>JAVIAB010000024.1:18901815-19405340 GCA_032433765.1 Megaustenia siamemsis | reverse complement strand
AAATAATGTGTATCCTATATTTCATCAAAAACATCAATATAAACAACATTGTCTTGAAAAGCTTTAACAATCAATATGTGTGTATCAAGAACATTAAATCACTTTTGTTATTTAAAATCAACATTACATTTTTTTAATGCAAAAACATCAAAACATCACCGATAAATTTGTGTTGTTTATATCCAAAACATCAACATTAAATTTGTGTTCTTGTTTATATCCAAAACATCAATATTAACCTTTTTATGTTTGTGGAAAAAACATCAACATTGTTTTTGTTTTTAAATGTGTAAAACGTCAAGATTATTGTTTTTACAGATGTATACAAATCATTATTAGACATTATTGTTTTTACAGATGTATACAAATCATTATTAGACATTATTGTTTTTACAGATGTATACAAATCATTATTAGACATTATTGTTTTTACAGATGTATACAAATCATTATTAGACATTATTGTTTTTACAGATGTATACAAATCATTATTAGACATTATTGTTTTTACAGATGTTATACAAATAATTATTTTCTTTCAAAATTTATGGAAACATGAATACTATTTAAAAAAAAAAAAAGATAATGCACTTATAGCCCTGTTCGTCTTGTCAGACGGTCTAGTGGAGGCTATTGTGTATTTTTATTTGAGGTTTTGTTTTTGCCGAGCAGCTTCTCTCTCATGGCTAATTCTAACAATGTTTGACAAACACACCCGGCCACAGAATGAACAAGTCAGGCCCACTGGTCCTCAGGGTTTTCCATCCTTTTTCGTGAGTCTTTTCTCTTCTAAGTTTTGCTCTAGCATAGTCTCAAATGATGTTACACCATCCCTTATACATGCTATCCATGATGTGCGATCACTTGCGTGATGTTTCCAGTCATATTCACATATAGAGAAGTCATTCAGAGATGGTTTACATATTATATCTCTATATCGTAGTTTAGGCCCGCCGTTTTGTCTTTTTCCGTGTGTTAGTTCACCATATAGTATTTGCTTGGGGATGCGTTTATTTTTCCATTCGCTGGACATGCCACAGCCTGTACACATACAGTTTGTTAATTTGTATTCACACTTGTGTTAGTGCATCAGCGTTCTTCTTTTTCTCCTTTATGATGATGACATTAACATTCTCTTTAGTTTTCACTTGTATGAAACCTTGAACATTTGATTTGCAATTTGTCTTTCCATTTAACACATCAACATTATGATGTAGCTATATCTTTATGACCGTATGCACAATAAAGACAAGTGGAACAATATTTAATCAGATACAAGAATATAAGTATTTGGAAACAATGTTAACCTCTGATGGAAGATGTACAACAGAGGTGAGATAAAGAATAGCTCAAGCAAAAGCAGCTTTTCAAAAAAATGAGGTAGAAACTCTACAATCCATTTTTGACAATAGAAATAAGAAAAATAGTTCTTAAATGTTATGTAGACCCAGTCTAAACATAAGAATGTGAATCGTGGACAATAGGACAACAGACAAGAAAATCACTAAATGCTGTAGAAATTCTTACAGAAGAATGTTGAGAGTACCATGGACAGCTAAGAAGAGTAATAAAAACGTTATGAAAGAGGTCAAAGAAAAAGAGAGCTAATTTCCAATATTAGGAAGAAACAATCATCATTTTTGGGTATGTTATGAGAACGGAACAGCTGGAATATATTGTGATAACTGGGAAAATTGAGGGACAAAGAGTTAGTGGGAAACAAAGAGAAAAGATACCAGACAGCTTAAGAAAATGGCTTGGCAGATGCTCAACAAGAGAAATGATAAATAACTGTCGAGACTGAAAGTTGTGGAGAGACATGATCACCTACGCCAGCAAGAGCAGTATTTGATGATGATATCTGTATTGTCAGTATCATGTACATAATTTCATCTATCCAGATATTGGCAAGCACAATTTTGATTAACATCACCTGTTTCGTTGTTCTAGAAATAATGTCATGATTTACAGTCATTTTGCAACCAACATCGACATTGGCTTAAATGTGATAAATGATTAATCGAATTCACAACATCATCGACAAATGTACATTCACCAAGCTAGCCAACACCAACTCAGTTCTATCAATTCAATAATTGTTGTTATCATAATCAGGTATCATGCATACAGGCGATGTGATCATATCTCTTTATATAATTATATTCCTGCAGCTATTTATCAATTCAGCTATGGCTTCCCATCATGTTTCTCTCTTCATATAGCTGGTTGTCACAATATCATATTCCAGCTGTCTCCTTCCTTTTTACATTATCAAACGGTTTGATGATTGTTTTCTCCTGATGATATCAAATAGATTTTACCATTGCTTTATTTGGCCACCATGAAACAGAACACGCCATGATAAATAAACATCAGGAAATTCAACACCACCTTCCATCTTATTACGGATACACCTGTCAAGTTATTTTTCCTCTTCTACGCTAACCTTCTACACGAGAGTTCTTGATGATTACACACACTTACTACAGTTGTGATGTGATATCTGCAGCTGGCAGTCTTGCTTGCGCATTGCGTGGGGGCAGAGTGAGTTAATACTTGAAACTTTCTTTGGTTTTGGTGAAGCCTTTTGAAAGACTATTCCTTGCATGTTATATACTACACCGCGTTTTGATATTAGAAAACTGTCGGACGGGCTAGGAAAGCCTTAGGAGGCTCGCTTGACATGGAAACTGTCAAGTGTCAAAATACGTCATTCGATCAACCAATATAGCAAATAATGATTAGCTGATCTTGCCAAGGAACGAAAACATTAGAGTTGAGGAAAGATAGAATGGGAGAGAGAGATAGAGAGGAGAAATAAAGAAGCAAGGAAAAAAGAAAGAAAAAAAAAGAAAGAAAGAAAGAGTGAGTTGATATGCCGTGTTGATGTGTAATTGACGCATTGTTGCATTGTTTGTGAGCCTCGGTAGCTGAGTGGTTAATGTCTAATTGACGCATTGTTGCATTGTTTGTGAGCCTCGGTAGCTGAGTGGTTAATGTGTAATTGACGCATTGTTGCATTGGTTTGTGAGCCTCGGTGGCTGAGTGGTTAATGTGTAATTGACGTATTGGTGCATTGGTTTGTGAGCCTCAGTAGCTGAGTGGTTAATGTGTAATTGACGTATTGGTGCATTGGTTTGTGAGCCTCGGTGGCTGAGTGGTTAATGTGCTCGCTTCCTGATCAGAAGGACCTGGGCCTCGATATTCAGAAGTGGTGGATTTTTTTTTGTAACCCACAAGGCTCCGGAATTCACCCAACCTCTAAAAATAGGTACCGGCGATTTTTCTTGAAAGCAAAAGCCGCCTGGCGTGCTACCGACCACATAACCTAAAAATGTGCCGCCTTACTTCTTCTTCTATCTTTCAGCTCCTGGTGGAGCATATGTCGTCAACAAACCCTTTCCAAACCGTTCTGTTTCTTGCCATTCTTTTAAGATTATTCCATGTCTTCCCCACCATCTTCATCTCTGCTTCCATCTGTCTTCTCCAAGAATATTTTGGCCTTCCTCTTTGTCCTTTTCCTTGGGGATTCCAAATAAAGGGCCTATTGTGTAATACTCTCAGTTGACTTCCGCAGTGTGTGTCCTATCCAGCGCCATCTTCTTTGTTGTATCACTTTATCCACTTGTATTTGACTGGTACGAGCATGGATTTCAGACACTACATTGACATACATTAAAGAAAGAAGAGATGCAAAGAGAGCCATGACTAATGTAAAGACAGTTCTTGGAAAGGTCCTGGCAAAAGCAACATACAAAGAATTAGACAACAAAGTAAAAGGTTCAGCAAGAAGAGATACAAGAGTTTATATAGACAATTTGGCAGAGAAAGCAGAGACAGTTGCAATTACAGGAGACGACAGAACTCTCTATACTGTACAAAAGATGCTGACAAACACCTATACATCCAGTGGAACACCAATTCTAGACAAATCTGGATTAATGCTAACAACAAGCGCAGACATAAAAGCCCGTTGGCGGAACACTTCAAAGAAATTCTTAACCGTCCACTACCCCACAGTTTAATAGATTTTGAAGCTGAAACACCAGCAGCAGAATTAGATGTAAATTTAGATGACTTCATCTTGAGGAAAAATGGATACCTCCTTATTAAGCGTATGAACAAGAACAAGGCTGCTGGCGAGGATAAGTTAACAGCTGAGATCCTCAAGGCAATTGATAGCCATAATTTAATACACCTCCAGAAAATGTTCAACATCATTTGGAAAACAGAGAAGACGCCTCATAAATGGAAAAAAGGAATCATTGTTAAGATAAAAAAAAAGGGCAATCTTAGAGATTGTAACAACTGGAGAGGCGTGATACTTTTGTAGTTGCCTCAAAGTTATTCTGCAAAATCATCATGAATAGAATAAAGGATTCAATAGATACAGTAATGCGTGAAGAACAGGCTGGGTTTAGAAAATGGAGAAGCTGCTTTGACCACATTTTTACTCTGCGACTTATATTGGAGGAACACATTGAAAAGCAAAAACCTTTTGTACTTAACTTCATCGACTTCAAAAGTTGTGGACAATTCTGAAGCAATATGGCTTACCATAAAAAATCAGAAATATTACCAAAGACATGTATGATGGCTACACATGTGCAGTTCGAACAGAGGAAGGACTGAGCGATTGTTTTCCCATAGAAACTGGGGTTAAACAAGGATGCATTTTATCGCCCTTGTTATTTGGAATTGTTATGGACTTCATAATGAAGAAACGCTGCACTGGTAACAAAGGCATCGAATGGATACAAAGGACCATTTGGAGGACCTCAACTTTGCTGATGACATAGTCTTCATCAGCAGTCAGATAAAAATGATGCAGGAAAACACAAATGAACTATCATCAATAGCCAGCAAAATTGGGCCTGAGATCAATCATGAAAAGTCATGAAAAGCTTAATTCCAACAGATGACAGAATATACATGGAAAACAAACCAGTGGAAGAGATCGACCGCTTTATCCATCTTGGAAGTCACATTTATCGAGAGGGGGATATATGTAAAGACATTAGAATCAGAATAGCTAAAGCAGCAATGTCTTTCAGAAACCTTGAAAAATTGTGGAAATCAAAACTCATCAGCACAAACACGAAACTTAGACTATTCAAATCAAACGTACTATCAACCCTTACGTATGAGTGTGAAAGCTGGAAAACAACAAGAGACATAGAAACAAAGTTGAACGCATTCGAAAATAAATGTCTAAGGAAAATACTTGGTATAGCATGGAACGAATTCAAAACAAACGAGGAAATTAGAGAAATCGCCAATCAACCACTTATATCTTTAGTAATCAAGAAAAGATGATGGACATGTGAGGAGAAGAGATAATAACCGAATAACAAAGCAAGCTCTCATGTGGGAAACAACAGGTAAGGGGAAAAGTGGCCGACCCAAAGAGACACTGAGAAGAACATTGATGAGAGAGGCAAGAGCAGCAGGAATCGGCTCCCTCAATGAGATAGAGTTGCTTGCATAGAACAGAGACAAATGGCGAGATGTGATAAAATATCTTTACAAGGATTGAAAACTGTTAGAGTTAAAATTTAGATGAGAGAAAGGGTATCTGCGTCTACGCCCTATGGGTCGGCTACGGCTCGAAAGGTCAATAGATAGATAGATTTAACTGATAGTTTCCATAATTCAGCAACAAATGTGCTGTGGTCATAGAAAAATGTGACCACTAACACCATATCTGTAATACGCCTACCCCAGAACTTGAACTTTACTAACGTATATCTTTACGTTGTAAAAACATTATTTTAAAAGAATGCATGCCACATCAGTATAAAGTAATAATTTGTTATTTAATTAATCATTCAATTCTTTTGATGATGGGAACATGGCTCTTTATCTTGCGCCAATGATGGAGGGGTAGGAACAGCATTATGACACACGATGAGTTACTCACATGGTCGGTACTCGTATATGGAGGGATAGGAACAGCATTATGACACACGATGAGTTAGTCACATGGTCGGTACTCGTATATGGAGGGGTAGGAACAGCATTTTGACACACGATGAGTTAGTCACATGGTCGGTACTCGTATATGGAGGGGTAGGAACAGCATTATGACAAACGACGAGCTGTTCACATGGTCGGTACTCGTATATGGAGGGGTAGGAGCAGCATTATGACAAACGACGAGCTGTTCACATGGTCGGTACTCGTATATGGAGGAGTAGGAACAACATTTTGACACACGACGAGCTGTTCACAGGGTCGGTACTCGTATATGGAGGGGTAGGAACAGCATTATGACACACGATGAGCTGTTGGGATGGTCGGTACTCATATTTGCTTGTAATGTTCTTCTAATCCTACCGTGTGTGCCGTTTTATGCGAGGATATCTGGAGAAGGTTTACATTTTCACACAAATTAACTTGATATCTGAAAGAAACTACTTCAGACAAAAGTTGACCTATTCCGGATGTGGCGAGGCGTCACTTTTTCACTAACCACCATCACCGTCATCATTAAAGACATCAGTACTCTGGGAAAGTGAGGAATGCCGCCTCGCATCGTGAGTCTCGATGCTTGGAGCGACACTATCCAGAAGTCTCCGAACACTTCTGGATAGGGGGCCAAACACATATGGGTGAAAACTCGCTTGCTAAGACGCCTATTCAAGTCTGATACTTTACCTTTATCTTTACCTTTCTCTTATCTTTACCTTTTTCTTATCTTAACTTTATCGTTATCTTCACCTTAGTCTTTATCTTTACCTTTACCGTTATCTTTACATTTATCTTTACCTTTATCTTTTTCTTTATCTTTATTTTTATCTTTACCTTTATTTTTATCATTATCTTTATTTTTACCTTTATCCATACCTTTATCTTTACCTTTACCTTTATTTTTTTTCCGTTACCTTTATCTTTACTTTTGTCTTTACCTTTATCTTTATATTTATTTTTACCTTTATCCATACATTTATCTTTACCTTTACCTTTATCTTTATTTTTATCTTTTACCTTTATCTTTACCTTTTTTATTTATCATTACCTTTATCTTTATCTTTACCTTATCTTTACCTTTACCTTTATCTTTACCTTTATCTTTATCTTTATCTTTACTTTTACCTTTATCTTTACTTTTATCGTTACCTTTACCTTTATCTTTCTGTTTACTTCTACCTTTATCTGTATCTTTATCTTTACCTTTATCTTTACCTTTATCCTTATCTATCCCTTTATGTTTATTTTTACCTTTACCTTTAACTTTATCTTTACCTTTAGCTTTACCTTTATCTTTACCTTTATCTTTACCTTTACCTTTACCTTTACCTTTACCTTTACCTTTATCTTTACCTTTATCGTTACCTTTACCTTTCTATTTACCGTTACCTTTACTTTTATCGTTACCTTTATCTTTACCTTTACCTTTATCTTTACCTTTATCTTTACCTTTATCTTTACCTTTATCTTTATCTTTATCTTTATCTTTACCTTTTTTGTTTATCTTTACCTTCACCTTCACTTTTATCGTGATCTTTACCTTTACCTTTATCTTTACTTTTATCGTTACATTTACATTTATCTTTACTTTTCTCGTTACCTTTAGCTTTATCTTTACTTTTATCTTTACCTTTATCTTTACCTTTATCTTTATTAAAGACATCAGCCAGACAGATTGAGAACCTCTTGAAATAATCTACTTTGTTTCTCGATGTTCACGTGTTAAAATGATCTACTTTATTTCTCGGTGTTCACGTGTTGAAATGATCTACTTTGTTACTGGATTTCCACGTGTTGAAATGATCTACTTTGTTTCTCGATGTTCACGTGTTTAAATGATCTACTTTGTTTCTCGATGTTCACGTGTTGAAATGATCTACTTTGTTACTGGATGCCCACGTGTTTAAATGATCTACTTTGTTTCTCGGTGTCCACGTGTTGATTAGAGCAGTGGTGCTTACCTTTGTGGACTCTCGTTCATGTATGCTTTATCCTAGCAATGTATGGGCTCAGATAGATCAATGGTTCAGTGAACTAGTTGAGGACATCAGGGCGTTCAACCAGGTCAAGGATAGTGCAGTCTCCATCAGTTACAACTTTGTCTACTCCAGAGTAATCATGACGTCACGGTGTAACGCCCCCAGCTGACCGTAGAAACTCAAAATGTCTTACTCTTTAAAAACAAATATGGTCTATGGAGGATTTTTTTTTTATCGTTCGCCAGCTTTAACCTCTGACGAAGTCCCTAGAGACTAGGAACTGAATTTTGCGTGTTAATCCATTTTTCCCTGGCAGCCGTGTGTACAGTGGTCCCTCGCCGCACAGGCAGATAACTCCAACTTCGGAGATACTCATATTTTTTTCCGTCGATGAGTAATTGACGTTTCAAGCCGGGCCTCGCTACTGAGACCAGGGGTGGTTAGCGCAGAGAGAAATCATAAATAAAAATCCGAACCAACCGGATTTGAACCCACAACCTCTCTGTCTCGACCAGTCCCCCAGATCTAGGATGAATTAAATCTAACATAAACACTTCGCATTGACCGCATTGGACGATAGGAATTTATTGCCTGAGCCTTTATAACCTCCTGTGAGAGCGCTTAAGGGTAATAAATACCGCTGAAATGGGTTTTTTAATACATTAAAAAAAAAATATGACCTCATACATGTATCGGGAGTCGCGATAGCTCAGTTGTTAGTGAACTGGACTACTATGGACAAGAGGTAGGGTTCGATCCCAACCGACGGCTTCCGGGTTCTTCCAGCCTTAAATGGATACCGGATATTTTTTCTGGGAAAGTAAAACGGCACGGGCGTAATACCGACCACATTACCCCAAAAATCATGTGCTGAAGGTCTGTAAAATTTATGGTCACTAACACCATATTCCCTATAAGCCACTTGGCGTAATGGGGCCTCTTTACTTTACTACTTTTATACATGTATCATCATCTAATGGCATTTCAGTTGAGAACTTTGCATTCACCACAGCCCGTCTTAATAAACTTCGATACTGACTTGCTGGTATTGTGGCACATGTTCTTTGTGGCGTTTTATTTTGATGTTGCTATTGTTCGTTTTTGCAGAGTGGCTCAGGCAAAATCAGCTTTAAAAAAAATGAGGAAGATACCGTGAAATCCATTTTTAACAATAGAAGCATGATGAAGAGTTCTTAAATGTTATGTATAACAAGTCTTAAAACATATGGATGTGAATCATGGGAAATAACCCTTAGTAATATATATATATACATATATACATACAACATCTATCTATATATAATACCCATCTATATGTAACACCTATCTATATATAACATCTATCTATATATAACACCCATCTATATATAAAACCTATCTATATAGAACACCCATCTATATATAACACCCATCTATATATAACAACCATCTATATATAACTCCTATCTATATATAACACCTATCTATATATAACACCTATCTATATATAATATCTATGTATATATAACATATAACATATATCTATATATAACAAATATCTGTATATAACACCCATCTATATATAACAACCATCTATATATAACACATATCTATATATAACACATATCTATATATAACACATATCTATATATAAAACCCATCTATATATAACACCTATCTATATATAACATCTATCCATATATAACATCTATCTATATATAACACCCATCTATATATAACACCCATCTATATATAACATCTATCTATATATAACACCTATCTATATAAAACACCTATCTATATGTAACACATATATCTATATATAAAACCCATCTTTATATAACAACCATTTATATATAACAACCATCTATATATAACACGTATCTATATATAACACATATCTATATATACAACCCATCTATATATAACAACCATCTATATATAAGACATATCTATATATAACAACTATTTATATATAACACCCATCTATATATAACAACCATCTACATATAACACCTATCTATATATAACACTATCTATATATAACACCCATCTATATATATAACACATATCTATATATAACACATATCTATATATAACACCCATCTATACATAACAACCATCTATATATAACAACCATCTATATATAACACCCACCTAAATATAACAACCATCTATATATAACACCCACCTATATATAACAACCATCTATATATAACAACCATCTATATATAACACCCACCTATATATAACAACCATCTATATATAACACCCACCTATATATAACAGCCATCTATACATAACAACAATCTATATATAACAACCATCTATATATAAGACCCACCTATATATAACAACCATCTATATATAACAATCATCTTTATATAACAACCATCTATATATAACACCCACCTATATATAACAACCATCTATATATAACACCCACCTATATATAACACCCATCTATATATAACAACCATCTATATATAACACACACCTATATATAACACCCACCTATATATAACAACCATCTATATATAACACCCACCTATATATAACACCCATCTATACATAACAACCATCTATATATAACAACCATCTATATATAACACCCACCTATATATAACACCCATCTATACATAACAACCATCTATATATAACAACCATCTATATATAACAACCATCTATATATAACAACCATCTATATATAACAACCATCTATATATAACACCCATCTATATATAACAACCATCTATATATAACAACCATCTATATATAACACCCACCTATATATAACACCCATCTATACATAACAACCATCTATATATAACACCCATCTATACATAACAACCATCTATATATATAACACCCACCTTTATATAACAACCATCTATATATAACACCCACCTATATATAACACCCATCTATACATAACAACCATCTATATATAACAACCATCTATATATAACACCCACCTATATATAACAACCATCTATATATAACAATCATCTTTATATAACACCCACCTATATACAACAACCATCTATATATAACACCTATCTATATACAACACCTATCTATATATGACACCCATCTATATATAACACCCATCTATATATAACACCTATCTATATATAACACCTATCTATATGTAACACCCATCTATATATAACACCTATCTATATATAACACCCATCTATATATAACACCCATCTATATATAACACCCATCTATATAACACCCATCTATATATAACATCCATCTATATATAACACACATCTGTATATAACACCTATCTATATATAACACCCACCTATATATAACACCTATCTATATATAACACCTATCTATATATAACACCAACCTATATATAACACCTATCTATATATAACATCCATCTATATATAACACCCATCTATATATAACAACCATTTATATATAACACCCATCTATATATAACAACAATCTATATATAACACCCATCTATATATAACACCCATCTATATATAACAACTATCTATATATAACGTCCATCTATATATAACAACCATCTATATATAACAACCATCTATATATAAGCAAGCCCTCATATGGGAAACAACAGGTAAAAGAAAAAGAGGAAGACCCAGGGAGACACTGAGAAGAACATTGATGAGAGAGGCAAGAGCAGCAGGAGTCGGCTCCCTCAATGAGATAGAAATGCTTGCACAGAACAGAGACAGATGGCGAGATTTGATAAAATATCTTTAAAAGAAAACTGCTAGAACAAAAAAAATCCATATAGGAGAAGGTGTATCTTGGTCTACGCCCTATGGGCCGGTTACGGCTCGAAAGGTCAATAGACTAGATATATAACACCCATCTATATATAAAACCCATCTATATATAACACATATCTATATATAACACCCATCTATATAAAACACCTATATATATATCATCATCATTAAGTACTGGGCCTGCTGGCGTAGGTGATCATGTTTTCTCCACAATTTTCGATCTCGACGACAGTTATTTATCATTTCTGTTGTTGACCTTCAGCCAAGCCATTCTCATAAGCTGTCTGGTTTCTTTTTTTTTTTTTGCTTCCCTATATCTCTTCGTCCCTCAATTTTCCCAGTTGTTACAATATATTCCAGTTGTTCTCTTCTCATTACATGGCCACAAAATGATTATTGTTTCTTCCTGATATTGGAAATTAGCCCTCTTTTTGCTTAGGCCTCTTTCAGAACGTTTTCATGACTCTTCTTAGCTGTCCAAGGTATTCTCAACATTCTTCTGTAAAACCACATTTCTACAGCATTCAGTTATTTCCTTGTCTGTTGTCCTATTGGCCATGATTGACATCCATATGTTAAGACTGGCTTTACATAACATATATATATATATGTATATATATATATATATATATATATATATATATATATATATATATATACACACCAGGATTTTTCATCCATAATTCTTCGACCTTGAGTGGCCACTGGACAGCACAACTCATCGCCTGCTTTTCTTATTTCCAGTTTAGAAATGTATTATCACAGTTTGAGATTAAAATATGACCAATTGTAATGTAGTTATACACGAACATGATTGGCATAGACAAGTCTGGAATGTTCTCATTTTGTTTCGTTTTACAGTGACATAGTTTCTTTAAGAAAACGCACTGTTAATATCAAGTGTTATAACAGATATAAGGCGATAACAGCCAACTAAAAGTAATATTGGAAGGGAAAATACAAGGTAAAAGAGGCAGATCAAGATTAACATGGACGAGTAAGATCAAAAGATGGACAAGTGCACCATCACCACTATGACATCCTGCACCATCAAAGCAAGAAACAGAGTGGAGTGACGATCCATGGTAGCTAACCTTCGTTGCGGAGACGGCAATTGATGATGATGATGATGATGAAGGCGGTAATAATGAAGGTGCCAAAACATGTGAAACAAATTAATTGTTTTAAATTTGTTCAAATATTGTGATTCAAGCCTCACTTAATACAGAGTAACAATTTGAGTAATGAACGGAATGTGGAAGGTTTGTAAATAATGTCAACTTTATAGGGATAAACTAAAATGCCATTGGATATTAAAACACGCAGACGTGCCATGAAAGCGTTGTTCATATAACGAGTGTCCTTGCGACACTCCCAGGGTACAGAACGACATCTCCCCACTACGCTTTTCGGGTTATGTCAACAGGTCAAGACGCCATATTATATATAGACAAAACTTGTGGTAACGAGTGCGAATTTCCTGCGTGAGTGGCAGTACTTTTGTGTTCTCTTAATCTTCTGTCACGTGATGACTTCAATATACAAGCCAGGAAAGTAACAGCTTGTGAAGAAGGTTAACGATGGTCGTTTGTCTGCGGTGGGTCAATTTGTCTAGGGGCAGTTACTCTTGACACAGCCTCGCTTTCGATACTGTTGTAGTCGTCAGTGAAGGTCAAGGCAAGATGATTTCGTGTCAAAATCTTCACTTGATTCTACGACTTCTCTTTTTCTTGCCTCCCTCGTTTACCTTTCAACGTCGGAGTAAGATATAGTTCGCGGTCGGTTACCTTTCAACGTTGGGGTGAGATATAGTTCGCGGTCGATTACCTTTCAACGTCGGGGTGAGATATAGTTCGCGGTCAGTTACCTTTCAACGTGTGAGTGAGATATAGTTCGCTGTTGTTTACCTTTGAACGTCGGAGTGAGACAAGTTCGCGGTCGATTACCTTTCAACGTTGGGGTGAGATATAGTTCGCTGTCGTTTACCTTTCAACGTGTGAGTGAGATATAGTTCGCTGTCGTTTACCTTTCAACGTCGGGGTGAGATTAGTTCGCTGTCGGTTACCTTTCAACGTCGGAGTGAGATATAGTTCGCTGACATTTACCTTTCAACGTCGGGGTGAGATTAGTTCGCTGTCGGTTACCTTTCAACGTCGGGGTGAGATTAGTTCGCTGTCGGTTACCTTTCAATGTCGGAGTGAGATGTAGTTCACGGTCGTTTACCTTTCAATGTCGGAGTGAGATATAGTTCGCTGTCGTTTACCTTTCAATGTCGGAGTGAGATATAGTTCGCTGTCGTTTACCTTTCAACGTCGGGGTGAGATATAGTTCGCTATTGTTTACCTTTCAACGTCGGGGTGAGATATTGTTCGCTGTCGTTTACCTTTCAATGTCGGAGTGAGATGTAGTTCGCGGTCGTTTACCTTTCAACGTCGGGGTGAGATATAGTTCGCTATCGTTTACCTTTCAATGTCGGGGTGAGATATAGTTCGCTGTCGTTTACTTTTCAACGTCGGAGTGAGATTAGTTCGCTGTCGTTTACCTTTCTGTTGGTTTCCTCTGTTGTTATGTTTCATCATCATGTGCCAAACTGGTTGGCGTAGGCGATCATGTCCCTCCACAATCTTCTATTTACTGTGCATCGTATCAGTTCTGTTGTTGACTGTTTTCCATACCATGACACCAAGCTATCCAGTATTTTCTGTTTGTCGTCCGCGATCTCTTTTTCCCTGTATTTGTCCAGATGTAACCAAGTATTCCAACTTTTCTTTTCAAATGATAGGCCAGAAAAATGCTTATTGTTTCTTTCTGGTGTTCCTCAGGAGCTCCCTTTTTGTGTTGGCCTCTTTGAGAATGTATGTAAGTAGCGTGCGAGATGGATAGATACGACCTATAATATAGATATGTTAGGATTAAGCGAAATGCGCTAATAACCGAATAAGAGAGCAAGCCCTCATGTGGGAAACAACAGGTAAGAAGAAAAGAGGCCGACCCAAAGGGGCACACAGAAGAACATTGATCAGAGAGGCAGGAGCAGCAGGAATCGACTTCCTTAATGAGATAGATAGAGCTGCTTGAACAGAACAGAGACAAATGGCGAGATTTGATAAAATATCTTTAGGATTGAAAACTGCTAGAATAAAAATTTCAATAAGAGAAGGAGTATCTGGGTCTACGTTCTATGGGCCGGCTGCGGCTCGAAAGGTCAAAAGATAGATAGAAAGAGATGTTAAGCTTCATGTCAGGTAGTGAGATGTTGAACTTCATGTCATGTAGAGAGTGTTGAACTTCGTGTCATGTAGAGAGTGTCGAACTTCATGTCATGTAGAAAGTGTTGAACTTCATGTCATGTAGAGAGTGTTGAACTCCATGTCATGTAGAGAGTGTTGAACATCATGTCATGTAGAGAGTGTTGAACTTCATGTCATGTAGAGAGTGTTGAACTTCATGTCATGTAGAGAGTGTTGAACTTCATGTCATGTAGAGAGATATTGAGCTCCATGTCATGTAGAGAGTGTTGAACTTCATGTCATGTAGAGAGATATTGAGCTCCATGTCATGTAGAGAGATATTGAGCTCCATGTCATGTAGAGAGATATTGAGCTCCATGTCATGTAGAGAGTGTTGAACTTCATGTCATGTAGAGAGATATTGAGCTCCATGTCATGTAGAGAGTGTTGAGCTCCATGTCATGTAGAGAGTGTTGAACTTCATGTCATGTAGAGAGATATTGAGCTCCATGTCATGTAGAGAGATATTGAGCTCCATGTCATGTAGAGATTGTTGAACTTCATGTCATGTAGAGGGATATTGAGCTCCATGTCATGTAGAGAGATATTGAGCTCCATGTCATGTAAAGAGTGTTGAACTTAATGTGAGGCACACTAACGTTAAAAAGTACGATCCGAAAACGAAACCATCTGAAGGAGAAACTAACAGAAAAGAAATTTAGCTCATTATTATTATCGTCCAGTTGCTTACAATCTGCATTATGTTGGACTCATTACAGTTAGTCTAAAGGAACCAGTGTCCCTAACCAGATTTCTACCGTCCTATGTTTGTTAATTTGAAGGTCTTTTAGTGTTTTGAAACCGTTTTCTTCTTGGTCTATCCCTGCCTCGTTTTCCCGGAACCATTATTGTTCTTTCCTGCCCATTGTGACTTTTAATGTGGCTGGAATATTTCATTATCCTTTGTATTAAAGATATTATTTATGAAGCATTTCTCATCAGTGTTCAGAACTTTTATTGTATCTTCATTTTTCTTTATTATCCAAAGTATTCTGAGAATGTTTCTTTAGCATTTTGCTTCAAATGAAATAATTTTATGTGTGTGTTGCCATAATTTGTAACCATATTTACTATCGGAAAGACGTATGGCCTAAGTAGTTTAATTTTTACCGTTTTTCTGCCATTATGCCCTATATGCTTCTTCTTTGTGATTTGATACAAGCTAATGGATTTAATTAGGAAAGAAAACTGAGATATTTAGGCGACATAAAAGAGTATATTACGTTAATGACAGAAACATAATGAGGAGTGCAGTTGATGGAAAGCATAGATGGCATGACCAAGAGAAAAAAGAAAGATGGCACGATGATCTCAGTGGCTTTATACAGATAAAACAGGCAGCACATCTCGGCAACAACAAACATAACGATAATGGTGAACTGAAATGACAAGACGAATGTAAATTATAAAAGACAAACGTCAAGAAAGCTCGACTTTGCCAGGAAGACAAACAAATAAAGATCCAACGTTTCGGCAGAAAGGTCATTAATTGGGAAGAGATCAAGCTAACAGAATATAAATCAATAAACATCAGAATAATGTAAAGGTTGAAAAGTGATCGTAGTTGTAATGTCTTCTAATAAATGCACACAAAATGTAAACGATATTAACATTACATGACCCTACATGGTTATCTTTTAGCTTTGTCTCTGTCCTACATGGTTTTCTTTAAGATGTGTCTCTGTCCTACATGGTTTTCTTTTAGCTTTGTCTCTGTCCTACATGGTTTTCTTTAAGGTGTGTCTCTGTCCTACATGGTTTTCTTTAAGATGTGTCTCTGTCCTACATGGTTTTCTTTAAGATGTGTCTCTGTCCTACATGGTTTTCTTTTAGCTTTGTCTCTGTCCTACATGGTTTTCTTTAAGATGTGTCTCTGTCCTACATGGTTTTCTTTAAGATGTGTCTCTGTCCTACATGGTTTTCTTTAAGATGTGTCTCTGTCCTACATGGTTTTCTTTTAGCTTTGTCTCTGTCCTACATGGTTTTCTTTTAGCTTTGTCTCTGTCCTACATGGTTTTCTTTAAGATGTGTCTCTGTCCTACATGGTTTTCTTTAAGATGTGTCTCTGTCCTACATGGTTTTCTTTAAGATGTGTCTCTGTCCTACATGGTTTTCTTTTAGCTTTGTCTCTGTCCTACATGGTTTTCTTTTAGCTTTGTCTCTGTCCTACATGGTTTTCTTTTAGCTTTGTCTCTGTCCTACATGGTTTTCTTTTAGCTTTGTCTCTGTCCTACATGGTTTTATTTTAGCTTTGTCTCTGTCCTACATGGTTATCTTTTAGCTTTGTCTCTGTCCTACATGGTTATCTTTTAGCTTTGTCTCTGTCCTACATGGTTATCTTTTAGCTTTGTCTCTGTCCTACATGGTTATCTTTTAGCTTCGTCTCTGCCTCACATGACTTTCCCTTACCGTTGTCTCTTCCTCACATGACTTTCCCTTACCGTTGTCTCTTCCTCACATGACTTTCCCTTACCGTTGTCTCTTCCTCACATGACGTTCCCTTACCGTTGTCTCTTCCTCACATGACTTACCGTTGTCTCTTCCTCACATTTCCCTTACCGTTGTCTCTTCCTCACATGACTTTCCCTTACCGTTGTCTCTTCCTCACATGACGTTCCCTTACCGTTGTCTCTTCCTCACATGACGTTCCCTTACCGTTGTCTCTTCCTCACATGACTTTCCCTTACCGTTGTCTCTTCCTCACATGACGTTCCCTTACCGTTGTCTCTTCCTCACATGACTTTCCCTTACCGTTGTCTCTTCCTCACATGACGTTCCCTTACCGTTGTCTCTTCCTCACATGACGTTCCCTTACCGTTGTCTCTTCCTCACATGACTTTCCCTTACCGTTGTCTCTTCCTCACATGACGTTCCCTTACCGTTGTCTCTTCCTCACATGACTTTCCCTTACCGTTGTCTCTTCCTCACATGACGTTCCCTTACCGTTGTCTCTTCCTCACATGACGTTCCCTTACCGTTGTCTCTTCCTCACATGACTTTCCCTTACCGTTGTCTCTTCCTCACATGACGTTCCTTACCGTTGTCTCCTCACATGACTTTCCCTTACCGTTGTCTCTTCCTCACATGACGTTCCCTTACCGTTGTCTCTTCCTCACATGACTTTCCCTTAGCGTTGTCTCTTCCTCACATGACTTTCCCTTACCGTTGTCTCTTCCTCACATGACTTTCCCTTAGCGTTGTCTCTGCCATTCTTGGTTTCCATTGTATGTTTCTATCAATTATACGCTCCATCTGTCTCTAAAATTCCGACCACTGACAATTTTCCTTTCACGATTTCTCTCCCCCCATATCATTTTCCCATGTTTCCGTAATTCTCACTCAAGTACTACTGATCTCTTTGTAATTCTCACTCAAGTGCTACTGATCTCTTTGTAATTCTCACTCAAGTGCTACTGATCTCTTTGTAATTCTCACTCAAGTACTACAGATCTCTTTGTAATTCTCACTCAAGTACTACTGATCTCTTTGTAATTCTCACTCAAGTACTACTGATCTCTTTGTAATTCTCACTCAAGTGCTACTGATCTCTTTGTAATTCTCACTCAAGTGCTACTGATCTCTTTGTAATTCTCACTCAAGTGCTACTGATCTCTTTGTAATTCTCACTCAAGTGCTACTGATCTCTTTGTAATTCTCACTCAAGTACTACTGATCTCTTTGTAATTCTCACTCAAGTACTACTGATCTCTTTGTAATTCTCACTCAAGTACTACTGATCTCTTTGTAATTCTCACTCAAGTACTACTGATCTCTTTGTAATTCTCACTCAAGTACTACTGATCTCTTTGTAATTCTCACTCAAGTACTACTGATCTCTTTGTAATTCTCACTCAAGTACTACTGATCTCTTTGTAATTCTCACTCAAGTACTACTGATCTCTTTGTAATTCTCACTCAAGTACTACTGATCTCTTTGTAATTCTCACTCATGTACTACTGATCTCTTTGTAATTCTCACTCAAGTACAACTGATCTCTTTGTAATTCTCACTCAAGTACTACTGATCTCTTTGTAATTCTCACTCAAGTACTACTGATCTCTTTGTAATTCTCACTCAAGTACTACTGATCTCTTTGTAATTCTCTAACCTGCTTAATCGACCCCTCTCTCTTTTCTTTCTCCATCCTTTTCTTTCAATCTCATTCTCTATTTCTTCTTTTTATCTTCTATAATCACATTGTCTTTTTCCTTAACTCTCATTCTATCTTCATATGTTCCCATCTTTCTTGCATTTTAAAGAATTTATGTCAGTCTCTTCTATCTCTCTCTCTCTCTCTCTCTCTCTCTCTCTTTCTGTTTCTACCCCAAAACATGTGTTCCCCCTCCCTCCTTCCTTCCTTCCTTCCTTCCTTCCTTCCTTCCTTCCTTCCTTCCTTCCTTCCTTCCTTCCTTCCTTCCTTTCCTTCCTTCCTTCCTTCCTTCCTTCCTTCCTTCCTTCCTTCCTTCCTTCCTTCCTTCCTTCCTTCCTTCCTTCCTTCCTTCCTTCCTTCCTTCCTTCCTTCCTTCCTTCCTTCCTTCCTTCCTTCCTTCCTTCCTTCCTTCCTTCCTTCCTTCCTTCCTTCCTTCCTTCCTTCCTTCCTTCCTTCCTTCCTTCCTTCCTTCCTTCCTTCCTTCCTTCCTTCCTTCCTTCGTCCCTCGCTCCATCCATCCATCCTTCCTTCCTTCCTCCCTCCCTCCCTCCTTCCTTCCTTTTTTCCTTCCTCCCTCCCTCCCTCCCTCCTTCATCCATTCCTTCCTTCCTTATGTATTAAATTACCATACTCACTCTGAGCAAAATTCAATTTAATACAAGCTATTGAAGCAATTTACATAAACATACAAACACAGTACACACACACACACACACACACATGCATGCTCAATGGTTTATGCATATATACACCCACACTAACACAAAAGGAGAAAGGTGGGAGGTGATGATTTCCGAAGAAATAAACTAGTTCCAGTGGCGCAGCCAGTGTTCGTAGGGCTCGGGACGTGCCTGGGTGGCACAGGGTGAGTCGAAAAAATGAAAACAATATGTCAGAGCCAAGTAGGCATGAGGGAAAATGAGCCCATGTTGAGATGGAAAATGAGCCCATGTTGAGACGAAAAGTGAGCCCATGTTGAGGCTATTTTGAGACGGAAAATGAGTCTATGTTGAGACGGAAAATGGGCCCATGTTGTGACGGAAAATGAGCTAAGTTGAGACGGAAAATTATCCTATTTTGTGATGGAAACGGGTCCCATGTTGAGACGGAAAAGAGCCCAGTTTGAGACGGAAAATTATCCAATGTTGAGACGGAAAATTATCTCATGTTAAGACGGTCAATGAGCCCATGTTAAGATGGAAGGTAAGCCAATGTTGAGACGGAAAATGAGCCCATATTGAGACGGACCATAAGCCCATATTGAGACGGACCATAAGCCCATATTGAGACGGCCAATGAGCCTACTTTGGGTGAGGAAAGATCAATCTACGGTGAATCAAGAAAAGCTGTTTAGTTAATAACAATAATTGTAAGATGGGAAGTGGGAAGAACAGGACTTCGACAAGCATGAGTCCACGTCACTCCTTCGAATGAAAGAGATGGGAGTTAAGATGGGCACAGCCAGAAACGAGAAACTTAGTGGGCGTGTAAGAAGACTTATCAACCAACACAGAACTGGAGTCGTCAGTCGCTGGACACTGCGAGACTTGCTGAGGAGGGGATCTGAGCACCTATGGACATGTTCGGAGTGCAATGATGATGACCCGCTAATAACTCAATAACTCAATCCCATGTTCTTGTTTTTGTCCGATTGTCCATTATTCAATCCCATGTTCTTGTTTTTGTCCGATTGTCCATTATTCAATCCCATGTTCTTGTTTTTGTCCGATTGTCTATTATTCTATCCCATATTTCGAAATTGGTATCAAAAGCCGATATCTACGGATTTGTTGATTGTCACAAAATATCATTAAGTCATCGTTTATTTGATATTTGTTTATTTCTGTATGAATCGTTACATACGTGTCTTTTTCCCCCGTTTACTGATGAAGACTTTGCAAGTCGAAATGCTTTTATATCCCGTCTTATTCCTGTAAAGATACAATGTAAATTTACATGTAATTATTTTTCGCTTTTTATCATTTTTTTTTTCTCTGTGTTATATACTTCTCGCCTTATATAATATGTTCCTCGCCTTATGTTATATACGGAGGCGAAGGCGCGCCTCCCAGCACCAGAGCTGGATGTTGTCAGCGACCCACAGCTGATGGCTTGCACCAGGATTGGTGAACCAGAACCATCCAGACCCTGCTCCACCTCTACGTGGTGCCTCTAGTAACAGACTAACCTGTCTAGTCTGGCCAAGCGAGTAGGGATTGAAGAAGGAAGACAACCCGGTACTCAAAAATGTCATGCTGAAGTCGGATGTATTGGGCCGACAGGCGCAAATATAACAGTTATACTGTAAACCACAACACAAAGCAGCCTACTTAACATCCTTTTAAGGACGGATGATGACGAGGTACACTCCTTAAGTCATCGGGCGAACGCAAGCAAGCAAGCAGCAATAGTAGTATACAAGGGTGTAACTAAGTCGCATTTAGGCGCTAAATTAACAAAGATATATAGGGCGGCGCGCGGCGCGCATAAAGCGTGCGGCGCAGGGGGAGTTAACCATGACCGCTCGTGTCGGGGCGTTGACCGCTAGTCCCGGTGACCCCGGAAGTGACCTGTTTATGTCTGGTGTATGCTGACTTTGGAGTTCTTGATGTACTTGATCGTTAGTGATAGGTTAGTAGATTATACAACATCAATGAAAAACGTTCAATATAAAACAGAAGACAAAGATATATTTTATTCTTTTATTATCTCAATAGGTGTATAACATACAGTGGATATTATATAACAGTAAAAAAATATTCAGTACACTGAGTAAATATATAGTACAAGGATAACATTTATTTATAGCTATGTAGTTGGGTGTCTGCTTAGCGTTGTGTCATAAATGAATCATAAGGGGTGAAACTGTTAGAGATTGCTGGGTGGTCTAAGCTGGTAGTGTAAAGAGTTAAATATCTAGAGGCGTAGTCGAGACGTTATCATCAGCTACCTTTCTTTTTATATAGAAATAGGAAAGAGCATTTCTTGTTTGACTGTAGGAAAATATAGAATTATTTAAGACTTTGAAACCTACATTTTTCCCACCCTTGGCCTTTTGCGTGGCGAGAACCTCTAAAAACATATCTTTATCTAATTTGTTGTGTTGCTTGCTTAGCCCTTTACAACTGATTTTATCGTAATCTCCACTACAATGGTACGTCTTACTACATAAGCTAACAAGAGCCGTCCCTTCGTACTCTAGTTTAAAAAGCCCTGGCGTTCGTTTGGTGTACGCTTTAACACCCTTACAGTTTATACAAGCTGTCTTGCTAGTATGTTCATCGCAAAACTCGGCAGGAAACCAGTCTTTATATACACTATTAAACTCATCCCGCAGACCTGACTTAACTATATCCTCTAACTTAGGTGCGCTTAAAGCTAAGTATAAACTATCAGTATCTGTTTCACATAACTGAAAGTTGGACCTATCTACAAACTTATCTAAGAACTCGAAATAAAAATCTAACATACGAAGTTTTGCATACTGATAGACGAAGAAACCGATTTGTAGGGGCAAGTCCCAAACAGTTTTCTTTTTCTCCATCTCAATTTCAAAAAGAGCCTCCCCTATTTCAGTCATCTTTTTAAACCGGGAACTATTAATCATTTTCGATATCTCATCCCCCTGAACATACGAGACAGCGCTATGATTGACCTTATTGGTTAGAGTCTTCCCATAGGCTGAGTTTCCTAAGAGCTTCATCGTATCGCTTACTATAGATTGACTTTCGTCTAGATCACCAGCCCTCCTAGCGTCAGAAACCATTTCGCCAAACTTTTTAAAACAGCTAGACGGTTGATATTCTATCACTTGATAGATTTTTGTTACCTCTAGCCCATGATCTAAATACCATTTTAACAGTGGTGTTGCCAACAAAATTTTTTCCCCAACATAACTACCGATTAGGGTGCGACGAGGGGTTGACAACAAGTTATGTTTGAGGGCATATTCACCCATAAACGGTCCAATATCATCACGCGTGACGTCAATATTTTTGAAAATTGGAGTCATCTCACTGAAATGTTCCTTCAGGCGGTCGGGGACGTGTAGATCACATTCCACTAAACCAAAACATGTCCCATCTGAAACAGAAGTCAGAATCTGTTTATCACTGAGAGGGAACCCTTCTTTAGAGTAAGAGGGTCTAGCTCGGGGGATGGCTTTAGAAAGGAAAGCCCTAATGTTTGGGTCAGACTTTTTCAGAGCCTGCCACTCACATTCCCACATAACTTCTACTGGGACTTTGACCTCCTCAGTTAGATAGGTGTGTATCTCACATGTTTTTTCAAACAGCTCGAACAAGGTCTTATTATTAACAGGGTTTCTATCTTTATCTTTGGTGAGGGGACAGTCTTTGTGACCATGGTACAAACAACCATGAAAATTATAGCCTCTTCTATTGGATTTATCCCACCCATCCACAGGGATATTTCTATCACCTAACCGAAACTCCCTCCCATTAAACTGAGTTTTCAACTCCACCCCTTTCTGGTGAGCGACCCACGTTAGCCACTCTCTACTTTGTTGGACATAATAGTTATCTTTTTCGACCCTAAACCCGGTCTCCATTCTTCTAATAATTGGGTAATCTGTTGGCATTGGGTTCATCAGAGCCCAAAGATACAACGCGTTGGCATCGTAACCTTGGATGGATTTGACTACCTTTCCGCCCCTAATAAACGTTTTGCCTACCTCGTGATACCTATGGAAAATTATAGAGGGACCCCCGACGATATTATCTCTAATCATTTTGTGTAGACTCGCCTGTTTGCTCGAACATAAACTAAACATTACACCCCTATCAACGGTCTTAAAAAGATACTTTAAACAAACACCCGGAACCGAAATGGCGTCTTTAAAACAGTCTACACCCCGCTCCCCATAAAAGCGAACCTGCTGCTCCAAGGCTTCTAAAAAGGGGACTACATCTTTGTTATTATACCACACCAAAAAGTCCCTAAGTGTGGTCATGTTATTGTCCTTCCAGACCTTTTTGCACAGAGCGTACTCCTCCTTGGAAATGTTGGCATTTTTTAACGACGAATAAAACGTTTCGTGTGGGGGTAGTTCTGTCTCGTCCAACTTTTGGGGGTCGTCTATATATTCATAACAAAAGTAACCCTTTGTCTCACTAATCTTATAAGCTGCCAAGTACTTGCTATAACTAAACCCGGGGGCTAGATAGTTTACTATATCTAAGAATTTTAGATTCTGTGTTGCAATACACATGAAGTTATTGTTTCTTTTAACTATAAACTTGAACGGTTTTGCTACTTTGTAGTCTCCTTCCATTGTATCGACCTCTTCTTCGTTAACCTCGGTTTCTTCTCCTTCTTCTCCCATACTATCTTCTTCTTCGCCCACTTGGGCAGCGGCATCCATGAAGTGCTTTATTAAATAAGGTTTAATGACGTTGACGTCATATTTCCCCGAGTTAAACCCTATAACTGGAAGCTCTTTTAAATACTCATCAAACTTAGCTATTAGCTTGTCTTTATTCAGAGCATGGAGTTGAGTAAAAATACTTTCAAACCGAGCTCGCAACAACGAGTATGCCTTAGCAGCTATACCAGTGAGATAATCAAGCATCTGACTAACTAAAATTTGTGGGTCACCCTTGGTTATGAAGCATTTTGGGGCCTCCCACCCAGGGACATTTGACGCTACAGAGCAGGAGAGGGGCATGTGTTTAGCTACAAAGGTAGTCGAATGCGTCTCTTGGGGAACATTCCCATTATCAAAATAACATTCATAATCGAATGTCGCCCTGAATGGGTAAATAAAACACGCTGGAGTACTTATTCCTTCAGCGCTGATCGCGTCCCATACACTTTCAGGTGAAGAGTAAACACCACCTTTATATGTCTCTACAGCCATATCCCCATTGCAAGTTTTTTCATGCCTATCCATACGCCAAAACTTTTTCCACAATTTTCCACATTTTCCACAAGAAAAACTTTTACTGGCCCGGGAAAGATCGTTTATATAAAAGAAGTGGTTTTTGTAAAGTAAAAGTCGGAGAGTTTCACTATAACTACTGCCACTTCTCAGGACAATACGCAAGGCTTGTTCAGAATCAAACTCAAAAATATCTATGTTTACTGAAAAACAAGTTTCTAAGAGAGACATTTCAGCAAGAGTTACACCGTGAAAGTTACTTAACTTTAGAGACGGGTTAAACTGTTTGAAAAGTAGTCTCGAAACCTTCCGAACATCTTTAACAGAGGTACCTCGATGGACAGCTAGACAACGGAAGAAGCAGAGATTATCATTGTAAACTTTAGAATGGGAATCGGTTTGAAGGATATTAACACCGTAGTTGGATGCAATGTAGGGTGGGATATCTAGCAGACACCCTATAGGATAATCTTGGAGTTTATAAATATAAACACTCGTACTGACTAATGCTTCTAATGTATATTTGGTTGTCTCCCTGTTTTTATTTGCATACCCTAATATATCACTTTCATTTAATCTATCAACAAACGTTTCAAAGTCATTTCTGTTGTTAACTAACAAGGGTTTGTCTAACCCTGTTGCGTTATTCGAGCTTGCGTGAAAGTAACGCACCCCCTGTGTCTCCCTATGTCTTAAGACTAGATGATGACTATAATTCACCTTGAAACGCTTTTTCTGGGCTTGGAAGATTGGGTTTACAAGGGTCTTCCAATCTATAGGAGTATCAGGTTGATGAAATATAGTGTATGTGTCCATGTATTTGGTCCTACGTTCATGTGTTCTAATAGCTAACCAGTTGTTCTTATATATCTTCTTAATATCTTGAGGTAACTTATTTAAAGAGTCTATTTCATTAATAAGTCTTGGTCTCTTTGAGAGCTCTTGAGTCGAACTCTTTACTGTCCGCTTGCGTGAGGTTGTCGATATCAGTGGGCCCGCTTGCGTTGAGGGTGTTGAGGTGTCCACAGCTATGTCATGGCTAGCAAGATGTATTTGTAGGGGGCTTGCCCCAGTAAAGCTTTGTTGGCAGATATGGCAGATATGTGGGGTAACACTGGTCTCTTTTGAAGGTGCGTGACCTGTTGACACAGGAGTCGGTGATACAGGAACTGCTGATACAAGAGATACAGGATGCTCTGTCCTGATATGTCTGGCAAGGCTGTCTACTCTTGTATATACTCGTTCACAAACATCACATTTGTATTCCTGATGCCCATGTACACTAGCAACATGTCGTTTTAGATCCCTGCTCCGGGTGAAAGTTTTGGAACAGATATGACAAGTGTTAGACATCTGTAGAAAAGAAATTGAAACATTACAACTAAAGAGTAAAGAACAGTAAACATTACAAGAAAAGTATATAACAAGATACACAACTTAGCGAAATTAGGGCACAAAAGTAACAAGTGGATACTAAACAACCAACTTATCGAAAATAGGTTACTAAAGTAACATACTATAATATTAAAGAACTAAGATAACACTTACTTTTTATGTGTTTGAAGGTACGAGACACATCCGTCGGCAACAACTGTAAGCGAAAGTCTGATTACAAGCTTCACAGTCGCGTTATATATACACCAGAAACACCGGAAGTGTTACTAAAAATAGAACTGACCGCTGATGCAATACCGGAAGTGTTACTAAAAATAGCTTTTGACCGCTGACGCGATGCCCGTGGAGTTTCTAAAAATAGATTTTGACCTATGATGCAATACCAGGCAATTTTATGATAGTTACGCCCCTTGACCCTTTATGAGGGGACGCCCATGAAACTATTAGAAATAGTAAATTTACACTCTAGGGTTACTCCAAACTTTACATTAGACATACCCATAGCAAAAATTTACTTAAAAGTCACTTTTATGGTTGTTACGCCCTTTGACCCTTTATGAGGGCTACGCCCATGAAACTATTAAAAATAGTAAATTTAACAGCTAGACATAACCCAATCTTTATATTAACCATCTCCGTATCAAGAATTTACATAAAAACAACTTTTGAAATTACTACCCCTGTACCCATTTTTGGCGGTTACGCCCATGAAACTGTTCAAAATAGTCAATTTAATATATAGACATACCCCAAACTTTATATTAAGCATCCCCGTAGCAAGAATTTACATGAAAACAACTTTTGAAATTACTACCCCTGTACCCATTTTTGGCGGTTACGCCCACGAAACTGTTAAAAATAGTCAATTTAACACCTAGACATACCCCAAACTTTATATTAAGCATCTCCGTAGCAAGAATTTACATAAAAACAACTTTTGAAATTACTACCCCTGTACCCATTTTTGGCGGTTACGCCCATGAAACTGTTAAAAATAGTCAAGTTAACAGCTAGACATACCCCAAACTTTATATTAAACATCCCCGTATCAAGAATTTACATAAAAACAACTTTTGAAATTACTACGCCGGTACCCATTTTTGGCGGTTACGCCCATGAAATCGATAAAAAATTGAAATTTAACCTCTAGACATACCCCAAACTTTATATTAAGCATCCCCATATCAAGAATTTACATAAAAATCACTTTTGAAATTACAACCCATGTACCCATTTTTGGCGGTTACGCCCATGAAACTGTTAAAAATAGTAAATTTAACATCTAGACATACCCCAAACTTTATAATAAACATCCCCGTATCAAGAATTTCCAAAAAAAAACAACTTTTGAAATTACTACCCCTGTACCCATTTTTGGCGGTTACGCCCATGAAATCGATAAAAAATTGAAATATAACCTATTGGTATACCTCAAACATAATATTTGACACGCCCATGTATCAAATTTGCCTGAAAAATCAACCAAAAATTAGTAGTATATATCCAGTGATTGGACCCCTGAATGTGCGTTCAAACGCGCATAAATCCTTATATAAATAGTCTACACGCAGATCAACGAACATTTTTTGGTGCGGTTTTTCCTTATATGAGAGTCTACCCGTACACGGAAGCACATTTTTTCCTTATATGAGAGTCTTCCCGGTCAATCACTGGATATATACTACTAATTTTTGGTTGATTTTTCAGGCAAATTTGATACATGGGCGTGTCAAATATTATGTTTGAGGTATACCAATAGGTTATATTTCAATTTTTTATCGATTTCATGGGCGTAACCGCCAAAAATGGGTACAGGGGTAGTAATTTCAAAATTTGTTTTTTTTGGAAATTCTTGATACGGGGATGTTTATTATAAAGTTTGGGGTATGTCTAGATGTTAAATTTAC
This sequence comes from Megaustenia siamemsis, assembly GCA_032433765.1. Taxonomy (NCBI): domain Eukaryota; kingdom Metazoa; phylum Mollusca; class Gastropoda; order Stylommatophora; family Ariophantidae; genus Megaustenia; species Megaustenia siamemsis. The sequence continues at coordinate 19,376,991 of JAVIAB010000024.1, read as the reverse complement.
TATTTTTAACAGTTTCATGGGCGTAACCGCCAAAAATGGGTACATGGGTAGTAATTTCAAAAGTGATTTTTATGTAAATTCTTGATATGGGGATGCTTAATATAAAGTTTGGGGTATGTCTAGAGGTTAAATTTCAATTTTTTATCGATTTCATGGGCGTAACCGCCAAAAATGGGTACCGGCGTAGTAATTTCAAAAGTTGTTTTTATGTAAATTCTTGATACGGGGATGTTTAATATAAAGTTTGGGGTATGTCTAGCTGTTAACTTGACTATTTTTAACAGTTTCATGGGCGTAACCGCCAAAAATGGGTACAGGGGTAGTAATTTCAAAAGTTGTTTTTATGTAAATTCTTGCTACGGAGATGCTTAATATAAAGTTTGGGGTATGTCTAGGTGTTAAATTGACTATTTTTAACAGTTTCGTGGGCGTAACCACCAAAAATGGGTACAGGGGTAGTAATTTCAAAAGTTGTTTTCATGTAAATTCTTGCTACGGGGATGCTTAATATAAAGTTTGGGGTATGTCTATATATTAAATTGACTATTTTGAACAGTTTCATGGGCGTAACCGCCAAAAATGGGTACAGGGGTAGTAATTTCAAAAGTTGTTTTTATGTAAATTCTTGATACGGAGATGGTTAATATAAAGATTGGGTTATGTCTAGCTGTTAAATTTACTATTTTTAATAGTTTCATGGGCGTAGCCCTCATAAAGGGTCAAAGGGCGTAACAACCATAAAAGTGACTTTTAAGTAAATTTTTGCTATGGGTATGTCTAATGTAAAGTTTGGAGTAACCCTAGAGTGTAAATTTACTATTTCTAATAGTTTCATGGGCGTCCCCTCATAAAGGGTCAAGGGGCGTAACTATCATAAAATTGCCTGGTATTGCATCATAGGTCAAAATCTATTTTTAGAAACTCCACGGGCATCGCGTCAGCGGTCAAAAGCTATTTTTAGTAACACTTCCGGTATTGCATCAGCGGTCAGTTCTATTTTTAGTAACACTTCCGGTGTTTCTGGTGTATATATAACGCGACTGTGAAGCTTGTAATCAGACTTTCGCTTACAGTTGTTGCCGACGGATGTGTCTCGTACCTTTAAACACATAAAAAGTAAGTGTTATCTTAGTTCTTTAATATTATAGTATGTTACTTTAGTAACCTATTTTCGATAAGTTGGTTGTTTAGTATCCACTTGTTACTTTTGTGCCCTAATTTCGCTAAGTTGTGTATCTTGTTATATACTTTTCTTGTAATGTTTACTGGTCTTTACTCTTTAGTTGTAATGTTTCAATTTCTTTTCTACAGATGTCTAACACTTGTCATATCTGTTCCAAAACTTTCACCCGGAGCAGGGATCTAAAACGACATGTTGCTAGTGTACATGGGCATCAGGAATACAAATGTGATGTTTGTGAACGAGTATATACAAGAGTAGACAGCCTTGCCAGACATATCAGGACAGAGCATCCTGTATCTCTTGTATCAGCAGTTCCTGTATCACCGACTCCTGTGTCAACAGGTCACGCACCTTCAAAAGAGACCAGTGTTACCCCACATATCTGCCATATCTGCCAACAAAGCTTTACTGGGGCAAGCCCCCTACAAATACATCTTGCTAGCCATGACATAGCTGTGGACACCTCAACACCCTCAACGCAAGCGGGCCCACTGATATCGACAACCTCACGCAAGCGGACAGTAAAGAGTTCGACTCAAGAGCTCTCAAAGAGACCAAGACTTATTAATGAAATAGACTCTTTAAATAAGTTACCTCAAGATATTAAGAAGATATATAAGAACAACTGGTTAGCTATTAGAACACATGAACGTAGGACCAAATACATGGACACATACACTATATTTCATCAACCTGATACTCCTATAGATTGGAAGACCCTTGTAAACCCAATCTTCCAAGCCCAGAAAAAGCGTTTCAAGGTGAATTATAGTCATCATCTAGTCTTAAGACATAGGGAGACACAGGGGGTGCGTTACTTTCACGCAAGCTCGAATAACGCAACAGGGTTAGACAAACCCTTGTTAGTTAACAACAGAAATGACTTTGAAACGTTTGTTGATAGATTAAATGAAAGTGATATATTAGGGTATGCAAATAAAAACAGGGAGACAACCAAATATACATTAGAAGCATTAGTCAGTACGAGTGTTTATATTTATAAACTCCAAGATTATCCTATAGGGTGTCTGCTAGATATCCCACCCTACATTGCATCCAACTACGGTGTTAATATCCTTCAAACCGATTCCCATTCTAAAGTTTACAATGATAATCTCTGCTTCTTCCGTTGTCTAGCTGTCCATCGAGGTACCTCTGTTAAAGATGTTCGGAAGGTTTCGAGACTACTTTTCAAACAGTTTAACCCGTCTCTAAAGTTAAGTAACTTTCACGGTGTAACTCTTGCTGAAATGTCTCTCTTAGAAACTTGTTTTTCAGTAAACATAGATATTTTTGAGTTTGATTCTGAACAAGCCTTGCGTATTGTCCTGAGAAGTGGCAGTAGTTATAGTGAAACTCTCCGTCTTTTACTTTACAAAAACCACTTCTTTTATATAAACGATCTTTCCCGGGCCAGTAAAAGTTTTTCTTGTGGAAAATGTGGAAAATTGTGGAAAAAGTTTTGGCGTATGGATAGGCATGAAAAAACTTGCAATGGGGATATGGCTGTAGAGACATATAAAGGTGGTGTTTACTCTTCACCTGAAAGTGTATGGGACGCGATCAACGCTGAAGGAATAAGTACTCCAGCGTGTTTTATTTACCCATTCAGGGCGACATTCGATTATGAATGTTATTTTGATAATGGGAATGTTCCCCAAGAGACGCATTCGACTACCTTTGTAGCTAAACACATGCCCCTCTCCTGCTCTGTAGCGTCAAATGTCCCTGGGTGGGAGGCCCCAAAATGCTTCATAACCAAGGGTGACCCACAAATTTTAGTTAGTCAGATGCTTGATTATCTCACTGGTATAGCTGCTAAGGCATACTCGTTGTTGCGAGCTCGGTTTGAAAGTATTTTTACTCAACTCCATGCTCTGAATAAAGACAAGCTAATAGCTAAGTTTGATGAGTATTTAAAAGAGCTTCCAGTTATAGGGTTTAACTCGGGGAAATATGACGTCAACGTCATTAAACCTTATTTAATAAAGCACTTCATGGATGCCGCTGCCCAAGTGGGCGAAGAAGAAGATAGTATGGGAGAAGAAGGAGAAGAAACCGAGGTTAACGAAGAAGAGGTCGATACAATGGAAGGAGACTACAAAGTAGCAAAACCGTTCAAGTTTATAGTTAAAAGAAACAATAACTTCATGTGTATTGCAACACAGAATCTAAAATTCTTAGATATAGTAAACTATCTAGCCCCCGGGTTTAGTTATAGCAAGTACTTGGCAGCTTATAAGATTAGTGAGACAAAGGGTTACTTTTGTTATGAATATATAGACGACCCCCAAAAGTTGGACGAGACAGAACTACCCCCACACGAAACGTTTTATTCGTCGTTAAAAAATGCCAACATTTCCAAGGAGGAGTACGCTCTGTGCAAAAAGGTCTGGAAGGACAATAACATGACCACACTTAGAGACTTTTTGGTGTGGTATAATAACAAAGATGTAGTCCCCTTTTTAGAAGCCTTGGAGCAGCAGGTTCGCTTTTATGGGGAGCGGGGTGTAGACTGTTTTAAAGACGCCATTTCGGTTCCGGGTGTTTGTTTAAAGTATCTTTTTAAGACCGTTGATAGGGGTGTAATGTTTAGTTTATGTTCGAGCAAACAGGCGAGTCTACACAAAATGATTAGAGATAATATCGTCGGGGGTCCCTCTATAATTTTCCATAGGTATCACGAGGTAGGCAAAACGTTTATTAGGGGCGGAAAGGTAGTCAAATCCATCCAAGGTTACGATGCCAACGCGTTGTATCTTTGGGCTCTGATGAACCCAATGCCAACAGATTACCCAATTATTAGAAGAATGGAGACCGGGTTTAGGGTCGAAAAAGATAACTATTATGTCCAACAAAGTAGAGAGTGGCTAACGTGGGTCGCTCACCAGAAAGGGGTGGAGTTGAAAACTCAGTTTAATGGGAGGGAGTTTCGGTTAGGTGATAGAAATATCCCTGTGGATGGGTGGGATAAATCCAATAGAAGAGGCTATAATTTTCATGGTTGTTTGTACCATGGTCACAAAGACTGTCCCCTCACCAAAGATAAAGATAGAAACCCTGTTAATAATAAGACCTTGTTCGAGCTGTTTGAAAAAACATGTGAGATACACACCTATCTAACTGAGGAGGTCAAAGTCCCAGTAGAAGTTATGTGGGAATGTGAGTGGCAGGCTCTGAAAAAGTCTGACCCAAACATTAGGGCTTTCCTTTCTAAAGCCATCCCCGAGCTAGACCCTCTTACTCTAAAGAAGGGTTCCCTCTCAGTGATAAACAGATTCTGACTTCTGTTTCAGATGGGACATGTTTTGGTTTAGTGGAATGTGATCTACACGTCCCCGACCGCCTGAAGGAACATTTCAGTGAGATGACTCCAATTTTCAAAAATATTGACGTCACGCGTGATGATATTGGACCGTTTATGGGTGAATATGCCCTCAAACATAACTTGTTGTCAACCCCTCGTCGCACCCTAATCGGTAGTTATGTTGGGGAAAAAATTTTGTTGGCAACACCACTGTTAAAATGGTATTTAGATCATGGGCTAGAGGTAACAAAAATCTATCAAGTGATAGAATATCAACCGTCTAGCTGTTTTAAAAAGTTTGGCGAAATGGTTTCTGACGCTAGGAGGGCTGGTGATCTAGACGAAAGTCAATCTATAGTAAGCGATACGATGAAGCTCTTAGGAAACTCAGCCTATGGGAAGACTCTAACCAATAAGGTCAATCATAGCGCTGTCTCGTATGTTCAGGGGGATGAGATATCGAAAATGATTAATAGTTCCCGGTTTAAAAAGATGACTGAAATAGGGGAGGCTCTTTTTGAAATTGAGATGGAGAAAAAGAAAACTGTTTGGGACTTGCCCCTACAAATCGGTTTCTTCGTCTATCAGTATGCAAAACTTCGTATGTTAGATTTTTATTTCGAGTTCTTAGATAAGTTTGTAGATAGGTCCAACTTTCAGTTATGTGAAACAGATACTGATAGTTTATACTTAGCTTTAAGCGCACCTAAGTTAGAGGATATAGTTAAGTCAGGTCTGCGGGATGAGTTTAATAGTGTATATAAAGACTGGTTTCCTGCCGAGTTTTGCGATGAACATACTAGCAAGACAGCTTGTATAAACTGTAAGGGTGTTAAAGCGTACACCAAACGAACGCCAGGGCTTTTTAAACTAGAGTACGAAGGGACGGCTCTTGTTAGCTTATGTAGTAAGACGTACCATTGTAGTGGAGATTACGATAAAATCAGTTGTAAAGGGCTAAGCAAGCAACACAACAAATTAGATAAAGATATGTTTTTAGAGGTTCTCGCCACGCAAAAGGCCAAGGGTGGGAAAAATGTAGGTTTCAAAGTCTTAAATAATTCTATATTTTCCTACAGTCAAACAAGAAATGCTCTTTCCTATTTCTATATAAAAAGAAAGGTAGCTGATGATAACGTCTCGACTACGCCTCTAGATATTTAACTCTTTACACTACCAGCTTAGACCACCCAGCAATCTCTAACAGTTTCACCCCTTATGATTCATTTATGACACAACGCTAAGCAGACACCCAACTACATAGCTATAAATAAATGTTATCCTTGTACTATATATTTACTCAGTGTACTGAATATTTTTTTACTGTTATATAATATCCACTGTATGTTATACACCTATTGAGATAATAAAAGAATAAAATATATCTTTGTCTTCTGTTTTATATTGAACGTTTTTCATTGATGTTGTATAATCTACTAACCTATCACTAACGATCAAGTACATCAAGAACTCCAAAGTCAGCATACACCAGACATAAACAGGTCACTTCCGGGGTCACCGGGACTAGCGGTCAACGCCCCGACACGAGCGGTCATGGTTAACTCCCCCTGCGCCGCACGCTTTATGCGCGCCGCGCGCCGCCCTATATATCTTTGTTAATTTAGCGCCTAAATGCGACTTAGTTACACCCTTGTATACTACTAGCAATATTATATACTTCTTGCCCTATATTGTATATTTTCTCCTTATATTATATACTTATCGACTTATATTATATACTTCTCGCCGTATATCATATATTTTTCGCCATATATCACATATTTCTCGCCTTATATCATATATTTTTCGCTTTATAGCATACCAGCTTAAAAATAACCCCTCGTGATTATGTATTTGTAAATAATTGTATGCCTTCCCTAAGGCTCTAGATGATAATGAAGAAGAGGAACGTCTCTTTGTCAAAGTTGGTTTGCGTATACGTAATGTCGATTTTATTCTTTAGAATAATCCCTTTACTTAACTCTTCCCTGACATCTCGACGCACCATGCAGATTTCTGTCACGTACGTTTAACCGCACAGTGCATCACTCTCAATTTGATTAGTGTAAATTAACATCATACGTATTCTTTTTATAGGTCTTGTATCATCTTACCACCATCATGCAGCAAAAAAATAAACGAGACAAATCTGAAACAAGTGCAACGTTTGAAATACTTGGGCACAATAATAACATCAGATGGGAGATGCACCACAGAAATAAAAAGCAGAATAGCTCAGGCCAAAGTGGCATTTCAGAAAATGAAAAATATCTTATGCAACAAATCTATGTCAATAGAAATGAGAAAGAGAGTTCATCGGTGCTATATAGAACCAATTCTGACCTATGGAAGCGAATCATGGACAGTAGACAAACAAATGAAAAGACGATTAGAGGCCACAGAGATGGAATTTCTCAGAAGAATTTTGAAAGTTCCCTGGACAGCTAAAAAGACCAATGAGGATTTCTCAAAGAGGCCAACATAAAAAGGGAGCTCTTAAAAAACATCAGAAAGAAGCAATCAACATTTTTCGAGCACATCATGAGAAGAGGAAAGTTGGAATACTTGGTTACAACTGGCAAAATAAAAGGAAAGAGAGATCGCGGGCGACAGAGAGAGAAGATACTGGATAGCTTGGTCTCATGGCATGGAAAATTCCTTGTTCAATTATCTAAAAATTCATATATAATATGTTAAGTGTTAGATAAATATAAATATGTAGATTAATATTTAAAAACATGAATAATTTTGTCTCTGAAATCTCTACCAATCTAATTGATAAAAAAAAAAAGCGTCCGTACTGAAAGAGTTATGGTGTATACACTTCACCAGTTCTGCTCATCCACTATCATACTTTAACATCGCTCTCAAGTATGTCTTTAGGTATGAAACCTTCTGTAGCACATGTAGTGTAGCGCATCTCTCTCTCTCGTATCACCATCTCATTATCCATGTGTTCGCTTCTCCTTTACTTACCAGTCCTTATCATCATCATCATCATCATCATCATCTTCATCATCATCATCATCATCATCATCATCATGCGCCATTCCGGTTGGCATAGGCGATCATGTCCTTCCACAGTGTTCTATATACAGTGCATCGTATCAGTTCTGTTGTTGACTGTTTTCCATGCCATGACACCAAACTATCCAGTATTTTCTCTCTTTGTCGTCCGCGATCTATCATTTCTTTTATTTTGCCAGTTGTAACCAAGTATTTCAACTTTCCTCTTCTCATGATGCGGCCAAAATATGTTTATTGTTTCTCTCTGATGTTTTTTAAGAGCTCCCTTTTTGTGTTGGCCTCTTTGAGAATTTCTTCATTGGTCTTTTTAAAGTTCAGCCCTTATATTCCTAGATGTAGTAGCATTTATCTTTGCCCTCTTTCGTTTTGTTATCGTTGTCCTCTTTCTATGACGAAGGCCGCTTGTACACCGATATGTTAGTATTTTGTTGTGTTTCTTTTTTGTAAACCTGTCACTATACCTTGTAGGAGTGTATGTTACACGCCACCTGCCACTATACCTTGTAGGAGTGTATGTTACACGCCACCTGCCACTATACCTTGTAGGAGTGTATGTTACACGCCAACTGTCACTATACCTTGTAGGAGTGTATGTTACACGCCACCTGCCACTATACCTTGTAGGAGTGTATGTTACACGCCACCTGCCACTATACCTTGTAGGAGTGTATGTTACACGCCACCTGTAACTATACCTTGTTGGAGTGTATGTTACACGCCACCTGCCACTATACCTTGTTGGAGTGTATGTTACACGCCACCTGCCACTATACCTTGTAGGAGTGTATGTTACACGCCACCTGCCACTATACCTTGTTGGAGTGTATGTTACACGCCACCTGTCACTATACCTTGTTGGAGTGTATGCTACACGCCACCTGCCACTATACCTTGTTGGAGTGTATGTTACACGCCACCTGTCACTATACCTTGTTGGAGTGTATGTTACACGCCACCTGCCACTATACCTTGTTGGAGTGTATGTTACACGCCACCTGTCACTATACCTTGTAGGAGTGTATGTTACACGCCACCTGTCACTATACCTTGCAGGAGTGTATGTTACACGCCACCTGTCACTATACCTTGTAGGAGTGTATGTTACACGCCACCTGTCACTATACCTTGTTGGAGTGTATGTTACATGCCACCTGTCACTATAACTTGTAGGAGTGTATGTTACACGCCACCTGCCACTATACCTTGTAGGAGTGTATGTTACACGCCACCTGCCACTATACCTTGTTGGAGTGTATGTTACACGCCACCTGCCACTATACCTTGTTGGAGTGTATGTTACACGCCACCTGTCACTATACCATGTAGGAGTGTATGTTACACGCCACCTGCCACTATACCTTGTAGGAGTGTATGTTACACGCCACCTGCCACTATACCTTGTTGGAGTGTATGTTACACGCCACCTGTCACTTTACCTTGTTGGAGTGTATGTTACACGCCACCTGCCACTTTACCTTGTAGGAGTGTATGTTACACGCCACCTGCCACTATACCTTGTTGGAGTGTATGTTACACGCCACCTGCCACTATACCTTGTTGGAGTGTATGTTACACGCCACCTGTCACTTTACCTTGTAGGAGTGTATGTTACACGCCACCTGCCACTTTACCTTGTTGGAGTGTATGTTACACGCCACCTGTCACTTTACCTTGTAGGAGTGTATGTTACACGCCACCTGCCACTATACCTTGTTGGAGTGTATGTTACACGCCACCTGCCACTTTACCTTGTTGGAGTGTATGTTACACGCCACCTGTCACTTTACCTTGTAGGAGTGTATGTTACACGCCACCTGCCACTATACCTTGTTGGAGTGTATGTTACACGCCACCTGCCACTTTACCTTGTTGGAGTGTATGCTACACGCCACCTGTCACTATACCTTGTTGGAGTGTATGTTACTCTCCACCTGCCACTATACCTTGTTGGAGTGTATGTTACACGCCACCTGCCACTTTACCTTGTTGGAGTGTATGTTACACGCCACCTGTCACTATACCTTGTTGGAGTGTATGTTACATGCCACCTGTCACTATACCTTGTTGGAGTGTATGTTACACGCCACCTGTCACTATACCTTGTAGGAGTGTATGTTACACGCCACCTGTCACTATACCTTGTAGGAGTGTATGTTACACGCCACCTGCCACTATACCTTGTTGGAGTGTATGTTACACGCCACCTGTCACTATACCTTGTTGGAGTGTATGTTACACGCCACCTGCCACTATACCTTGTTGGAGTGTATGTTACACGCCACCTGCCACTATACCTTGTTGGAGTGTATGTTACACGCCACCTGCCACTATACCTTGTTGGAGTGTATGTTACACGCCACCTGTCACTATACCTTGTAGGAGTGTATGTTACACGCCACCTGCCACTATACCTTGTTGGAGTGTATGTTGCACGCCACCTGCCACTATACCTTGTTGGAGTGTATGTTACACGCCACCTGCCACTATACCTTGTTGGAGTGTATGTTACACGCCACCTGCCACTACACCTTGTTGGAGTGTATGTTACACGCCACCTGCCACTATACCTTGTTGGAGTGTATGTTACACGCCACCTGCGACTATACCTTGTTGGAGTGTATGTTACACGCCACCTGCCACTATACCTTGTAGGAGTGTATGTTACACGCCACCTGTCACTATACCTTGTTGGAGTGTATGTTACACGCCACCTGTCACTATACCTTGTAGGAGTGTATGTTACACGCCACCTGCCACTATACCTTGTTGGAGTGTATGTTACACGCCACCTGCCACTATACCTTGTTGGAGTGTATGTTACACGCCACCTGTCACTTTACCTTGTAGGAGTGTATGTTACACGCCACCTGCCACTATACCTTGTTGGAGTGTATGTTACACGCCACCTGTCACTTTACCTTGTAGGAGTGTATGTTACACGCCACCTGTCACTTTACCTTGTTGGAGTGTATGTTACACGCCACCTGTCACTTTACCTTGTTGGAGTGTATGTTACACGCCACCTGTCACTTTACCTTGTTGGAGTGTATGTTACACGCCACCTGTCACTTTACCTTGTTGGAGTGTATGTTACACGCCACCTGTCACTTTACCTTGTTGGAGTGTATGTTACACGCCACCTGCCACTATACCTTGTAGGAGTGTATGTTACACGCCACAACTGGCTCCTATGAAACGTTTACTTTGTAGCTTCGGCTCAATATGAAAGAGGTTTTATGGAAAGAAAAGGCTGATGGCTATGGCGATGACTTTCTTTCCGTGTGATTGACAGTGGCCTTAATGAATTGATTTGACCTTGATTTTAATAATGCCCCAGTCCCCGTCTACAAGTAGAACATGGGAGATCACCTCACTTCACGGCCAGTCGCCCACCTCAATTAATAGAAAGGCTACGCCCATGACTGCTATATTTCGTTATTGAATCTAATTACAACCGGCATTCCCCGGCGTGGTTCTTTCTCACTTCTGGACTGTGCTTGAGGTGCGGGAAAATTAAACGACGTGATCAATGTGTGGAGAGGGCGGAGTTAAGAGTGGTTAATTACATGTCCTCACTGGCGCTAATGGAAGTTTTCTGGGAGGCTTAAGTTGGGAGGACGAGGTCCTTCGTGAGGCTGGCACAGACCTCAGAAATACTGAAGTCTTAATGACTTATTTACTCCATTCAGATGTACAGCGGAGCGTTTGGCGAAGCTGGAGTTTTCTATTTATTCTCATGTGTGACGTCCTGTCAGTTGTTAACTGCAGTGGATGATGGATTTCAGTAATATTGTCTATGTATTAGAATGAAGAAGATATTGTGCAATCCATTTTTAACAACAGAAACAAGAAAACGAGTTCACAAATGTTATGTAGAGCCAGTATTAAGATATGGATGTGAATCGTGGACAATAGTGCAACAGACAAGAAAATTACTGGAGTCTGTAGAAGTATTGTTTTACAGAAGAATGTTGAGAATACCATGGACAGCTAAGAAGAGTAATGAAAATGTTCTGAAATAGGTCAAAGCAAAAACGAGAGCTAATTTCCAATATTAGGAAGACACAATCATCATTTTTTGGCCATGCAATGAGAAGAGAACAGCTGGAATATATTGTCACAACTGGAAAAATTGAGGGACGACGAGATAGAGGAAAGCAAAGAGAAAAGGTATCAGACAGCTTAATGGCTTGGCAGAAGGTCAACAACAGAAATGATAAATAACTGTCTTGATCGAAAGTTGTGGGGAGACATGATCACCTACGCCAGCAAGCCCGGTACTTGATGATGATGATGATTACAATATAATTAGAACAAGACAAATGAAAATTTTGGGACATGTTAAAAGACACAACAGCCTTATAAAAGTAATATTGGAAGAGAAAATACAAGGCAAAAGAGGCAGAAGCAGACCAAGACTAACATTTTTTGAGTAACATCAAAAGATGGAAAGTCAGTCTATAACAATCTGCACCATCAAAGCAAGAGATAGTTTGGAATGGAGCTCCATGGTAGCCAACCTTCGATGCGGTGACGGCACTCAATGATGATGATGTCTATGTATCTGAATCTTGACTTTCCTACAGTTATCAACCGAGATTGTCATCTATTTTACATTTGATGTAGCAGCTGCTTGCAATTTATTCTCTGAGTGACCGAATCACTTTACATACTGCTGCCTTGTGTTTTTAATGAAGACTGTATTTTTCTCTGGTGTCTTTATTGCTTGTTGCAGAATGTATTTTTCTCTGATGTCCTTATTGCATAATGCAGAATGTAGTTTCTCTGATGTCTTTACCTTTTGATGCAGACTGTAATTTATATGGTCTTTATTTCTTGACACAGACTGTAATATATGTTTTTATTTCTTGACACAGACTGTAATATATGTTTTTATTTCTTGACACAGACTGTAATATATGTCTTTATTTTTTGACACAGACTGTAATATATGTCTTTATTTCTTGACACAGACTGTAATATATGTTTTTATTTCTTGACACAGACTGTAATATATGTCTTTATTTTTTGACACAGACTGTAATATATGTCTTTATTTCTTGACACAGAGTGTAATATATGTCTTTATTTCTTGACACGGACTGTAATATATGTCTTTATTTCTTGACACAGTCTGTAATATATGTTTTTATTTCTTGACATAATCATCATCATCGAGTGCCATCTCCGCAACGAAAGTTGGTCACCGTGGAGCGCCATTCTGCTCTGTCTCTTGCTTTGATGGTGTAGGTTGTCATAGGCTGATTTGTCCATCTTTTGATGTTACTCGTCCATGTTAGTCTTGGTCTGTCTCTGCCTCTTTTACCTTGTATTTTCCCTTCAAAAATTCATTTTAGTAGGCTGTTGTGTTTTTTAACATGACCTAAAAATCGCATTTGTCTTTTTTGAATTGTGTTTTGTAGTTCTCCTTTCATTTTTAGTTGTTTTAAGACTGCATTGTTTGTTTTCTTTTCCTTCCATCCAATTCTACTTATTCTTCTATATATCCACATTTCAAAGGCTTCAATTCTCTGTTCTGTTTTCTTGTGTAATGTCGAAATTTCTGCACCATATAAGAATGTTGAGAAGATATAACATTTTGCTATTCTTAGTTTCAGCCCTGGTGTTATTTGTTTTGATATTAGTATTATTTCTTGACACAGACTGCAATATCTGATGCCGTTATTTCTTTATGCAGACTCTGATTTCTTCGTTTCTCATTCTCCCTGCCAAAGTTTGATTAGCATTGGCTTCTCAACTTGATGGAATCTTCTTTTACCCTTTGTTTAGATAAGGACCACTTTTGACACTGCCAGTAGTAGAGAAGAAACATTCTATTTAACATGTCTTATTGTGTTACACTTCGTGGCGACTGCGCAGGACAAGCGGCCTTAATTCTCCAAACCTATAAAGCCTCAGGGTAACAACAAAGAAAAAGACATCACCTCAGTGGACGAGTAAAGACAAGTGGGACAATATTAAAACAGGTAAATGAATTTAAATATTTGGGAACTTTGTTAACATCAGACGGAAGATGTACAAAAGAGGTGAGATGCAGAATGGCTCAGGCAAAAGCAGCTTTCCAAAAAATGAGGAAGATACTATGCAATGCATTTTTGACAATAGAAACAAGAAAAACAGTTTTTAAATGTTATATAAAGTCTTAACATATGAATGTGAATCATGAAAAATAGGACAACAGAGAAGAAAATCAATGGAGGCTGTAGAAATGTGGTTTTACAGAAGAATGTTGAGAAAACCATGGACAGTTAAGAAGAGTAATGAAAATGTTCTGAAAGAGGTCAAAACAAAACGAGAGCTAATTTCCAATATTAGGAAGAAACAATCATCATTTTTTGGCCATGTAATGAGAAGAGAACAGCTGGAATATAGGGGGTTAAGCCAAATAAATGCATACAAATGCGAAGCTGCAGTAAAGCTGAATGTCAGGGAAAATTGAAAAAAAAAAAATAGAAAAAATGGTATGGTAAAAGCTTTACGTGATTAGTAGACGACACTTACTTGAAGATGATGATGATGATGATGATGATGATGATGATGATGATGATGATGATGATGATGATGATAATGATGATGCTGATGATGATGATGATGATAAAGCCCCTATCTCCCCCCGGCATCCCTCAGAAACGAGATAAGGCCGATCAGATAGTCAGTTTTGTTATTTGTCAATCTTTGATTGTTTGAGTAAAGTCGACATCTCCAATTGTTTTCACCTTTTGGCATTTTATTTTAATCTTTATATTAAATCCTACCTCATCTGCACAAGATGAAAAGTGTGTTCTTGAATTATAGATTTGTTTAAATCTGGCATGAATGGTACGTGCGTGATGTGAGTGGCAGACATAGCGTTAGTGAAATGGTACAAGAGCTTATGTATTTTAACAACATTCGATTTTATAGCTACATACAATACAGACGGATAGTAAATTGAAAGATTAAGGTTAGGTAAAGGTCAAGTACTAGACTTGAATCGGCGTCTTAGCACGCGAGTTTTCACCCTTATGGGCTCGCCTATCTATCCAGAAGTGTTCGGAGACTTCTGGATAGTGTCACTTCAAGCATCGAAACCCACGTTGCGAGGCGGCATTCCCACCTTCGCAGAATACTACCCTGGTACTCATTTCTGCAAGTGGCGGGGAATTTGTTTTGTCCAGCCACAGGTACAACTCTCACAGCTTCCAGTGGGGATCGAACACGGTTTGTCCGAATGTCGGTGGTCCAGTCGGGTAGGTTTCCCAACTAGTCTACCGAGGCCCCCAAGTTCAAAGATTATCTAACATGTACCCCTACGACAATCTTGAAGATGAGAGCAGTAAGGAACTTTACCAATTTGTTACCTAATAACAAATAATCTGACCGACAAGTCGTTCATGTCCGCATGTGATTATAGAAATGTGTCAAATACCAGTCCAAGTACTCATTTATAAAATTAGTTATTTCCCATGTGATGTTAAATAAGAGAAGATACTACGTAGATTGGTGTCATGGCATGGAAAACAGCCAACAACAGAATTGATACGATTCACTGTGAATAGAAGATTGTGGAAGGACATGATCAACTACGCCAAACGGTACGGCACATGATGATGATGATGTTAAGTGAAATATAAAAACTGTGAACGAGTAAGTGAAGGTTCGCTCCCCTGCCTTGTTAGGCGTATGGGAAATATGGTGTTAGTGGAAGACATAGTGTTAGTGGAAAACATGGTGTTAGTGGACGATATGGTGTTAGTGGAAAACATGGTGTTAGTAGAAGATATGGTGTTAGTGGAAAACATGGTGTTAGTGGAAGATATGGTGTTAGTGGAAAACATGGTGTTAGTGGAAGACATAGTGTTAGTGGAAAACATGGTGTTAGTGGATGATATGGTGTTAGTGGAAAACATGGTGTTAGTGGAAGATATGGTGTTAGTGGAAAACATGGTGTTAGTGGAAAACATGGTGTTAGTGGAAGACATAGTGTTAGTGGAAAACATGGTGTTAGTGGACGATATGGTGTTAGTGGAAAACATGGTGTTAGTGGAAGACATGGTGTTAGTGGAAAACATGGTGTTAGTGGAAGATATGGTGTTAGTGGAAGACATGGTGTCAGTGGAAGATATGGTGTTAGTGGAAAACATGGTGTTAGTGGACGATATGTTGTTAGTGGAAGACATGGTGTTAGTGAAAGATATGGTGTTAGTGGAAAACATGGTGTTAGCGGAAGATATGTTGTTAGTGGAAGACATGGTGTCAGTGGAAGATATGTTGTTAGTGGAAAACATGGTGTTAGTGGAAGATATGTTGTTAGTGGAAGACATGGTGTTAGTGGAAGTTATGTTGTTAGTGGAAAACATGGTGTTAGTGGAAGATATGTTGTTAGTGGAAGACATGGTGTCAGTGGATGACATGGTGTCAGTTGAAGACATGGTGTTAGTGGAAGATATGTTGTTAAAGACATGGTGTTAGTGGAAGTCATGTTGTTGGTGGAAGACATGGTGTTAGTGAAAGACATGTTGTTAGTGGAAGACATGGCGTTAGTGGAAGACATGGTGTTAGTGGAAGACATGGTGTTAGTGAACGACATGGCGTTAGTGGAAGACATGGCGTTAGTGGAAGACATGGTGTTAGTGGAAGACATGGTGTTAGTGGAAGACATGGCGTTAGTGGAAGACATGGCGTTAGTGGATGACATGGCGTTAGTGGATGACATGGCGTTAGTGGAAGACATGGTGTTAGTGGAAGACATGGTGTTAGTGGAAGACATGGCGTTAGAGGAAGACATGGTGTTAGTGGAAGACATGGTGTTAGTGGAAGACATGGCGTTAGTGGATGACATGGTGTTAGTGGAAGACATGGTGTTAGTGGAAGACATGGTGTTAGTGGAAGACATGGTGTTAGTGGAAGACATGGTGTTAGTGGAAGACATGGTGTTAGTGGATGACATGGCGTTAGTGGAAGACATGGTGTTAGTGGAAGACATGGTGTTAGTGGATGACATGGCGTTAGTGAAAGACATGGCGTTAGTGGAAGACATGGCGTTAGTGGAAGACATGACGTTAGTGAAAGACATGGCGTTAGTGGAAGACATGGTGTTAGTGGAAGACATGGTGTTAGTGAAAGACATGGCGTTAGTGGAAGACATGGCGTTAGTGGAAGACATGGTGTTAGTGGAAGACATGGCGTTAGTGGAAGACATGGTGTTAGTGAAAGACATGGTGTTAGTGGAAGACATGGCGTTAGTGGAAGACATGTTGTTAAAGACATGGCGTTAGTGGATGACATGGTGTTAGTGGAAGACATGGTGTTAGTGGAAGACATGGTGTTAGTGGAAGACATGGTGTTAGTGGAAGACATGGTGTTAGTGGAAGACATGGTGTTAGTGGAAGACATGGCGTTAGTGGATGACATGGTGTTAGTGGAAGACATGGTGTTAGTGGAAGACATGGTGTTAGTGGAAGACATGGTGTTAGTGGAAGACATGGTGTTAGTGGAAGACATGGTGTTAGTGGATGACATGGCGTTAGTGGAAGACATGGTGTTAGTGGAAGACATGGTGTTAGTGGATGACATGGCGTTAGTGAAAGACATGGCGTTAGTGGAAGACATGGCGTTAGTGGAAGACATGACGTTAGTGAAAGACATGGCGTTAGTGTAAGACATGGTGTTAGTGGAAGACATGGTGTTAGTGAAAGACATGGCGTTAGTGGAAGACATGGCGTTAGTGGAAGACATGGTGTTAGTGGAAGACATGGCGTTAGTGGAAGACATGGTGTTAGTGAAAGACATGGTGTTAGTGGAAGACAAGGCGTTAGTGGAAGACATGTTGTTAAAGACATGGCGTTAGTGGATGACATGGTGTTAGTGGAAGACATGGTGTTAGTGGAAGACATGGTGTTAGTGGAAGACATGGTGTTAGTGGAAGACATGGTGTTAGTGGAAGACATGGTGTTAGTGGAAGACATGGTGTTAGTGACCCTATATTTCTTCTAGAAAAGTAGAATAAGCGAGAGTTCTTCCAGAATGGGAGAGTTCTTCCAGAGTGGGAGAGGTCCCCCAGAGTGGGAAGGTTCTTCCAGAATGGGAGAGTTCTTCCAGAGTGGGAGAGGTCTTCCAGAGTGGGAAAGTTCTTCCAGAATGGGAGAGGTCTTCCAGAGTGGGAGAGGTCTTCCAGAGTGGAAAGTTCTTCCAGAATGGGAGAGTTCTTCCAGAGTGGGAGAGGTCTTCCAGAGTCGGAAAGTTCTTCCACAATTGGAGAGTTCTTCCAGAGAGGGAGAGTACTTCCAGAGTGGGAGAGGTCTTCCAGAGTCGGAAAGTTCTTCCAGAATGGGAGTGTTCTTTCAGAGAGGGAAAGTTCTTCCATAGTGGGAAAGTTCTTCCAGAATGGGAGAGTTCTTCCTGAGTGGGAGAGGTCTTCCAGAGTGAGAGAGTTCTTCCAGAGTGGGAAAGTTCTTCCAGAATGGGAGAGTACTTCCAGAGTGGGAGAGTTCTTCCAGTGTGGGAGAGTTCTTCCAGAGTGGGAAAGTTCTTCCAGAATGGGAGAGTTCTTCCAGAGTGGGAAAGTTCTTCCAGAATGGGAGAGTACTTCCAGAGTGGGAAAGTTCTTCCAGAATGGGAGAGTTCTTCCAGAGTGGGAAAGTTCTTCCAGAATGGGAGAGTTCTTCCAGAGTGGGAAAGTTCTTCCAGAATGGGAGAGTACTTCCAGAGTGGGAGAGTTCTTCCAGTGTGGGAGAGTTCTTCCAGAGTGGGAAAGTTCTTCCAGAATGGGAGAGTTCTTCCAGAATGCAATTGCTACTCATGATAGAGAAAAGAGTGAAGAACAATTCTAACAGAGGAACGGGCGACAGGAACAAATATAACATGAGAAAGTGTGGCAGGAACAATTCTATCAGAGGAACCTGTGATAATATTATTCTAACAGAGGAAGACGTTACAGGAACAATTCTAAAAGAGGAAAACGTGACAGGAACATTCTAACAGAGGAACACAGGGCAGGAACAATTCTAACAGAAGAAGACATGACGGACAATTCTAACAGAGGAAGACATGGCAGGGACAATTCTAACAGAGGAAGACATGGCAGGGACAATTCTAACAGAGGAAGACATGGCAGGGACAATTCTAACAGAGGAAGACATGGCAGGGACAATTCTAACAGAGGAAGACGTAATAGGTCCAATTCTAACAGAGGAAGGTGTGACGAGAATATTCCTAACAGAGTAAGACGTGACAGGAACGATTCTAACATAGAAACATGTGGCAGGAACAATTCTAACAGAGGAACACGGGGCACTAACAATATTAACTGAGGAACATGGGGCAGGAACAATTTTAAAAGATGAAAAATGTATCATGTTTTGCAGTATTTGAATGGAGTTTGAGGCAGCAACTGGAAGTTTAACGCAATTTTGTGGTGGACATTATGTTCAACAGAAGTAGTATATTACCAGCATAAAGATCCATGTAATGGTCGTCAAGACGAATATAATTTGCTATATAAAGTAAATATTTTTTTCTATATGAAAGTCTACATTTTTTGCCGGTCGGGGTGACCTCTCGTGGCGTCCGGTCGGGGTGACCTCTCGTGGTTTCTGGTCGGGGTGACCTCTCGTCGTGGCGAGGTGACCTATCGTTGGCGTCTCGTGATGTCTCGGGGCTAACCTCTCGTCTTATGATCTCTTGTCGTGGCGAGGACTCATGGTGGAAATTTTGGGGGAATGGGGTGGGCGGGGGTGAAATGTGTCGTCGTCGGCGTGACATAACTTTGTACTTTCTTTCAAAACAGTTCTATAGTTATTCAAGAAAACTTGTAATATATACCTAACATTTCTTTGCATCTAATGGAAACAAATAACTTACTCAGTGCTTGACCATCTAGTAGAGACGGGCTAGCTAATGAGTTTAACACGTGGAATCATCAGCATTATGAAATTTGTTAATGTCCAAATTGACCGCTTGTCCGTTACACGGATGCCGGCGCGTTAATGAGTTTAACACGTGGAATCATCAGCATCATGAAATTTGTTAATGTCCAAATTGACCGCTTGTCCGTTACACGGATGCCGGCGCGTTAATGACTTTAGCAGGTACGCCGTCAAAGACCCCGTTTCTCTGTGAAATTTTTCGCTTGAGTAACTTAAACCAGCCTAGTCGTCTACATGAGCTGCGTTAATGAGTTTATCAGCTGTCTAGTGTTGTGGCGTTGTTTTAAAGAGACGGTAAATTAATGGACTATGATATTCTCTTAGTGTGATTATGCCAGTGGCGTAACTTTCATGCGTAGTAGTAGTAGTATTTTATATTAGTGTGGTTTTGACAGGGTGCATAATTAACTTTCATGAGTAGTAGAGTTAGGACTTGGCCTGTACTAGAATTCCATAATTGCCTCCATTGTAACTTGTAGTTGAAGTAGTAGTAGTTCTTGTTGTGGTGTTGATGCTGTTGTATTTGTTGTAGTTTTTGTTGTAGTTGTGTTGTATTAGTAGTGGTAGTTGTAGTTGTAGTGGTAGTTGTGGAACTAGCGTGACTTTCGTTTAGTAGAGTTATGACAGACGTAACTTTCATGAGTAGTAGAGTTAGGACAATGAGTGTACTAGAATTTCACGGAATTGATCGATTTTACATCTGATCCATCTAGTGAACAAGGTCTTGCTAATGAGTTTAACAGCTGATCGGTAATGAAATGTCAGGGGCGTAATCTACTTGAGTGGCTCTGCGGTTAACTTTTTGGACTTTGTGACTAAGCATTTTGCTGAATTGAACAGCTGAACGGTAGAATGGAATTTATGTGGAAATACACACGAGTCTAGACCATCCACATCATCGAGTTTCAGCGACAAAACCAGCTATGTCGACAAGAAGTATTCAGATGAAGCCTAAACGGTGACATTAAAGTAGAAAAACAGGACAAGGCTAAGGACAAAAGTTCCGTGGGAAAGCCAGGGGTAACGTCATAACTGTAAAAGGGGGAGAAGACCTAGAGAACACACCCCGGTATCGGTCGAATTTAGTGAGCTTGAATGATGGAAGGGCAGCCTGAATGACTACTCGAACAGGGGACTCTGATATTGTCATAGATCTGGCACTGGTGTCTTCTACCTTTGTATTGGCTTGCAAGTGGCATGTACTAAGATTCCACGAAAGTTACCACTATTCATGTATCTTCGTTATTGAGAAAGGCAGAAATAGAAGCCAGAAAACCAAGTATAGAAGTTGAGGAAGCTTGATGGATGTTTTCTGTAAGAAAAACGTGGACAGAAAAATCACTAGGTACATTACGACGCCTTCATCAGAGCATGAATGACTACATAGCTACTTACTACTGCTACCAAAATCAAACAAGCACCATTCTCAGAGCAGTGCATACAGAATCATCATAATGCAGAACATTATTAGCAAGCTACTGGAGAAAATAGTTGTATCAGCATCGACCAGAAGCTATTACCCTTTTGTTCAAAGGACTAGTCCTCACTCCAAGCGAGTGTGCCCTGGCAAGTCTTTCTGTCAGGGCTGTACAAGTAGACCCACAACTACCACTACAGCTACCACTACTAAATCAACTACTACAACTACTACAACAACAACTACTACTACTACTATTACTACTACTTCAACTACAAGTTACAATGGAGGGAAGAATGGAATTCTAGTACAGGCCAAGTCCTAACTCTACAACTCATGAAAGTTACTTACGCCCCCTGTCAAAATCAAACTAATATAAAATACTACTATTACGCTTGAAAGTTACGCCTCTGACATAAGCACACTTAAAGAATATCATAGTCCATTAATTTACCGTCTCTTTAAAACAACGCCACAACACTAGACAGCTGATAAACTCATTAACGCAGCTCATGTAGACGACTAGGCTGGTTTAAGTTACTCAAGCGAAAAATTTCACAGAGAAACGGGGTCTTTGACGGCGTACCTGCTAAAGTCATTAACGCGCCGGCATCCGTGTAACGGACAAGCGGTCAATTTGGACATTAATAAATTTCATGATGCTGATGATTCCACGTGTTAAACTCATTAACGCGCCTTCGTGTACATAACTAGGCATGTGTCAGTGTCACGGTCAAGCACTGAGTAAGTTGTTACCATTAGATGCAAAGAAATTTTAGGTGTACATTAATAGTTTTCTTGAATAAGTTTTGAAAAGAAAGTACAAAGTTATGTCACCCCGACGGCACATTTTACGGCCGTATTCCCCAAAAATTTCCACCATCGACGAGAGATCACAAGACGAGAGGTCAGCCCGAGACATCACGAGAGGTCACCCCGCCACGACGAGAGGTCACCCCGACCGGACGCCACGAGAGGTCACCCCGACCGACAAAATATGTAGACTCTCATATAGAAAAAAAAATGTTCGTGTAGACTAATTATAATGCAAAATATGTTCGTCTCGACATACATTGCACGGTCCTAATGCTGGTACTATACTACTAACAAATCCTATTCTCCTTCAGTGCTTCACAAGAACATTAATGAACGGCTGAGACATGAGCCGTTGGAGCATATTCTGTCTTGAAACCTTCAGGATCTCGAGTGGATGCACACATGCAGCAGTCGAGGACAGTACGAGAGCTAACATGTTGAATTTGTGGGACATTTAATGAAAACGATGATTGTGAATAACGCAGACCACTCCAGGTAATTTAGTTATTACGCTTGCGTGAGTACAAGACGGGTTATATACGAATTATATTCCAGTGATTGCAGGAATTTGTTATCAGACGTGACGTGTGCAGGAAGAGGCGGTTGAATATAACACATGCAAAATATGTTTACAGCTAGCATGCTACTGAAGCTATCAGCATGTTTTCGACATTTCACCGTTTTCTCAAAAGTAAAGAACACATTAGAAGCTGCTTCCGATGTTAAGTAATTGTAAGTAATTATATTGTCCCTCCAGTAATGACATTTTATTAACTCTTTTCGTACATTTCGCCGCACTGTGCGTCACTCTCTATTTTATTATTGTGAACCGTCATCAAACCATATTCTTTTTACATGTCTTGTATCATCTCGGTAGTGATGAAATCTAATACCTTGTTCAATTATCTAAACATTCATATATAATATGTTATATGATAAATAAATATAAATATGTAGATTGATTCTTAAAACGATGAAAAATGGTGTCTCTAAAATCTTTTCCATTGCATTTATAAAAAGTTTCCAAAAGGAAAGAGTTAAATACTGGTTCTTTTTGTTCACTTCTTTTTCTTATATTTCCCTTCTCTTTTCTTATACTTCCTAATTTTTTTTCACCTTCATTTCCTCTACTTATCAACATTCGTATTTTTTTCTCTACCCCTCCTCCTTCTGTTATTTCTCTTCTCTTCTGTTTCTTCAATTCGTCTCCCCTTCCTCTTTTGCTTCTCCTGCTCCGTTTCTTCTCCAACACCTCCATCACCTTCTTCTCCACCTCCTCCATCTTTTCATTTTTTCCCTCCTTCTTTTCAGTCACTTATGCCTCTCAATGTAACTGGCAGAGGTAGTTTGCTCTTTCTCCTATTTTGGCACTGACACGTTTACTAATGTTTATATTATTCCACTTTTACTTCCGTTTTTTGTTTCACGGGCTCCTTCACTTGGTTTGTTGTTTTCCCAGCGATCATTGATGATAGTTGTGTGGATTGAGCTTGTTTCTTTATGTTTTGTCACTTGGACAACTAATCAATTCATTGTTTTCTATGTATTTATTCTCAATCTTGCGACTAATACATTCAGTAACATTCCATTGTAGTGGTATTTCTGCAACCCGATGTCCATGTTTGGTTCATTCAAACTAGGACTCCTGAGACAGGTGACACAGACAGCTGCCTTCATAAGAGAGTCAGGAGTCGTAGTTTGAATGAACCATAAAGAAGAACAACCAAACGCTAGTTGCTATATGACTTTACGTGCATTATCATAATCAAAATCTATTATCTGGCAACAAACAATCACAGTAGAATCAGAGATATGAAGCTCTTTTGTCAGTACAATGTACTTAACGTTAAGCCAAACATGGACATCGGGTTGCAGAAATACCACTACAATGGAATGTTACTGAATGTATTAGTCGCAAGATTGAGAATAAATACATAGAAAACAATGAATTGATTAGTTGTCCAAGTGACAAAACATAAAGAAACAAGCTCAATCCACACAACTATCATCAATGATCGCTGGGAAAACAACAAACCAAGTGAAGGAGCCCGTGAAACAAAAAACGGAAGTAAAAGTGGAATAATATAAACATTAGTAAACGTGTCAGTGCCAAAATAGGAGAAAGAGCAAACTACCTCTGCCAGTTACATTGAGAGGCATAAGTGACTGAAAAGAAGGAGGGAAAAAATGAAAAGATGGAGGAGGTGGAGAAGAAGGTGATGGAGGTGTTGGAGAAGAAACGGAGCAGGAGAAGCAAAAGAGGAAGGGGGAGACGAATTGAAGAAACAGAAGAGAAGAGAAATAGCAGAAGGAGGAGGGGTAGAGAAAAAAATATGAATGTGGATAAGTAGAGGAAATGAAGGTGAAAAAAAATTAGGAAGTATAAGAAAAGAGAAGGGAAATATAAGAAAAAGAAGTGAACAAAAAGAACCAGTATTTAACTCTTTCCTTTTGGAAACTTTTTATAAATGCAATGGAAAAGATTTCAGAGACACCATTTTTCATCGTTTTAAGAATCAATCTACATATTTATATTTATTTATCATATAACATATTATATATGCATTTTTAGATAATTGAACAAGGTATTAGATTTCATCACTACCGAGATGATACAAGACATTGTAAAAATAATATGGTTTGATGACGGTTCACATTAATAAAATTGAGAGTGACGCACAGTGCGACGAAATGTACGAAAAGAGTTAATAAAATGTCATTACTGGAGGGACAATATAATTACTTACAATTACTTAACATCGGAAGCAGCTTCTAATGTGTTCTTTACTTTTGAGAAAACGGTGAAATGTCGAAAACATGCTGATAGCTTCAGTAGCATGCTAGCTGTAAACATATTTTGCATGTGTTATATTCAACCGCCTCTTCCTGCACACGTCACGTCTGATAACAAATTCCTGCAATCACTGGAATATAATTCGTATATAACCCGTCTTGTACTCACGCAAGCGTAATAACTAAATTACCTGGAGTGGTCTGCCTTATTCACAATCATCGTTTTCATTAAATGTCCCACAAATTCAACATGTTAGCTCTCGTACTGTCCTCGACTGCTGCATGTGTGCATCCACTCGAGATCCTGAAGGTTTCAAGACAGAATATGCTCCAACGGCTCATGTCTCAGCCGTTCATTAATGTTCTTGTGAAGCACTGAAGGAGAATAGGATCTGTTAGTAGTATAGTACCAGCTTAAGACTGTGGAATGTATGTCGAGACGAACATATTTTGCATTATAATTAGTCTACACGAACATTTTTTTTTCTATATGAGAGTCTACATTTTTTGTCGGTCGGGGTGACCTCTCGTGGCGTCCGGTCGGGGTGACCTCTCGTCGTGGCGGGGTGACCTCTCGTGATGTCTCGGGCTGACCTCTCGTCTTGTGATCTCTCGTCGATGGTGGAAATTTTTGGGGAATACGGCCGTAAAATGTGCCGTCGGGGTGACATAACTTTGTACTTTCTTTCAAAACAGTTTTATAGTTATTCAAGAAAACTATTAATGTATACCTAAAATTTCTTTGCATCTAATGGTAACAACCTACTCAGTGCTTTACCGTGACACTGACACATGCCTAGTTATGTACACGAAGGCGCGTTAATGAGTTTAACACGTGGAATCATCAGCATCATGAAATTTATTAATGTCCAAATTGACCGCTTGTCCGTTACACGGATGCCGGCGCGTTAATGACTTTAGCAGGTACGCCGTCAAAGACCCCGTTTCTCTGTGAAATTTTTCGCTTGAGTAACTTAAACCAGCCTAGTCGTCTACATGAGCTGCGTTAATGAGTTTATCAGCTGTCTTGTGTTGTGGCGTTGTTTTAAAGAGACGGTAAATTAATGGACTATGATATTCTCTTAGTGTGCTTATGTCAGAGGCGTAACTTTCAAGCGTAATAGTAGTATTTTATATTAGTGTGGTTTTGACAGGGGACGTAAGTAACTTTCATGAGTTGTAGAGTTAGGACTTGGCCTGTACTAGAATTCCATTCTTCCCTCCATTGTAACTTGTAGTTGAAGTAGTAGTAGTAATAGTAGTAGTAGTTGTTGTTGTAGTAGTTGTAGTAGTTGATTTAGTAGTGGTAGTTGTAGTTGTAGTGGTAGTTGTGGGTCTACTTGTACAGCCCTGACAGAAAGACTTGCCAGGGCACACTCGCTTGGAGTGAGGACTAGTCCTTTGAACAAAAGGGTAATAGCTTCTGGTCGATGCTGATACAACTATTTTCTCCAGTCGCTTTCTAATAATGTTCTGCATTATGATGATTCTGTATGCACTGCTCTGAGAATTGTCCTTGTTTGATTTTGGTAGCAGTAGTAAGTAGCTATGTAGTCATGCATGCTCTGATGAAGGCGTCGTAATGTACATAGTGATTTTTCTGTTCACGTTTTTCTTACAGAAAACATCTACCAAGCTTCCCCAACTTCTATACTTGGTTTTCTGGCTTCTATTTCTGCCTTTCTCAATAACGAAGACACATAGGTAGCAAACATTGGGTTGTTAGTCTGTACACGTTGACAGATATAGTGAGGAGAGGCACCAAACATGGGGTTGTTAGTCTCTACACGTTGACAGATATAGCGAGGAGAGGCACCAAAAATGGGGTTGTTAGTCTCTACACGTTGACAGATATAGCGAGGAGAGGCACCAAACATGGGGTTTTTAGTCTCTACAAGTTAACAGATATAGCGAGGAGAGGCACCAAACATGGGGTTGTTAGTCTCTACATGTTAACAGATATAGCGAGGAGAGGCACCAAACATGGGGTTGTTAGTCTCTACAAGTTAACAGATATAGCGAGGAGAGGCACCAAACATGGGGTTGTTAGTCTCTACAAGTTAACAGATATAGCGAGGAGAGGCTCCAAACATGGGGTTGTTAGTCTCTACACGTTGACAGGTATAGCGAGGAGAGGCACCAAACATGGGGTTGTTAGTCTCTACAAGGTAATAGATATAGCGAGGAGAGGCACCAAACATGGGGTTGTTAGTCTCTACAAGGTAATAGATATAGCGAGGAGAGGCACCAAACATGGGGTTGTTAGTCTCTACAAGGTAACAGATATAGCGAGGAGAGGCACCAAACATGGGGTTGTTAGTCTCTACAAGGTAACAGATATAGCGAGGAGAGGCACCAAACATGGGGTTGTTAGTCTCTACAAGTTAACAGATATAGCGAGGAGAGGCACCAAACATGGGGTTGTTAGTCTCTACAAGGTAACAGATATAGCGAGGAGAGGCACCAAACATGGGGTTGTTAGTCTCTACAAGGTAACAGATATAGCGAGGAGAGGCTCCAAACATGGGGTTGTTAGTCTCTACAAGGTAATAGATATAGCGAGGAGAGGCTCCAAACATGGGGTTGTTAGTCTCTACAAGGTAATAGATATAACGAGGAGAGGCACCAAACATGGGGTTGTTTTTCTCTACATGGTAATAGATATAGCGAGGAGAGGCACCAAACATGGGGTTGTTAGTCTCTACAAGGTAACAGATATAGCGAGGAGAGGCACCAAACATGGGGTTGCTAGTCTCTACAAGTTAACAGCTATAGCGAGGAGAGGCTCCAAACATGGGGTTGTTGGTCTCTACACGTTGACAGGTATAGCGAGGAGAGTCATTACACGAGCAATGTAATTTGGAAATCTTGATGACTTGCTTCCACTACTAGGGATAAGCTCAACGATACGTCAAAGCTCTTCCATGGGAGAGCTGGTGAAAGCTACATGTGGTCATGTATCTAGAACGTAAATGTGATTTTTAATTCTCAGTTTGTGAGATTACTGGAAAATAAAAGAAACATTGAGAGATTCTCCCCACCTAATAAAATAGCGGTCAACGCCCCTGGCTAAGTAAGGAGGACAAGGAAAAAAAAAGTTTAAAATTAAAGAAAAAAGGACACATTCTATCAAACAGACTTTCGTTCAAGTGTCTAGTTCCATTACAGAAATGTAATTACCGCATTCTGACCCCAGTTTCTCATTTTCCAAGTCGGCCTCAGCTCATTATCGAGACCCAAATTAATGAGGCGGTAATGAAATAATTAATGTATTAATCAACGATTGCTTGTTAACATAAATTGATCGAACATTGCGTCCAAGCTGTTGTAGCTGCGGAGAATTGTTTATTGACGTACATAAGCTACACATTAGAACATACAAATGTGGAGAAAGTTTTGGATATTTGCAGAATTAAACGAATATTTCACAAAACTAATCATTTGACAAAATAATATTCCATCGCATACTATACGTACTCTTCTTCTTCATCCTCTTTTCTTCCCCACTTTACCTTTGCAGCGTCGAGGGGAGATATCATTAGCTCTCTTTTGCTCTTCTTGTGACCTCTCCTGCAGTTTTGTTTCCTAGTCTTTCTAATATACCATCAATTAAATTTTTTCGTCGTCGACCTTTGAGTCAGGTGTTCTCGTAACATTTATTGAAGGCATGTTGTGCTATGCTTTGATCTTTCTGTTTTATCGTGTGGCCAAACTATTTTATTTGTGTTTTTTTTTGTATTTATTCTATGGCGGGAGATATTCCTAGCTTTTTTTCTCAATTCTTCATTTCTGATCTTGTCTTTGAATCCATTCCCTGTTTTTCCTCTATAACACATTTCATCTCGGTATTGGTTTTTTTGTCTAATTATTTTTGAGTCTAGGTCTACATTTGTAACACAACTTTGAGATGAATATTGTGTTGAAGAGTGACCGTTTTGCCTCTAGAGTTATTTCCTTTTTGGACAGCAGTTATGACAGTTGTTGTATGTGATAAGCTTTGTTGCATCTTTAGTCTATCTATGCTGGATGTGAACTGTCGCCTGTCACTATATTTGTTATTTAAATTCCCCCACTTGTTTTAGTTGTCTGCCGTCCACCGATATGTTGATTGTCTGCTTTTATTTTGCAATGTTCATGACTGCCTTGCTGATGTTGATCTTTATGTTGTGTTGTGCATCTATTGCTGATATGTCTATTTAATTGTTCTTGTCTTGACTCCCGGAAATCGAATAGAGTAGGCCAAAATGGGCGCTACCAGGGCACAACTGATAGGAAAAAATAGTTATCATCAACGTCAAAACTTTCAACGATGAAAAATGAGAGTATTTCTGAAGTAAAAAAAAAAAAAGTAAAGTACCCCCGTCACACCAAGTGTCGTATAGGGAATATGGTGTTAGTGACCATAAATTTTACAGACCTTCAGCACATGATTTTTTGGGGTAATGTGGTCGGTATTACGCCCGTGCCGCTTTACTTTCCCAGAAAAAAATCCGGTACCTATTAAAGGCTGGGTGAACCGGAATGCCGTCGGTTGGGATCGAATTCTACCTCTTGTCCTTGATATTCCAGTTCACTAACCACTGTGCTATTCTCTGTTCTGTTTTCGGCTCCCTAGTATTTCTGAAGTCAGAGAATATCTGCGTGTATGGCGAGGGACACCTGAACACACGACCGCTAGTGTGTAAATTGGGAAAAAGTGACAATCAGGCAAACTTAAGTCGCTCTGGACTTTGCCAGAGAAATCAAGCTAACGCATACAAACAAGACAGTCATTTTGTTAATCCTTATGGAAGGAGCTACAGAGATGAGTCCCAAAAATACTTTGAGAATAAAGGTGGGAAAAATGACGATAAAGATGAGGAAAACGATGATTTTGAGTGTAAAAGAAAATAAACGGTTTGGAAAATGTTTGTTGAAGACTTGTGTTCTACAGGTAGTTGACAGGTGGAAGATGTTTGTTGAAGACTTGTGTTCTACAGGTAGTTGACAGGTGGAAGATGTTTGTTGAAGACTTGTGTTCTACAGGTAGTTGACAGGTGGAAGGTGTTTGTTGAAGACTTGTATTCTACAGGTAGTTGACAGGTGGAAGGTGTTTGTTGAAGACTTGTGTTCTACTGGTAGTTGACAGGTTGAAGATGTTTGTTGAAGACTTGTATTCTACAGGTAGTTGACAGGTGGAAGATGTTTGTTGAAAACTTCTACAGGTAGTTGACAGGTGGAAGATGTTTGTTGAAGACTTGTATTCTACAGGTAGTTGACAGGTGGAGGATGTTTGTTGAAGACTTCTACAGGTAGTTGACAGGTAGAAGATGTTTGTTGAAGACCTCTACATGTCGTTGACAGGTGGAAGATGTTTGTTGAAGACCTTTACAGGTAGTTGACAGGTGGAAGATGTTTGTTGAAGACTTCTACAGGTAGTTGACAGGTGGAAGATGTTTGTTGAAGACTTCTACAGGTAGTTGACAGGTGGAAGATGTTTGTTGAAGACTTCTACAGGTAGTTGACAGGTAGAAGATGTTTGTTGAAGACCTCTACAGGTAGTTGACAGGTGGAAGATGTTTGTTGAAGACTTCTACAGGTAGTTGACAGGTGAAAGATGTTTGTTGAAGACTTCTACAGGTAGTTGACAGGTGGAAGATGTTTGTTGAAGACTTCTACAGGTAGTTGACAGGTGGAAGATGTTTGTTGAAGACTTCTACAGGTAGTTGACAGGTGGAAGATGTTTGTTGAAGACTTCTACAGGTAGTTGACAGGTGGAAGATGTTTGTTGAAGACTTCTACAGGTAGTTGACAGGTGGAAGATGTTTGTTCCACTTCTACAGGTAGTTGACAGGTGGAAGATGATGTAAATCGAGAAGCAGATTGATCAGAAAACAATACATAATATTTGATTTAACGGTAGAAAGAAAACAAAGGAACACATAAACACCTACAACAGTCAATCAAATAAAGGAACATGAAATGGTAGATCCAATTTTGGAGAGCCCGATAGCCTTTTCGGTTAATAGACTCGCATGACGACCTGAAGATTCACGGCTCAAATAAGAGCCCAGACAATTTTCTCTTTACCTAACAGTTACTAGGAGCCGCGATAGCTCAGTGGTTAGTGAACTGGACTACAAAGGGCAAGAGGTAGGGTTCGATCCCAAATGACGGCATCCGGCTTCACCCAGCCTTTAATGGGTACCGGATTTTTTCTGGGAAAGTAAAGCGGCACGGGCGTAATACTGACCTCATTACCCCAAAAATCATGTGCCGAAGGTCTGTAAATTGTATGGTCACTAACACCATATTCCCTATACGCCACTTGGCGTCACGGGGGTACTTGAATTTTTTTTTAACTTTACTAACAGGCACTAGGGACCCAAGCATATCCTCTACATTCATGATCATCATCAAGTACCACGCCTGCTGGCGTAGGCGATCATATCTCTCCACAACTTTTGATCTCGACAGTTATTTATCATTTCTATTGTTGACCTTCTGCCAACCCATTTACTTAAGCTGTCTGGTATTTTTTCTCTTTGCTTCCCTCTATCTCTTCGTCCCTTAGTTTTTCCAGTTGTTACAATATATTCCAGTGTTCTCTTCTCATTACATGGCAAAAAATGATGATTGTCTCTTCCTAATATTGGAAATTAGCTCTCTTTTTGCTTTGTCCTCTTTCAGAACATTTTCATTACTCTTCTTAGCTGTCCATGGTATTCTCAACATTCTTCTGTAAAACCACATTTCTACAACTTCCAGTTATTTTCTTGTCTGTTGTCCTATTGTCCATTATTCACATCCATATGTTAAGACCCGATTGCATAGAATCTTCCTCATTTTTGCTCCTCTACATTACGTTGCTATTACCCAGCATTTTTGGGCTGTGTAATTGTCTAGGTTTTATGCGTCAATGGTTTTCTAGTTTCTTGAAATAAGTACCAGAGATAATGGTGAGAGGGGGGCCGAGTTAACTCAGTGATTCGCGAACTGGACTACAATGGACACGAGGTCGGATTTGATCCTGAGCGATGGCTTCCGGGTTCACCCAACCTTAAATGTGTACCGGATTTTTTTTGGGAAAGAAAACGGCATGGCGTAATACCGACCAATTTACCCCAGAAATCAATTGCTGAAGGTCTGTAAAAATTATTGTCACTAACACCATATTTCCTAAACGCGTCTTATCGTGACTTTACTTATTTTATTTTTATTCGATTTCATACTGTCATGGGTCATTAACGTGCGCAGAATGCACACGAGATCTCTTGTTTTTGTGCTGTTGTCCTAGAGGGCTAGTCATCAGATCACACTTCCCAAAGACAAGAGGAGGGTAGCGGCACGAAGAGACGTTGAATTCCACTTTTTGAAAAAATGTCCATCGCCTGTGGGAATCAAACCCGGATCCTACTTCTTCAGGGGCTGGCATCTTACCTCCAGATCACCCATACCCCTGCTTGTCATTAGTGTACACAATCCGGAGTCAACATTTTAGTTGCATCGCTTTGCCCACTGGTAATTGCCTGAGGTTTTCCGATAATCCGATGATATAATTTTATCCAACCATTTCCGTCTTTCTTCTGAGCAGGCATCCATTAACACAAATA
The DNA here is from genome assembly GCA_032433765.1 of Megaustenia siamemsis. NCBI lineage: Eukaryota > Metazoa > Mollusca > Gastropoda > Stylommatophora > Ariophantidae > Megaustenia > Megaustenia siamemsis. The sequence continues at coordinate 19,344,929 of JAVIAB010000024.1, read as the reverse complement.
TGCTTCATCGTTACTATCTTCTTTTGTTGTTCTCCATGTTTTGCAGCCATAGATTCATCATCGAGGGCCATCTCCGCAAAGAAGGTTGGCTACCATGGAGCGCCATTCTGCTCTGTCTCTTGCTTTGATGGTGCGGGTTGTCATGGACTGATTTGTCCATCTTTTAATGTTACTCGTCCATGTTAGTCTTGGTCTGCCTCTGCCACTTTTACCTTGTATTTTCCCCTCCACGATTACTTTTAATAGGCTGTTGTGTATTTTAACATGACCCAAAAATCGCATTTGTCTTTTTTGAATTCTGTTTAGTAGTTTCATTTTTAGTTGTTTTAAGACTTCATCGTTTATTTTATTTTCCTTCCATCCAATTCTACCTATTATTCTATATATCCAAATTTCAAAGGCTTCAATTCTCTGTTCTGTTTTCTTGTCTAGTATCCATGTTTTTGCACCATATAGGAATGTTGAGAAGCCATAGATTGGAATATCTTAAATTGAAGCATTAATGTCTAGTAAAAGATAGGTTTAGAGCCCACCATTAGCAATGATAGTCAGCACATTTATAATAATGTGGTTTGCATCATGCTAGGCCTAACATTTTTCCCAGACACTGTTTTCATTATCCCAAAGCCGTGACAATCCGAACAGAAATCATCCAAATATATTTCTCGTATGTCCCATCTTAGTCAGTCTATTTCAATAATAAAACTAACTCTAGAGCATCCGCCCCACCACTGATGTTTAATCGCAGTAAAATATTTGCCAACACCACTGATGTTTAATCACAGTAAAATATTTGCCAACACCACTGATGTTTAATCACAGTAAAATATTTGCCAACATCACTGATCAATTTTAATGAAACTAGCTTGTCCTTGTTAAATTTGAAAGAAACTAGCCTGAGCGTTTTTCATCGCCGTTTGTTAATTTCCATGAAACTAGCCCTAGAGTATTTCATCACTGTTTGTTAATTTCCATGAAACTAGCCCTAGAGTATTTCATCACTGTTTGTTAATTTCAATGAAACTAGCCCTAGAGTATTTCATCACTGCTTGTTAATTTCAATGAAACAAGCCCTAGCGTTGTTCATCACTGCTTGTTAATTTCAATGAAACTAGTCCCATAGTATTTCATCACTGCTTGTTAATCTAAATGAAACTAGCCCCAGAGTATTTCATCACTGCTTGTTAATTTCAATGAAAATAACCCGTACGGTTTCATCACTGCTTGTTAATTTCCATGAAACTAGCCCTAGAGTATTTCATCACTGCTTGTTAATTTCCATGAAACTAGCCCCAGAGTATTTCATTACTGCTTGTTAATTTCCATGAAACTAGCCCCAGAGTATTTCATCACTGCTTGTTAATTTCAATGAAAATAACCCGTGCGGTTTTCATCACTGCTTGTTAATATCAATGAAACGAGCCCTAGAGTTTTTCACAGCCGTCACTGGTAATTAATTTCAATGAAACTAGCTCCAGCATGCACCGCCAACATTGCTGATTAATTTCAATCAGCTTATAAATAAATGATTTACCAGTCCTTGACATTTAAGAATATAGCAGAAAATAAAGCTTGTGCATGCTCGCATCCAGATGGCATGTAATGAGAACATTAATTATGAATATAGGGGAAACACTCGATGATTGGCTCGGCTAGGGGATAAGGTAATAACTGACTCTGTGTCACGGACAATGGTGGTATTCTCAAATAAAGGTGGCGCGAGTCAAACGAGTCGGTTTGTAGGATAATGCTACGTGTAGAACTAGCGAGCATCACAGAAGCAATCATATTTTATATTACTGCCAATTTATTAAATGATCTTCTTCTTCATCGTCTTCTCTTTCTTTACTTCTTCATTGCCTTTCAGCGTTGAGGGGAGATATAAATTGTGGTCTTTTGCTTTTTTGGTCGCTTCTGATGCTGTTATGTTTCCTAGTGTTTCTAATATTCCATCGATCAATCTTCTTCGTGGTCGACCCTTGGGTCTGGTATTTTCACAACGTTTGCAGAAGGCTCGTTCTGTTGTGTTTTGATTACTCTGCCTTGTCACGTGACCGTACCATTTTATCTGTTGTTTCTTTATATATTCTATGGCGGGGGCTATCCCTAGCTTTTTTCTCAGTTCTTCGTTTCTAATCTTGTCTCTCAGGCTGTTTCCTGCCATTCGTCTGACACATTTCACTGCAGTAGAGGTTATTTTCTTATTGTTCTTGCATCTAGGGTCCAGGACTGGCATTTGCAGCACAACGTTGGGATGAAGATTGTGTTGTAGAGTGCCCATTTTGCCTCTAGAGTTATTTCCCTGTTATCATTTTATGAAATGGACGCAGGATATTCGATTTCGGGAAAGAATTGAATGAACTCGGATATGCCAACCAGTTAACCATATTGAATGATGTTGTATAATGCATCTTCATCTTCTTCTACTTTTCCAGCTCCTTGTGGAGCGCAGGTCTGCAACAAAAATTTTCCAAGCCGTTCTGTTTCTTGCCATTCTTTTAAGATCATTCCATGTCTTCCCTATCATCTTCATCTCTTCTTCCATCCGTCTGCTCCAAGAATATCGTGGTCTTTCTCTTTGTCATTGATGTTGTATGATGTATGGTTAACGGGAATCTCTAACACTCTATCTCAAAGGTTTGTGAGTTGAGGAATATGAGATGGGGAATATGGGATAAGGAATATGGGATGATGAATATGGGATGGGGAATATGGGATGAGGAATATGGGATGATGAATATGAGATGGGGAATATGGGATGATGAATATGAGATGGGGAATATGGGATGAGGAATATGGGATGGTGAATATGAGATGGGGAATATGGGATGAGGAATATGGGATGATGAATATGAGATGGGGAATATGGGATGAGGAATATGGGATGATGAATATGAGATGGGGAATATGGGATGAGGAATATGGGATGATGAATATGAGATGGGGAATATGGGATGAGGAATATGGGATGACGAATATGAAATGGGGAATATGGGATGAGGAATATGGGATGATGAATATGAGATGGGGAATATGGGATGAGGAATATGGGATGATGAATATAAGATGGGGAATATGGGATGAGGAACATGGTATGATGAATATGGGATAAGGAATATGGGATGATGAATATGGGATAAGGAATATGGGATGATGAATATGTGATAAGGAATATGGGATAATGAATATGAGATGGGGAATATGGATGAGGAATATGGGATGATGAATATGAGATGATGAATATGGGATACGGAATATGGGATGATGAATATGAGATGGGGAATATGGGATGAGGAATATGGGATGATGAATATGAGATGGGGAATATGAGATGAGGAATATGGGATGATGAATATGAGATGATGAATATGGGATGAGGAATATGGGATGATGAATATGAGATGGGGAATATGGGATGAGGAACAAGGGATGATGAATATGCGATGGGGAATATGGGATGAGGAACAAGGGATGATGAATATGCGATGAGGAATATGAGATGAGGAATATGAGATGAGGTTTGTGAGATAGGAATATGCGATGAGGGTTGTGAGATGAGGAATTTGAGATGAGGGTTGTAAGATGAGGAATTTGAGATGAGGGTTGTGAGATAGGAATATGAAATGAGAGTTGTAAGATGAGCAATAAGAAATGAGGTTTGTGAGATAGGAATATGAGTTGAGGGTTATGAGATAGGAATATGAGATGAGGGTTGTGAGATAGGAATATGAGATAAGGGTTGTGAGATAGGAATATGAGATAAGGGTTGTGAGATAGGAATATGAGATGAGGGGTTGTGAGATAGGAATATGAGATGAGAGTTGTGAGATAGGAATATGAGTTGAGGGTTGTGAGATAGGAATATGAGATGAGGGTTGTGAGATAGGAATATGAAATGAGAGTTGTGAAATGAGCAATGTGAGATGAGAGTTGTGAGATAGGAATATGTATGATGGTTGTGAGGTAGGAATATGAGATGAGGGTTGTGAGATAGGAATATGAGATGAGGGTTATTGGTTATTGGTTATGGAAGGCCTCGGTTTCACAGCAAACGAATTAAAATCCATAATTGCTCAACCGCCCGTGCCAGTGGAATCATCCGAATTACTAACTCATCTCCCAAACAAAGAAAAGTAACTGTAGTCCCCATCGTAGCAGTCTCAGCACACGCCAAAAGACATAAGGCGAAACCCCGCAGAAAGTGAACACAGCCAACTGTTCCCTGTCATACGATATCATCATTCATCGTAAACAAGCGGGATATCGAAGCAGGATCAAAACGGATGAGACACACAGCTCACGGTGTGCACAGAGCACTTAACTCAGTAGCTCCTGCAACAAGCCGGACTTGGAATATGAGGAAACTGCAAGAAGGAACACTTTTCAGACATAGCCTTCAATGGTTCCTGCTGCCTATCCACCATATACCATGGGAGTTCACGTCCTCCCGAAAATGATGATCGTCATAGCACTTGATGATGTTAGGCCGTCATTGATGACTCCAATTCCAAACATATAGACACACAGTGGTGGTAAGTTATCATTTCCAATCCAACAGAAGCCACATGACCTGTAGTTAGTAAAACCACAGAGAGAATATGATTTTGTGACCTTCACTGATTAACTCTTAGATGTGAATGTGTAGTTTACACAAAAGGAGAAGTTTTCAACTACAGTGATCCCATTTAAGGCAATTCTGGGATAGCAAGGCAAGTCTCCTTTATAGCAGCAGAACTTGAAGTTCTCCGCTCCCTACTTGATGAGGGTTGTGATATAGGAATATGAGATGATGGTTGTGAGATAGGAATATGAGATGGTGGTTGTGAGATAGGAATATGAGATGTGGGTTGTGAGATAGGAATATGAGATGGGGGTTGTGCGATAAGAATATGAGATGAGATTTGTGAGATGAGCAATAACAAATGAGGGTTGTGAGATGAGGAATATGGAATGAGGAATATGAGATGAGGGTTGAGGTATGAGATGATGGTTGAGAGATGAGGAATATGCTATGAGTGTTATGAGAATTGGGTTGTAAGAAGAGGTAATTAAGATGAGTTATGAGAAGAGGGTTGTAAGTAGGTGTAATTGAGATGAGTTATGAGAAGAGGTTTGTAAGTAGATGTAATTGAGATGAGTTATGGGAAGATGGTTGTAAGAAGAGGTGTTTGATATGAGTTATGAGAAGAGGGTTGTAAGAAGAGGTAATTGAGATGAGTTATGACAAGAGGGTTGTAAAAACAGGTAATTGAGATAAGTGTTATGAGAAGAGGGTTGTAAGAAGAGGTAATTGAGATAAGTGTTATGAGAAGAGGGTTGTAAGAAGAGGTAATTGAGATAAGTGTTATGAGAAGAGGGTTGTAAGAAGAGGTAATTGAGATAAGTGTTATGAGAAGAGGGTTGTAAGAAGAGGTAATTGAGATAAGTGTTATGAGAAGAGTGTTGTAAGAAGAGGTAATTGAGATGAGTGTTGTTAGAAGAGTGTTGTAGGAAGAGGTAATTGAGATGAGTGCTATGAGAAGAGGGTTATAAGAAGAGGTTGGTGAGTTGAGTGTTATGAGAAGAGGGTTGTAAGAACAGGTAATTGAGATGAGTGTTATGAGAAGAGGGTTGTAAGAAGAGGTAAGTGAGATGAGTTATGAGAAAAGGGTTGTAAGTAGAGGTAAGTGAGATGAGTTATGAGAAAAGGATTGTAAGAAGAGGTAAGTGAGATGAGTGTTTTGAGTGTTATGAGAAGAGGGTTATAAGAAGAGATTGGTGAGATGAGTGTTATGAGAAGAGGGTTGTAAGAACAGGTAATTGAGATGAGTGTTATGAGAAGAGGGTTATAAGAAGAGGTTGGTGAGTTGAGTGTTATGAGAAGAGGGTTGTAAGAACAGGTAATTGAGATGAGTGTTATGAGAAGAGGGTTATAAGAAGAGGTTGGTGAGTTGAGTGTTATGAGAAGAGGGTTGTAAGAACAGGTAATTGAGATGAGTGTTATGAGAAGAGGGTTATAAGAAGAGGTTGGTGAGTTGAGTGTTATGAGAAGAGGGTTGTAAGAACAGGTAATTGAGATGAGTGTTATGAGAAGAGGGTTATAAGAAGTGGTTGGTGAGTTGAGTGTTATGAGAAGAGGGTTGTAAGAACAGGTAATTGAGATGAGTGTTATGAGAAGAGGGTTATAAGAAGAGGTTGGTGAGTTGAGTGTTATGAGAAGAGGGTTGTAAGAACAGGTAATTGAGATGAGTGTTATGAGAAGAGGGTTATAAGAAGAGGTTGGTGAGTTGAGTGTTATGAGAAGAGGGTTGTAAGAACAGGTAATTGAGATGAGTGTTATGAGAAGAGGGTTGTAAGAAGAGGTAAGTGAGATGAGTTATCAGAAGAGGACTGTAAGAAGATGTAATTAAAATGAATGTTATGAGAAGAGGGTTGTAAGAAGAGGTAAGTGAGATGAGTTATGAGAAGAGTGTTGTAAGAAGAGGTAAGTAAGATGAGTTATGAAAAGAGGGTTGTAAGAAGAGGTAAGTAAGATGAGTTATGAAAAGAGGGTTGTAAGAAGAGGTAAGTGATATGAGTGTTATGATATTAGAAATCTGAGAGAAGATTTATGAGAAGGATTAAACTCAGGATCGTTGTTTTTTGCGAAATAAGAGATGTATCATTGACCACGTTGAGCTGCCCTGGTAGTCGGTGTCCCCTACATGAGGGCAGATGTTGAAGCAGTTATTGCCCCTCTCTTGCCTTGACTTTCACAATGTTCAGAATGCTCGATCCATGCTGTAGTCAAACTTATGACACTCCAACAAGTAAAACAAAAAGTAAAAGAATTTATCAAAGAAGATAAGTAAAAGAATTGGACATAATTCTAACAAAAGATGAGCAGGGACTTCACATCAGTTGGAGTGCCATCAGTTTGACGTCAATTAGAGCAAGTTTTGGGGAGATGTAATGTCATGGTTGGGAGCCACGATGGCTCAGTGGTTAGTGAACTGGACTACAAAGGACAAGAGGTTGGGTTCGATCCTGATCGACGGCTTCCTGGTTCACCCATCTTTAAATGGGTCCAGGATATGTTTCTTGGAAAGTAAAGCGGCACTGGCGTAATACCGACCACATTACCCCAATACGCCACTTGGCGTACGGGGGCTCTTTACTTTTTATAATGTTATGGTGACTTGGGAGTACGGGGCTATCAAACAGCGAGGCTTCCTGGGGAACTCCTGCAAACGTGTCAGGGTGACACAGGAACGTTGATTGAATGTCTACTATTAAACAAAAATGTTATCTATACTTTGAGATAGAGTGTTAAAGTAAAGCATGTGAAAATAATCAATATGCTGGAGAAATTAAACTTTGATGGAAAGGATCTGCGAATCGTAAAAAAAAAAAAACATGTACTGGCAACAAACAGCAGCCATACGAATTAATAACCAAACAGGACAATTTCAACTTATAAAACAGGGAGTCAGACAAGGCTGTGTTTTTTTCGCCGGATTTGTTTTCACTTTACAGCGAACATATTATGAGATCAATAGTAGACAAAAAAAGAATTGAAGTCAACGGTCACAACATAAATAATTTGCGATATGCGGATGACACAGTCTTAATAGCAGAGACAGATAATGAACTACAAGAAATGATAGACATAATAGTAAAAGAAAGCACCAAGAAAGGTCTCAGTCTGAATATTAAGAAAACAGAAGTAATGGTCATATCAAAGAAACAATCATCACCAGCATGCAGCATAAAAATAAACAGGACACATTTTAAACAAGTGCAACGCGTCAAATACTTGGGCACAATAATAACATCGGATGGAAGATGCACCACGGACATAAAAAGCAGAATAGCTCAGGCCAAAAATAGCATTTCAGAAAAAATATCTTATGCAACAAATCTATGTCAATAGAAATGAGAGAGAGAGAGAGAGAGAGAGAGAGAGAGAGAGAGAGTGAGAGAGAGAAAGAGAGTTCATCGGTGCTATATAGAACCAATTCTGACCTATGGAAGCGAATCATGGACAGTAGACAAACAAATGAAAAGACGATTAGAGGCCACAGGGATGGGATTTCTCAGAAGAATGTTGAAAGTTCCCTGGACAGCTAAAAAGACCAATGAGAAAGTTCTCAAAGAGGTCAACACAAAAAGGGAGCTCCTAAAAAACATCAGAATGTAATAATCAACATTTTTTGGGCACATCATGAGAAGAGGAAAGTTGGAATACTTGGTTACAACTGGCAAAATAAAAGGAAAGAGAGATCGCGGACGACAAAGAGAAAAAATACTGGATAGCTTGGTGTCAACATGGAAAACAGTCAACAACAGAACTGATACAATGCACTGTAGATAGAAGATTGTGGAGGGACATGATCGCCTACGCCAACCGGTATGGCACATGATGATGATACGGCATTATCCCATTATCCCAATTCTGGAGTCCCCCAGGGCGGGGGAGGGGGCTTATGTGAATAGAAAATAAAGACAGCTTGTCTTGCGCTGTCGCCACGAGGTGTTCGGGTCTAAGTTTTTATTTCATCCCTGATGGAAACAAAATGTTTGACCGTAACGGGATTAGATCTCGCGTTCTCCAGGTTTTGAGAGCGATGAGTTATTGATTAGGCCACTCGCTCTACCATGAACATTGTTCGTGTATGCAACTGCTGATGTTACGTTTATAGCATTTGGAGTCAACCTGGGCACAAGTAGGAGACGATGACACGAGGCGATGGATCAGGAACGTGTATGATTGAGAAACTATGGGAACTATCAAAGTGCACATTTTGGGTCGTCTCTTGTCAAAGAGAATGCACCTGCAAGGCCACCCTAAGTGCGATGAGATCGATCCGTATCATCAACCACAGTTTCATGCTTGACAACAGAGACTGTGACAAGTCTCTCAATGACAGGTTGTTATTTAGGCAACGAAAGTGACTAATTCTGAAAGTTCGAGAATCAAGAATCAGGCACGGATCTTGCAGGACTTAGTGACTGAGTTGACATATTGGAGATGTATGAACTGTAATTAGTTTGTATTCTGTTCAGCATGAGGGCGATGTATCATGAATGACTTATAGAGTGCAAGTCTTACAAAAATATTATCCATTTGTTTCTGCTATTTTAGTACTTTTTCTAGCCAGACACAAACAGCACATTCATATGTATATGTACCCCTTCTTTTCCCACTTATTTCAATTTCCAACTTTTTGTTACTTGATGTGGCTCCTGTTGTGTGGGTTAATGTTTACTTCAATTGTTGTTTGTTTTTAGGATCAGCATCACTGACTAATCTATAGGTGCTCTGATATCCCCCCTCCCCCACCCGAAAAAATCTGAGGAGAGTCCTGACCCAAGTGCACGAGCTCCGTAGCACGGCCTGGGTTCTACGGTTTGGGGTAGGATTCCTCTGACAACTTTGCGGGGGAGCGGTCACATGGGTAGGCTACTCTGTGTTATCCGACAGAGCTAGGCATCGGATCTTACCTCCCCTTCTGATGGGCTTTGAACCAATGCCTTGAGGCCAACGTTGTACCTCTAGATTACCAAGCCCGATTACTTATCTCTCTCTCTCTCTCTCTCTGCGTTCAGGACTCAATCAGAGTAAGAATTCCAGACTCTCATATGAAGTCAGCTGTCAGGCTAAGTGTGTTGATCGCCCCCACAGACAGAACATCACAATTAGAGTCTGTCAGATCCGCTCTGACTGATCACCCGTTAATACGTTGCACTGTGTTCTGCGCCAGTGGCCCAGTGCATCCGATTTCAGCCAGCATTTTATTCGGGTTTGCTTTCCCTAGCCTTTGATTATCCCCAATCTTCCTGCAAAGCAGCAGATGATCTTTTCTGTAGGGGGATTCTGCCCTTAGATGGTAGACCCTCCCAGGTTTACGAGCACCATCTGCCCGAGTCACTAGAGGTGACTAACACAGACACGGACACACAAAGATGTGAGATGTGACTAACACAGACATACACACACAAAGATGTGAGATGTGACTAACACAGACATGCACACACAAAGATATGGGATGTGACTAATGCAGACATGAACACAGCGATACGAGGCATGACTAACACTGACACACATCAAGATATATGACACATGACTAACATAAACATGCACATAAAGATATGAGATATAACTGACATTGACATGCAAACACAAAATTCTGACACATGCCTAACATAGACATGCACACAAAGATAAGAGATATGACTAACATAGATATGCACACACAAAGATATGAGATGGGACTAACATAGCCATGCACACACAAGGATATGAGATGTGACAAACACAGACATGCACACACAAAGATATGAGATATGACTAACATAAACATGCACACAAAGATATGAGATATCACTAACCCAGACATGCACACACAAAGATATGACATATGACTAACACTGGTACACACTAAGATATGAGATATGACTAAACACAGACACACATAAAGATATGAGACATGATTAACACGGACACACCGAGATATGAGATATGACTAACATGACAAACACCAAGATATGAGCCATGGCCAGCACACACAAGCTAAGATATGAGCCATGGCTAGGACAGAAACACAGCAAGATATGAGCCATGGCTTCACTAAAAAAACACCAAAAAATGAACCATGTCATCACAGAAACACATTAAAGTGTCCATATGCTTGGGCTTGTTGTAGTCGGCAGACTCTTCTGAACGTGGGAATCACAGGTTTCGTTAAACAGTTGTCCGGAGATTTGAGAGTGCAGTCTGACCCATAGAACGTTCTCTTGCATGTGCAGATTCCCGATCGACTGTTGACAGGTGTCGTTGAAACAGTTGTCCGGACATTACTTATGTACTTTGGTCTATGTCTTTCTCCGTTTGCTTCTGTACTTTGGTCTGTCTTTCTCCGTTTGCTTCTGTATTTTGGTCTGTCTTTCTCCGTTTGCTTCTGTACTTTGGTCTGTCTTTCTCCGTTTGCTTCTGTATTTTGGTCTGTCTTTCTCCGTTTGTTTCTGTACTTTGGTCTATGTCTTTCTCCGTTAGTTTCTGTACTTAGGTCTATGTCTTTCTCCGTTAGCTTCTGTACTTAGGTCTATGTCTTTCTCTGTTTGCTTCTGTACTTAGGTATATGTCTTTCTCCGTTAGCTTCTGTGCTTAGGTCTATGCCTTTCTATGTTCTAAATCTTTGTATATACGTAGCTGTTTTTCCTGTGTTCTAGTTCTTTGCATCTTTGTCTCTCTTTGTTTTCCCTTTCTGCCATGTAGCAATTGTTTTTTTCCTGTTTCTGTCTCTTCTTATGTATTAATTATTTTCCTTACATAGTTTCTTACTTTTTTTCTGTATGTAGCTCATTGAAATTTTTTATTTCTAACCACATTGTTTGTGTTTACCTCGGAGTTTCTTTGTTTGTATCTTTTAGTTGAACAGCTTTCGTAGTGTTTTGAAATATTCATTAAAATACGTGTAACCCTGTTTGTTCCTAAAATTATCTCCTCATTGATATTTTTTTGTTGTTCTCGCTAAACAACGTTAAAGTTACAATTAGACCGTGAAAAGATCGCCTGTGACACCTAGCGACCACGTACGTGGGGTAAACATCTCGCCTGGCTGTTCCACCACGTACGTGGGGTAAACATCTCGCCTGGCTGTTCCACCACGTACGTGGGGTAAACATCTCGCCTGGCTGTTCCACCACGTACGTGGGATAAACATCTCGCCTGGCTGTTCCACCACGTATGCTTTTAAATTAAGTTCTTAACTTACGACAGACAGGGAGAAACGTTTTATGCTCTGAGAAAATACAGAGCACAAAAAGTAGCAACCATCAACATGTGTGGAATAAAGAACAAAGAAGTAGAACTTTACGACGAAATGATGAAGGAAAATCAAAATACAAGGATTAGCGGACACCAGAATAAAAGGACAACAAATAAGGAAAACACACATGATAAAAAAGTAAAGTACCCCCGACACGCCAAATGACGTATAGGTAATATGGTGTTAGTGACCATAAATTTTACAGACCTTCAGCACATGATTTTTGGGGTAATGTGGTCGGTATTACGCCCGTGCCGCTTTACTTTCCCAGAAAAAAATCAGGTACCCATTAAAGGCTGGGTGAACCGAAAGCCGTCGATTGGGATCAAACCCTACCTCTTGTTCTTTGTAGTCCAGTTCACTAACCACTGAGCTACTTGCTTCCAAAACACACATGAACTACACAATAATATTCTCAAGAGTAGACAACACAGAAAGAACAAAAAAACGTAGTGGGCGATATTTACCCAGAACACGCAAAGAATATTCTAGAAATAAAATATTGCTCAGAAAGAATAATCACAACCAGATTACTTACTACAAGGTGAAAAAACAACAACTTACATACAAATCTATGCACCTGCAACAATAATTAAAAAGACAGAGAAGAATTCGATGACACACTAAATGAAATTGTCAACAAAACTGATAAAAGCTACGACATGTTAGTGATTTGAGATTTTAATACAAGACTTGGGAAATGCAACAGTGAGAACAGAGATATCCTGGGTCCTTTGACGATAAGAGACAGTTGAAATAAATGAAGATCAAAGAACGCTGCTAGAATTATGTAAACAAAATGATTTGTTTATCACCGACACATTCTTCAAATACGGAGAGTCACAATTATACACCTGGTACAAGTGGAATGACACAACATGTAGAAGCCAGATAGATTTTATACTAACAAGACAACAGAACATGAAAAGAGTAACCGCCAGCAGAGTTGTTCCTTATACCACAGACGATACGGACCATAACATGGTTATGATTACACTCAGACAGCCAGAAGCAAAGAGAAAATACACAAACAAACAAGCAAACAAACAAACAAACAAAAGAACCAAAAAACAGACAATTAAAATAAAAACAATTAAAAGATCAAGAATCACTGAAAACCCTACAACTAAAACTCATAGAGGATTTCAAGAAACTCCCTAATGGAGTTAGCACAGTAGAAGAAGAGTGGAAGCAGTTTAAGAAAACAATACACAACATCATCAGCATGTGAAACAAAACTAAGGACAATAGAAGTGAAAAAGAGCACTCCGTGGTGGAACGACTTAATCGGAGAAGCAGTTAAAGAAAAGAAGAAACTATTTAAAGATTGGAGGAAGAAGAAAAACTAAGAAGAATATGACAAATATGTCTTGGTCCGGAAAAAAGTAAAAGAATTTATCAAAGAAGCTAAGCAAAAGAATTGGACAGAATTCTGATAAAAGATGAGCAGGGATTTCAAGACAGCCACAAGAGATTTCCACAAAGCAGTAAAAGTAAACAATAGCGAGGAAAGAAAACCACGATCCTACTGAGCTATTAAATGAGAAAAACTGGCAGCCAATATCAAATAACCAACAACTGCGACAGAGATGGAAAGCCTATTTTGAAAACCTGTAGAACATGACACCAATTATTAATAATACAACAAAAACCTCACAAGGATACACACACACACACACTGATCCCAAAAACAATGAAGCGGAAATCAAAGAAGTAATCAAATCATCATCATTGAGTGCCTGTTTCCGTATCGACGGTTGGCTACCATGGAGCGCCACTCCACTCTGTCTCTTGCTTTGATAGTACAGGTTGTTGAAGGCTGACTTGTCCATCTTTTGATGTTACTCGTTCATTTTACTCTTGGTCTGCCTCTTTTACCTTGTATTTTCCCTTGAATGATTACTTTTAGTAGGCTGATGTATCTTTTAATATGTCCGCAATTTCAAATCAAATAGGCACCAGGAAATCAGTAATAAACATACCGGTAGAGATAACAACAACAGGAGGTAAAACAGGAGTTACATCATCATCATCATCATCATCATCATCATCATCATCATCATCATCATCAAATACCATGCCTGCTGGCGTAGGTGATCATGTCTATCCACAACTTTCGATCTCGACAGTTATTTATCATTTCTGTTGTTGACTTTCTGCCAAGCCATTCTCTTAAGCTGTCTGGTATCTTTTCTCTTTGCTTCCCTCTATCTCTTCATCCGTCAATTTTCCCAGTTGTTACAATATATTCCAACTGTTCTCATCTCATTACATGGCCAAAAAATGATGATTGTTTCTTCCTAATATTGGAAATTAGCACTCTTTTTGCTTTGGCCTCTTTCAGAACGTTTTCATTACTCTTCTTAGCTGTTCAAGGTTATCTCAACATTCTTCTGTAAAACCACATTTCTACAGACTCCAGTGATAGGAGTTACATGGCTGCACACAGAAAGTCCCAGAAGACTGGAAACAAACAGACAATCGTTGTAGCAATATGGAAAACGAAAGGTAGCAAGTGAGACTGCAATCAATACAGAGTCATCTCCCTTCTCAGCCATGTAGGAAAGTTAGACGTCAAGATTATGAAAAAAGGCTTATGCCAATTATAGAACTACAGATAAGCAATTCTCAAATGGGGTTCCGAAAAAAATAAAGTATACTGACGCTCTATTCAACCTAAAACAATGAGTAGAAAAGACGACAGAACAAAATAAAAATGCGTACATAACTTTCATTGACCAGGAAAAAGTATTTGATAGAGTAAACAGAGAACAACTGTGGAAGATATTAGCAACATACGGAGTAAGCCAACATCAAACCAACCAAATTAAAGGTCTCCCCTTCAACAACAGTTGGACAGTCATACAGCAGCAGGCTACACAAATCACTTTGAAGTTAGATCTCCTGAGTAAGACACGGGTATTACTATCTCCCCTATTGCTTATTAGTACTTGGATTACATATGTAAGTTAGCAAGCCCATCTGAGACAGAAGAAATTAACGAGCTTCTGTTCCCAGACGATCAGGCACTAATACACGGAGAAATAGAAGACCTGCAAGAACATTTATGGAGCCGCGACAGCTCAGTGGTTAGTGAACTGGACTACAAAGGACAATAGACGATCCCAACCGACGGCTTCCGGGTTCACCTAGCCTTAAATGGGTACCGGATTTTTTTCTGGGTAAGTAAAGCGGCACGGGCGTAATACCGACCACATTACTCCAAAAATCATGTGCTGAAGGTCTGTAAAATGTATGGTCACTAACACCATATCCCATATACGCCGCCACTTCGCGTGACCTTTTTTTTACTTTCTTTTTTTAACAAGAACATTTAAATCAGTTTAACGGCATAGGCACTCAATACAACATGAAAATTAACATCAACAAAACAATACAAATCAACATAGCAGTGGACGGCAGACAACTAAAACTGGTTGAGGAATTTAAACATATAGAAATTCACAAACAACAGAAATAGACTGAAGATGCAACAAAGCTTGTCAGATCATTAGACAGCTGTCAACACTATTGTCCAACACGGAAATAGCTCTAGAGGCAAAACGGGCACTCTACAATACAATCTTCATCACAATGTTGTGCTATCAATGCCAGTACTGGATCCTGATTCAAGAACAATAAGAACAAATAACCTCTGCTTCGATGAAATGTGTTAGACGAATAACAGGAAATAGCCTGAGAGATAAGATCAGAAATGAAGAACTGAGAAAAGTGCTAGGAATATTTCCCTCTATAAAATTAATAAAAAATCAACAGATAAAATAGTTTGGCCATGTGTTATGACAGAAATACAAAAACACAATACAACGAGCATTAAAAAAAACATTGCGAGAATACCAGTCTCAATAGATGAATTGATTGAATATTATAAACACTAGAAAACATAACAGCAGGAGAGGTACACAGAAGAGCAAAAGATCGCAAACTATATCTCCTATCGACGCAGACAGGCAAATGAGGAAGGAAAGAAGAAGGAATATTTATTATTTTTTTTAAATAATCGCCCTCAATCTAGGGACCCACGCTAGAGCAGTCAGTCGCTAGTGGTCTTATCTGATGTCGAGGCTGAGTCCAATCGACGGATTCTTGGCGCACCCTGTCTCAAATACAAACCAGTTATTTTTTATGGGAAAAACTCGGACAATCAGCGTAGTGCTGATACCGAGGTAAAACTGTGCCGATAGGTGGGTCATATGTACATTAATAGTATGTTCCTTATATGTCACATTTGTTGCGTGACATGGCTCTTTATGTTCTTCTTTTATGTGCTCTCTTGCACTAACAATTTATAAGACACTCCAACCGTCATATCGTGCCTCGTGACTAACTCACATATGATCTTACAACTTATGTATGCCGCCGTTTATATCGTGCCTCGTGACTAACTCACATATGATCTTACAACTTATGTATGCCGCCGTTTATATCGTGCCTCGTGACTAACTCACATATGATCTTACAACTTATGTATGCCGCCGTTTATATCGTGCCTCGTGACTAACTCACATATGATCTTACAACTTATGTATGCCGCCGTTTATATCGTGCCTCGTGACTAACTCACATATGATCTTACAACTTATGTATGCCGCTGTTTATATCGTGCCTCGTGACTAACTCACATATGATCTTACAACTTATGTATGCCGCCGTTTATATCGTGCCTCGTGACTAACTCACATGGGATCTTACAACTTATATATGCCGCCGTTTATATCGTGCCTCGTGACTAACTCACATATGATCTTACAACTTATTTATGCCGCCGTTTATATCGTGCCTCGTGACTAACTCACATATGATCTTACAACTTATGTATGCCGCCGTTTATATGTGCCTCGTGACTAACTCACATATGATCTTACAACTTATGTATGCCGCCGTTTATATCGTGCCTCGTGACTAACTCACATATGATCTTACAACTTATGTATGCCGCCGTTTATATCGTGCCTCGTGACTAACTCACATATGATCTTACAACTTATGTATGCCGCCGTTTATATCGTGCCTCGTGACTAACTCACATATGATCTTACAACTTATGTATGCCGCCGTTTATATCGTGCCTCGTGACTAACTCACATATGATCTTACAACTTATGTATGCCGCCGTTTATATCGTGCCTCGTGACTAACTCACATATGATCTTACAACTTATGTATGCCGCCGTTTTTATCGTGCCTCGTGACTAACTCACATATGATCTTACAACTTATGTATGCCGCCGTTTATATCGTGCCTCGTGACTAACTCACATATGATCTTACAACTTATGTATGCCGCCGTTTATATCGTGCCTCGTGACTAACTCACATATGATCGAACAACTTATGTATGCCGCCGTTTATATCGTGCCTCGTGACTTACTCACTTATGATCTAATAGCTTCTATCTACCGTAGTTTACAACGTGTGTCGCGAGTAACTCACTTATGATCTAATAGCCTCTATCTACCCTAGTTTACAACGTGTGTCGCGTCTAACTCACTTATGATCTAATAGCCTCTATCTACCCTAGTTTACAACGTGTGTCGCGACTAACTCACTTATGATCTCACAGCCTTTATCTACCGCAGTTTACAACGTGTGTCGCGACTAACTCACTTATGTTTTAATAGCCTGTATCTACCCTAGTTTACAACGTGTGTCGCGACTAATTCACTTATGATCTAATAGCCTCTATCTACCCTAGTTTACAACGTGTGTCGCGACTAACTCACTTATGATATCACAGCCTTTATCTACCGCAGTTTACAACGTGTGTCGCGACTAACTCACTTATGTTTTAATAGCCTCTATCTACCCTAGTTTACAACGTGTGTCGCGACTAACTCACTTATGATCTCACAGCCTTTATCTACCGCAGTTTACAACATGTGTCGCGATTAACTCACTTATGTTTTAATAGCCTCTATCTACCTTAGTTTACAACATGTGTCGCGACTAACTCACTTATGTTTTAATAGCCTCTATCTACCCGAGTTTACAACGTGTGTCACGACTAACTCACTTATGTTTTAATAGCCTCTATCTACCCGAGTTTACAACGTGTGTCGCGACTAACTCACTTATGATCTAATAGCCTCTATCTACCCTAGTTTACAACATGTGTCGCGACTAACTCACTTATGTTTTAATAGCCTCTATCTACCCGAGTTTACAACGTGTGTCGCGACTAACTCACTTATGTTTTAATAACCTCTATCTACCCGAGTTTACAACGTGTGTCGCGACTAACTCACTTATGATCTAATAGCCTCTATCTACCCTAGTTTACAACGTGTGTCGCGACTAACTCACTTATGATCTCACAGTTTTTATCTACCGCAGTTTACAACATGTGTCGCGACTAACTCACTTATGATCTAATAGCCTCTATCTACCCTAGTTTACAACATGTGTCGCGACTAACTCACTTATGATCTAATAGCCTCTATCTACCCTAGTTTACAACATGTGTCGCGACTAACTCACTTATGATCTAATAGCCTCTATCTACCCTAGTTTACAACGTGTGACTCGACTAACTCACTTACGATCTCACAGCCTTTATCTAACGTCATTAATCTCTTTTTCTGTCTTTCCAACTGTTTATATTGTTTGTCAGATAGTAAATGAAAAGATATTTACTCACATTCTTTCACGCGCTCTATCAATCTCCCACTGTTTACTTAGCTGTGTATCATCAACTTTTCTTCTCTCTCTCTGTTATCTTCACTATCAAGGAATTATTTATTCCTGAACTTCAAACCTCGTTACTCAAGAGTTCTCTTTTGGCGTTTAACTCCAAAGAAAAAGGTAAATGAAGCATGAGAGCATTTAACACGCTAAGTGTGGACATTATTTAACATCATATCAATTAAACAGCCTTCTTAATTGGGTTTGTTTCCTTATTTGCAGGAATCTGAAATGCCGGTAACATTTTTTTGTTGGAAGTTTCTCTCAGACACAGAAATCTGGACAAATCTTTGTTGGAAGTTTCTCTCAGATACTAACATCTGGACACATTTTTGTTGGAAGTTTCTCTCAGACACAGAAATCTGGACACATTTTTGTTGGAAGTTTCTCTCAGACACAGAAATCTGGACACATTTTTGTTGGAAGTTTCTCTCAGATACTAAAATCTGGACAAATTTTTGTTGGAAGTTTCTCTCAGACACTAAAATCTGGACAAATTTTTGTTGGAAGTTTCTCTCAGACACTAAAATCTGGACACATTTTTGTTGGAAGTTTCTCTCAGACACTAAAATGTGGACAAATTTTTGTTGGAAGTTTCTCTCAGACACTAAAATCTGGGCAAATTTGTGTTGCAAGTTTCTCTGACACTAAAATCTGGACAAAATTTTGTTGAAGTTTCTCTCAGACACTAAAATGTGGACACATTTTTGTTGGAAGTTTCTCTCAGACACTAAAATCTGGACAAATCTTTGTTGGAAGTTTCTCTCAGACACTAAAATCTGGACAAATTTTTGTTGCAAGTTTCTCTGACACTAAAATCTGGACAAATCTTTGTTGGAAGTTTCTCTCATACAGAAATCTGAACAATGCTTTGTTGGAAGTTTCTCTCTGACACAGAAATCGGGACAAATCTTTGTTGGAAGTTTCTCTCATACAGAAATCTGAACAATGCTTTGTTGGAAGTTTCTCTCTGACACAGAAATCGGGACAAATCTTTGTTGGAAGTTTCTCTCAGACACATAAATCTGGACAACGCTTTGTTGGAAGTTTCTTTTAGACACAGAAATCTGGACAACGCTTTGTTGGAAGTTTCTCTCAGACACAGAAACCTGGACAACGCATTGTTGGAAGTTTCTCTTAGACACAGAAATATGGAAAACGCTTTGTTGTAAGTTTCTCTCAGACACAGAAATCTGGACAAATTTTTGTTGGAAGTTTCTCTCAGACACAAAAATCTGGACAAATTTGTATTTGAAATTTCTCTCAGACACAGAAATCTGGACAAATCTTTGTTGGAAATTTCTCTCAGACACTAAAATGTGGACACATTTTTGTTGGAAGTTTCTCTCAGACACAGAAATCTGGACAATGCTTTGTTGGAAGTTTCTCTCAGACACAGAAATCTGGACAAAGTCAATTATATAATTTATTCATAGTGGGAGAAGTGGTGATCCCGATGTAACTGATAGAGGAACATGGAAGGAGAAGAGTTCTGGTTGTGGGGGATAGAGAGAGGAAGCTTCGTAGTATACCCTTGCACATGCTCTTCATATTGTATTCTATTTCATGAATACATCGTCGCACATCGAATTTTGTTGGGAGCGTGCATCTGTTTTGTCGCATAACTACTATAAAATGATTGTTTCTTATGTGTATGTGGTCTCGACCCGCAATCACCGAGCATAACTACAATAAAATGATTGTT
This sequence comes from Megaustenia siamemsis, assembly GCA_032433765.1. Taxonomy (NCBI): domain Eukaryota; kingdom Metazoa; phylum Mollusca; class Gastropoda; order Stylommatophora; family Ariophantidae; genus Megaustenia; species Megaustenia siamemsis. The sequence goes on along the minus strand of JAVIAB010000024.1, from coordinate 19,324,733 downwards.
TCTTATGTGTATGTGGTCTCGACCCGCAATCACCGAGCATAACTACTATAAAATGATTGTTTCTTATGTGTATGTGGTCTCGCCCCGCAATCACCGAGCATAACTACTATAAAATGATTGTTTCTTATGTGTATGTGGTCTCGACCCGCAATCACCGAGCCCCAGTTGAGGCGGGTATTTATTTTGAATTTCCTGTCACGAGGGGGAAATAGGCAAATGAGCGCCCCCGAGGATTGTTCACGTGACAAGTGCTGCCAGTTTCACAATTGCTGAAAAGTGCTGGAGATTGAGTTGTCTACTACCGTGAGAGGAAGAAACAGAAAACGTATTATTTCGTCACGCCCCAGTGGTTTGTGTATATGACGTTTGTGCCCTTATTTTTTCTGACCGTGGACACATTTTTGGGATCATGTGGTCAGTATTACGCCAGTGTCGTCGTCCTGTCCTCGGTACCTATTTTGGGCTATATGAACATAGGCATTCTAGAAAACATAAGTGTTGACAGTAACCATCTAAGAATAAGAAAATAAAACACGCACTAGCAGCAAAAAGCAATATTGAGAAGTGGAAATCAAAGGAGTATATTTCAACAAATAAAACATGCATCAGCAGCACAAAGCAACATTAGGAAGTGGAAGTCAAAGGGTATATTTCAACAATTAAAACACGCACTAGCAGCAAAAAGCAACATTGAGAAGTGGAAATCAAAGGAGTATATTTCAACAAATAAAACACGCACTAGCAGCACGAAGCAACATTGAGAAGTGAAAATCAAAGGGGTATATTTCAACAAATAAAACACGCACTATAGTCCGTTCAGATATTCATAATCACACCTGAATTAGTTTTGCGTGATAACCGCTTGTTATTTTGGTTTCAAAATTTGCATGCAATCTTAGAATATTGATGACGCAAAGATTTTGGTATTTTTTATTCCACAAACACAACAGATTTTGCACATCAGTGAATTCCTTTGATCTTTTATGACGATATCACACAAGTTGATTCAAATTTATAGTTTACAGTAATCGTGTAACATTTTCCAGTTTACTGCAATTCTTGTCAGAGGCGTATCTACATAGTGCTTAATTGTGGGTGTTGTTCGTTTTGTGTATTTACAAACATGAATTCAATTGGTTACAATTGCTAATATAGTAAAAAAAAAGTAACCTTTTGCATAGTTATAAATTTGCATTTCAAACTCATTGTAATTTAGATATAAATGTTGGTATTTAAAGTCAACAAATTGTCTACTGAGTCTTCACAAAATTAATAAAGATACGCCTTCCCTTCGGTAATTAATGCCAAGGCCGTGGTGCGTCATGTCGTTCAATAACAATTCAGTTTTGTGCACGGGATTTTCCTGAAGTTAGTGTTTCTGCAATAGCCAAACTATTTTACGTGAACGACCGCACCAAATGAATGTATATATCCTAAAATTGTGTCAAATTCGAACAGGGTGAATTTAATATAGCCTAAAGAAGACAACTTTTAGACTAGATCAAATTTCTCAGAGCAAAAAATATTTCTATAACGTCATCAATATTCTAAGATTGCATGCAAATTTTGAAACCAAAATAACAAGCGGTTATCACGCAAAACTAATTCAGGTGTCATTATGAATTTCTGAACGGACTATAGAAGCAAAAAGCAACATTAGGAAGTGGGAATCAAAGGAGTATATTTCAACAAATAAAACATGCACTAGCAGCATAAGGCAACATTAGAAAGTGAAAATCAAATGGGTTCATTTCAACAAATAAAACATAGTGTTGTGTGAGGATGTGTTTTTATCAGATAAATGTAATATGTAGTGAGGTTATGTCAAGGTCCATGAAGGACACACTCGGATACCTGCCGCTGGTCACAAGCAGATGAGTTATGCTGATGGCATTATCTAAATTACAACGGCGTGTGAGTTACAGAAAATGATTGACATTGAAGTTATGTCGAGTAAACGTAAGGTCTTTAGCGTCAACATAATCAGACAGAAGTGATGGTTGCAAAAACAAAAAAAGATGAGATGAGATACACAATTGTTCAGACAATGGGAAAATAAAAAAAAAATGTGAAGGATTAATTTGTTACAATCAAAATAAGAACAAGAGTTCTTCCTTGTTATGTGGAAACAGTCGTGACTTGTCAATGCAAGACCGGGATACAAGGATATAAACTAGAACAACTTTGAAGGTCACAAACATGTAAGGGAAAAAAGTAAAGTACCCCCGTCACGCCAAGTGGCGTATAGGGAATATGATGTTAGTGACCATCATTTTTACAGACCTTCGGCACATGATTATTGGGGTAATGTGGTCGGTATTACGCACGTGTCGCTTTACTTTCACAGGAAAAAAATCCAGTACCCATTTAAGGCTGGGTGAACTCGGAAGCCGTCGATCAGACCGAACCCGACCTTGTATCCTTTGTAGTCCGGTTCACTCACCACTGAGCTATCGCAGTTCCCGCCATAAACATGTGGCCATACAAAATGATGAGAATACCATGAACAATTGCAAAGAGTAACGCAGACGTTCTAAGAGAGGCAAAAGTTAAAAATAAAGATGGCTAATTATCATCATCAGAATTAATCGTCAAGGTGTTGCTCTGTAATGAGACGGCTAGAGTATATGGTGGCAACCGAAAATGTTCAGGCTAACCCAGATAGTGAAACACCGGGGAAAATAATGAATGGTTTGATAGGGAAGCAAGAACAGAATTAATAAACTGCAGTAGAAATAGAATGAAGATACAGACTTTCATTCATGGATGCTTACGCAGAATAAAAGGATGGAAATGGCAGGACAAAATCACTAACATAGAATTATGGAAATGTACCAGTCAAATACCAGTGGAGAAAGAGATACATCGAAGACGATGACACTGGATAAGACACACAGCGGAAGCCAACTGAGAGTATTACACAACAGGCCCGTTTTGGAATCCCCAGGGGAAAAGACAAAGAGGAAGACCAAAAAATTCTAGGAGAAGACAGATAGAAGCAGAGATGAAGATGATGGAGAAGACATAGAATGATCTTTAAAAAATGGCAAGAAACAGAACGGCTTGGAATGTGTTTGTTGAAGACTTATGCTCCACAGGGAGCTGATAGGTAGAAGAGAGTAGAAAAAGAAAGTTGTGGAGAAACATGACAACAAAATTCCAGCAGGCATGGCTCTGGATAATGATGATGAACCTAGTAGCCCTACGTCATGTCTCTGCTACAGTTCTATACTCATGTAAAGTTTAAAAAGGAAACCATCTTTACATGTTTTGTGTGCGTTTTCCTATAACGACAAAGCTCCTTATAACAACGTAATCCTTAAACAAACTGCCAGGTTGTTACTTTTTAAAAGCCAAACATATTTAATGCCCTGTCATCATGGCTCATAAGCCCTAGCTACATTCATGTAACACGATTAGCCTCTGTCAACATTTTAGATGACAAGTTACAAGACTGATCGCTTTTCGTGATACCTGGCCACAGTTTGTGTTCAAAGAATAGCAGTAACCAGACAAAAATGACGGCGCAACGAGTGAACCAAAAGCGAGCAAGTTTTACTCAAATACTGACTTCCGGTTGGTGCGGCGGCCAAGATGGCCGCTTAGTCGAATCAAGTTCAGGACTAGTGGCATTTTTGTAGCAATGTGGCTTCAAGTGATTCTTTCTGGTTTGGATTTTCGTTTGTGGAGATGGCGATAGTCCGGTCGCACTCACCTGACCACAAAATCACATGGATTTGGCGCCCGCCCGCTGAGATAGTGCTGCGGGCTACTGGCCATGAAGTATTGTGAAACTGTACCAGGTCTTGGCTATCTTGATGTATGATCTGTGCTCGACTGGAAATTTCCCAACCAGCTAGGTTGCGTTCTGTGCGTTTCACCGAAGTGGAGGATTGACTTCGTCTGTTAGGCCAGCGATTATTGGACACGCTCACTAATCATGAAGTCTACACCGGAATTGGTGCGAGGCGCATGGAGATTATGCTGCCCGTGGCAACCGTTACGGCGACCTGGAAGTGTCCATTTTGATCAGCGCGCCATTTATACAGCATGCAGCATGTTCAATAGAGTATGTACGTAGAAACGCGCAACCTTTACAGACCGCAACACGTTCAGTAGAACAGTATCACTTCCGTTGTAAAGATGGTGGATTTAGGTCACGTTCTCTCGATCGCTGCAGAAAGTGCATTCGGGATCTGATTAATTTTGGTTCTCCATTGCACTTTTCTGCGCATTAAAGTAAAAATGATGATCTACTTATTACATCTGCGTCGCTAAAGCGAAGTCGTACACCGGCAGCTGTCCTTTTTTGACAAATCAAGTGTTGTCAATGAGACCTTCCACCGTCTAGATTTGATCTGCGCTTTACGTCACATTGGTGCTGTTCATGACCGTTGTTGAAATTCCTTGACGCAAGTTATTTCCATGTTACTTATTAATGTAAACTACTTCGTCAGCTGCAGTTTTATCTCTTCAGGAATTTGCACCGTGTTTTATTCGTCGTAGGCTGCTTTCACTAGAGTAATCAGGAATCTAAAGGTAAGCACGACTCACAGCTGAATGTAAGCACGACTCACAGCTGAATGTAAGCACGACTCACAGCTGAATATAAGCACGACTCACAGCTGAATGTAAGCACGACTCACAGCTGAATGTAAGCACGACTCACAGCTGAATGTAAGCACGACTAACAGCTGAATATCAGCACGACTCACAGCTGAATGTAAGCACGACTCACAGCTGAATGTATGCACGACTCACAGCTGAATATCAGCACGACTCACAGCTGAATATCAGCACGACTCACAGCTGAATGTAAGCACGACTCACAGATGAATGTAAGCACGACTCACAGCTAAATGTAAGCGTCAGTATCGGCGAACATAATTGATCCAGACCTTACTAAACCCCACAGTGCTGTCCCTGATAACAGGCTAACCAACGTGGCCAAGTGAGTAATAATGGGAAACAACCCGCTACCTTGAAATCTTACATCAACGACTGATGTGCCGGGTTCAAAGGCGCATAAATTGATTCTTGTCGTAAACTTACGACACAACGCATTCACGTCCAGTTAACGACTTTTAATCAACAACACATTAATACTATCTCCAAATAAAGACAGCTCTTTTCAGGCTCTGTCCTCATTACTTCTTCTACTTCACTAGTTAAGTGGACGCGGATGAAGTGTGTTACTAGTTCCAGACATTATAATGTTGTCTTTCGGCCTGACAAATCCGCATTCTACAAAGTTAGAACTTAAATTGCTTCATAATTTTCCCGAGCAACAAGTATTATTTCATCCTACTACTACTTTCTTTTAAAATTTGCTGAAAGTTCTTTAAAATGCGAAGAATGCACACGGTATCATTTGCTTTTGGCCGTTATTCGAGCGTGTTGTTGGATCTCTCAATGTAAGACCCCAGCGGGATGTTTAAATCTCTCTCTCTCTCTCTCTCTCTCTCTCTCTCTCTCTCTCTGCGATCAAGACTCAATCAGAGTAGGATTCCAGACTCTCTCATGAAGTCAGCTGTCTGTTTAAGCGAATCGTTGCCCCATATAGTTTCTCTTCTAGGGAGGTGGGTGTGGACCACATTGCTCTTCTCGTATGTGGTCCACACCCACCTCCCTGGAAGAAAAACTATATGGGGCAATCGATTCGCTTAAACAGACAGCTGACTTCATGATGTTGAAGAGAAAAGATGAGGATGTTTAAATGAATTTAAATATTTGGGAACTTTGTTAACCTCAGACTTAATCTCCGGTGAGTTGCAGAATGGCTTAGGCAAAAGCAGCTTTCCAAAAAAAAAAAAATGAGGAATATACTATGCAATCCATTTTTGACAATCGAAACAAGAAAAAGATTTCTTAAATGTTATGTAGAGTCAGTTTTAACATATGGATGTGGATCATAGACAAATGGACAACAAACAAGACAATCACTGGAGTCTGTAGAAATGTGGTTTTACAGAAGAATGTTGAGAAAATACCATGGACAGCTAAGAAGAGTAATGAAAACGTTCTGAAAGAGGCCAAAGCAAAAAGAGAGCTAATTTCCAATATTAGGAAGAAACAATCATAATTTTTTTGGCCATGTAATGAGAAGAGAACAACTAGAATATATTGTAACAACTGGGAAAACTGAGGGACGGAGAAATAGAGGGAAGCAAAGAGAAAAGATACCAGACAGCTTAAGAGAATGGCTTGGCAGAAGGCAACAACAGACATGATAAATAACTGTCGAGATCGAAAATTGTGGAGAGACATGATCACCTACGCCAACAGGTCCGGTACCTGATGATGATGATGTTGGATTTCCCTCCAGGGGAGGTTAAAGCCAGAAAGAAGCCACAGATTCTAAGAGATCAATACTCATCAATGTCTCTAGTGAGATTCAAACCTATAACCTTTCAGCCCAGAAGCCGATGTCTTACCTCTAGACCACACAATCAACAAGCGATGGTACTTCTCCTTAGTTATAGAATGTGAAAGCTTTCAGATCTATAAAGTCTTGAATAAACCATCAATTGTCTCCTACTTACATAGCTATTTGTCATTCCTCACACAGTGCCCTAGGTCTGGTAAACACTGTTCATCTGTTTTCCACTTACTCTGTCAGATTTATCTTGCTCTTTCACTTTCTCCACGGAGTCCAGTAAAAAACAGTTATTTTTGAGTTTATTTCTGGTTGGTTTCCGAATACACGACCTTTAGTCTTTAGTAATGACTGGCATCACAGCCGTCGGACATTCCCACATCCGCTCTGTCATTCGTTCCAGCAACCATGGAAGTGTTCTTCTTCTTCTTCTTCTTCTATCTTTCAGCTCCCTGTGGAGCATAGGTCTTCAACAAACACTTTCCAAGTCGTTCTGTTTCTTGCCATTCTTTTAAGATCATTCCATGTCTTCCCCATCATCTTCATCTCTACTTCTACCTGTCTTCTCCAAGAATTCTTTGTCTTCCTCTTTGTCTTTTCCCTTGGGGATTCCAAAAAAGGACCTGTGTGTAATACTCTCATTTGGCTTCCGCAGTGTGTGTCCTATCCAGTGCCATCCTCTTCACTGTATCTCTTTATCCACTGGTATTTGACTGTTACATTTCCATAATTCTATGTTAGTGATTTTGTCCTTCCATTTCCATCCTTTTATTCTGCAGAAGCATCCGTTAATGAAAGTCTGTATCTTCACGGAAGTGTCCGTCTACTCATTATTCCCTATTCTGCACTGATTGAGTGTTGCTTCTTTCTGCAGAGTGTGCCTTTTCTGCTTTCGCCCTTCGTTGCAGGCGTTCCACCATTCCTGTGACAGGTAGATTATTCTTAGCTTGGTTACCGCCCTTCTGTGAGAAGCGTTCACTTAAAGCCCTTGTCATGTCATGCGTGTCCATGTTTAATGTTTCCTGTGCAATGGCAGACCCTACCAACCTCCCGGCCATCTCATTGCCAGAAACTCCGGCCCCTCCTGGGCAATATGTCCAAGTTAGGCTGTTGCCATGAGACATGTTGAGTGGGTACACCCACATCTCGTGGAGTACGCTCTTGTCAATCTGATGAAACATGCTTTGTGAGTCAGTCAAGATGACCGCATGTGTTTTTGGTCTCCAAACCAGCCACGTCATAGCTTCAGTCACAGCCTTAATCTCCATGTTTGTGCTGGAGGTAGTAGTCTAGTGGGCTCATGCACTTTTCTCTATCAACTTTCCATTAAAATAAACCAGAAAATCCCAGCACACGACCTAACCAGCCCATCATCTGTCATCTGTCTAGTGTCACCGCTTACATTTATCGTAGTTAAACCTCTTGAGCTGTTCTTAATTGTTGCTATTGCTTTAGAAGGATACGCCCTACTCTCTACCGTTAAGGAGACGCAGTAGAGCACGTGGTTAGAGAACTGATGCACCGAGGTCGAGAGGTATTCGATCTTGATCCACAGCTTGTAGGTTTATTCAGCCCTAAAATGGTAGTAGTTACTTTTCCCTGTACAAGAAGGGCGCACTGTCGTGGTGCTGACATTATGAAAAAATATGTAGATGTTAAAAATTAGGGTCTTTAAATGCCTGACGGCGTGGCGTAGTTCGTTGTTATTCTGCATTATTTGCCTTGAGAAGTGACGTGTATGTGTGACCATGTTTCTCTTCCACTCATCTTTTAGGGAATAATCTCTACTTTCATCAATGCACTCCGAGATGTGGGAAGAGCACGGGACTTCGACAAACACAGATCAACGTCACTTCTTCGGATGATGGAAATGGGAGTTAAGATGGGCACGGCCAGAAATGAGAAACTTGGTGGCCGTGTAAGAAGACTTATCAACCAACATAGAACTGGAGTCGTCAGTCGCTGGACACTGAGGGACTTTCTGAAGAGGGGATCTGAGCACCTATGGACATGTTCGGAGTGCAATGATGATGACTCGCAAATAACTTAATCTCTATTTTCTGACTAAGTCCTCACACAGTTTTTGCATTATAGTTGTCACCCTCATTAAAAGCTCGGTAGATCTGTAAGCCATATATTTTGGAAGCAGTGATCTCTGCAGTATGTGCCATTTTGGCACGCAAAGTTTCTGTTTTTGAGATTGTGGTTCTGCCCTATGTGCCGTCTTCGGCTCGAAAGGACAATAGATAGATAGATCTGTAATCTCTATATTTGTTGAACTTAAAGACTGTATATATCGGTACTTGATAGTCAACCTTTGATTTTTCGCTCCTTGCTTGTAGCTTGTCCATGCTTCTTCCCTAGGCGCGGTCCTGTCAACCTCAGACTAAGTTGACTAGGTTATATTAGATCGTAACTGTCAACGATAATATTGGAGGGAATTATTCTGTATTGTGCCGGATCTCTTGACGTTTTACTTGTATGTCTTTTGTGGCACGAATCCTTTGTAGCAGGATACAAACAGTTTGTACACGTCTGTTTATGATGCACGAGATCTCTCGGAGATTGGTTTTTTTTTCCATTTGAGAAGTCTGGCCTATAAATCTTACCAGTCGGCCGATCCAGCTTGTGAAACGGTGAAAAGTGTGAACCAAATACACACCAAGGCGGTACGGAAGTGGGTGATTGATTGACAGCTGTGTAGTGTCGCACGCAAGGGCCAATACTCATTTAACCCTTACCGTACGGGGGGTTATGAAAGTAGATTTGGTTTATACTGTCTGTCTTTCATTTATTTTATTAGGTATTAGGAAGAAACAATCATCATTTTTTGGTCATGCAATGACAAGAGAAAAGAGTTCTTAAATGTTATGTAGAGCCAGTCTTAACATATGGATGTGAATCATGGACAGTAGGACAATAGAGAAGAAAATCACTGGATGCTGCAGAAATGTGGTTTTACATAAGAATGTTGAGAATACCATGGACAGCTAAGAAATGTAATGAAAACGTTCTGAGAGAGGCCAAAGCAAAAAGAGAGCTAATTTCCTTTATTAGGAAGAAACAATCATCATCTTTAGCCATGTAATGAGAAGAGAACAACTGGAATATATTGTAACAACTGGGAAAATTGAGGGACGAAGAGATAGAGGGAAGCAAAGAGAAAAGATACCAGACAGGTTAAGAGAATGGCTTGGCAGAAGGTCAACAACAGAAATGATAAATAGCTGCCGAGATCGAAAGTATAGAGAGACATCGCCAGCAGGCCCGGTACCAGATGATGATGATGATTTTTCATTTGCTGCACGTATTTCCTGAAATCTTCAAATACATTTCTAACAATACACAAGTTTACTCACCAGCATGCACACACACACATACACGAACATACTAGGGCACACACATACACGCCCACCCACACCCACCCACCAACATACACACTCGCGCGCACACAAATAATAAATTCACGAAAAATTGAAGTAAAGGAAAAAAAACTGCTTGATTTCATTTAAAATTACCGCCTTCAGTTGTATCAATTGTAAATTAAGACGGTCAGTTGTATCAATTGTAAATTAAGACGGTCAGTTGTATCAATTGTAAATTAAGACCGTCAGTTGTATCAATTGTAAATTAAGACCGTCAGTTGTATCAATTGTAAATTAAGACCGTCAGTTGTATCAATTGTAAATTAAGACCGTCAGTTTTATCAATTGTAAATTAAGACCGTCAGTTGTATCAATTGTAAATCAAGACCGTCAGTTGTATCAATTGTAAATTAAGACCGTCAGTTGTATCAATTGTAAATTACCACCTTCAGTTGTATTAATTGTAAATTAAGACCGTCAGTTGTATCAATTGTAAATTAAGACCGTCAGTTGTATCAATTGTAAATTACCACCTTCAGTTGTATCAATTGTAAATTAAGATCGTCAGTTGTATCAATTGTAAATTACCACTTCAGTTGTATTAATTGTAAATTACCACCTTCAGTTGTATCATTTGTAAATTACCGCCTAAAATTATATCACTTGTAAATTTCCGCCTTCAGCGCTGGTATCACTTTGAAAGTAGTCCTCAGTGGATCCAATTATAAATCACACTCTATATTGTGGATCCAGTAATAAATCACAATTAACACTGGATCATTATGTCTTCACTATTTTCACTTAAATTATGACTTCACTATTTTCACCTTCGTTTTCTCTTCACAATCTTCACTTTCGTTCTATCTTCACCATCGACAATTTCGTTCTATCTTCACAATCTTCACTTTCAATCTATCTTCACCATCGTCACTTTCGTTCTATCTTCACAATCTTCACTTTCGTTCTATCTTCAACAATCTTCACTTTCGTTCTATCTTCACCATCGTCACTTTCGTTCTATCTTCACCATCGTCACTTTCGTTCTATCTTCACAATCTTCACTTTCGTTCTATCTTCACAATCTTCACTTTCAATCTATCTTCACAATCTTCACTTTCGTTCTATCTTCACCATCGACAATTTCGTTCTATCTTCACATCATTCTATCTTCACCATCGTCACTTTCGTTCTATCTTCACAATCTTCACTTTCGTTCTATCTTCACAATCTTCACCTTCGTTCTATCTTCACCATCTTCACCTTCGTTCTATCTTCATCATCTTCACTTTCGTTCTATCTTCACCACCGTCACTTTCGTTCTATCTTCACCATCTTCACCTTCGTTCTATCTTCATCATCTTCACTTCGTTCTATCTTCACCATCTTCACCTTCGTTCTATCTTCATCATCTTCACCTTCGTTCTATCTTCACCATCTTCACTTTCGTTCTATCTTCACATCTTCACTTTCGTTCTATCTTCACCATCTTCACCTTCGTTCTATCTTCACATCTTCACCTTCGTTCTTTCTTCATCATCTTCACCTTCGTTCTATCTTCACAATCTTCACTTTCGTTCTATCTTCACATCTTCACTTTCGTTCTATCTTCACCATCGTCACTTTCGTTCTATCTTCACAATCATCACTTTCGTTCTATCTTCACAATCTTCACCTTTCGTTCTATCTTCACCATCTTCACTTTCGTTCTTCTTCATCATCTTCACTTTCGTTCTATCTTCACCATCTTCACTTTCGTCCGATTTTCACCATCTTCACTTTCTTCTGTCCTTACAAACTTCACTTTCTTTCTGTTTTCACCATCTTCACTTTCTTTCTGTTTTCACCATTTTCACTTTCGTTCTATCTTCACCATCTTCACTTTCTTTCTGTTTCACCATCTTCACTTTCGTTCGATCTTCACCATCTTCACTTTCTTTCTGTTTTCACCATCTTCACTTTCTTTCTGTCCTCACAATCTTCATTTTCTTTTTGCCTTCACTATCTTCACTTTCGTTCTATCCTCACCGTCTTCACTTTCTTTCTGTCTTCACCATCCTCTTACTTTCATTTGATCTTCACTTTCACATTAGTTGATACATTTGGAACAGATCTCTATTGAGTCAGCAGAGAGTCATCAGTGAGTCAATCAGTATGAGCACCTTAACAGGCGCGTCCCGCACAAATATCCTGATATTCAAGCCTGTTATCTCACTACAAACATGCTATATACGTTCTATGTACTATCATTGTGGCAATGATAAATACAAGTACATTTAACCTTTCATTTTTAGATCATCATGTTAGTCTCTGCAGCATTTTACATGAACAGAAATATTCTAGCTTGTCGGGAGAAAACGATTTATCAATCAAATGACACTGCTGTTACGACCTTTATGGACGGGAAATTGTGTGGGTCCCTTTCGGACTGGAGAATAGAGGCCGGGTGCTCGGTGCGAGTCAAGGTTTTATATCAACATCATAATTATTTGTTATTGAGATGAATTAGTTCCTCATGCAATCTGCACTAGTAGTTTTTGGCCTGTGATTTAATTTTGTTTATGATTGCTCTCAACGACATTACATGTTTAAGACAAAGTGTAATACACGCAGATGTTTCTAAACGGAAACTTTCCGAGGCGAGAGATCAACGAATCATTTCAGGGGAAGAGCTATGTTTACAACACTCGGAAATATACACAAATAATCAACAGAAAAAAAAACAAAGAAGAAAATATATTCGAAGCAGGATTGAATTCGTACTTCTTACACAGCGCATTGCTGCGAGAAACTGTGCACTATGGTACACTGCCAAATCATCATCATCATCAGTGGGTGCCTTCTCCGCATCGAAGGTTTGGCTACCATGGAGCGCCATTCCACTCTGTCTCTTGCTTTGATGGTGCAGATTGTCATAGGCTGACTTGTCCATCCTTTGATGTTACTCGTCCATGTTAGTCTTGGTCTGCCTCTGCCTCTTTTACCTTGTATTTTCCCCTCTAATATTACTTTTATTAGACTGTTGTGTCTTTTAACATGACCAAAAAATTTCATGTTCTTGCTCTAATTGTGTTTAGTAGTTCTTTTTTCACCCTTAGTCGTCCTAAAACTTCCCATTTGTTTTCGTTTCTTTCACACTGCCAACTAAGCAAGCTAAAAAAGTTGCTATCATAATGATGTCTTTCGCGCAATGTGTACTCGTGGCCATATATATATGTTTTCCTATAAAGACAAGCATTTCCCGAATAAAAAGAGACTGAATGCAGACAAACAGTTATAAAACTAAACGCTGTCTTCATATCACTTTGAGTTAAGATCACTTTGAGCTGCTATTTGTATTTCATTTGATACAATATGTCTTTTCTTCATTCCCTGTTGGTGATTTTAACCGAAACGTCGGCCATGTCTTGTAATTTCCTTCTATATCTATAACTATTTACTTAGATCTCTAGAGAAACTCGGCATGTAATCGAACGCTTTTAAACATGTCTTGATTAGTTTCTTGGGATAGAGGGGGATAGTCTTACACGAAGGCGTTCCCATGAATATAGCATAGGGTTACGATATAGCATAGGTTTATTTCGTAACCCTATGCTATAGTCATGGGAACGTCTTCGTGTAAGACACTGCGCACAATAGCTAATTTTTTTAGTTAGCTGCCTGGCAGTGTACCAAGCGTTCGGCTTCTCGTGGCAAGGCGCGGTGCCATGGAGTACGGGTTCGAATCTGCTTCGCACCATATATTGTTTTCTGTTTTTTTGTGTTGTTGTTGTCTGTCATTTTTCCGAGTGTTAACACATACTTCTTTGTTCTATTATTCCCTATTATCGGCTCGGAAGTTCCATATATAATATATCTATGTATTATATTTGTATCCACTACACAGAGACACGTTAGACACCGCATGTCACTACCCAGAGACCACGTTAGACACTGCATGTCACTACTAGAGACCACATTAGACACTACTTGTCACTACCCAGAGACCACGTTAGACACTACATGTCACTACACAGAGATCACGTTAGACACGCATGTCACTACACAGAGCAGAGATCACGTTAGCCACTACATGTCACTACACAGAGATCACGTTAGACACTATATGTCACTACCCATAGACCACGTTAGACACTGCATGTCACTACCCAGAGATCACGTTAGACACTACATATCACTACCCAGAGATCACGTTAGACACTGCATGTCACTTACACAGAGCAGAGATCACGTTAGCCACTACATGTCATACCCAGAGATCACGTTAGACACTATATGTCACTACCCAGAGACCACGTTAGACACTGCATGTCACTACCAGAGATCACGTTAGACACTACATGTCATACCCAGAGATCACGTTAGACACAGCATGTCACTACACAGAGACCACGTTAGACACTGCATGTCACTACACAGAGATCACGTTAGACACTATATTTCATTACCCAGAGACCACGTTAGACACTGCATGTCACTACCAGAGATCACGTTAGACACTGCATGTCACTACACAGGACCACGTTAGACACTGCATGTCACTACACAGAGATCACGTTAGAAACTGCATGTCACTACACAGAGATCACGTTAGACACTATATTTCATTACCCAGAGACCACGTTAGACACTACATGTCACTACCCAGAGATCACGTTAGACACTGCATGTCACTACACAGAGACCACGTTAGACACTGCATGTCACTACACAGAGATCACGTTAGCACTATATTTCATTACCCAGAGACCACGTAGACACTGCATGTCACTACCCAGAGATCACGTTAGCCACTACATGTCACTACCAACAGACCACGTTAGACATTGCATGTCACTACCCACAGACCACGTAGACACTGCATGTCACTACCCACAGACACGTTAGACACTGCATGTCATACCAGAGATCACGTTAGACACTGCATGTCACTACCATAGACCACGTTAGACACTATATTTCATACCCATAGACCACGTTAGACACTGCATGTCACTACCCACAGACCACGTTAGACACTGCATGTCACTACCAGAGATCACGTTAGACACTGCATGTCACTACCCAGAGATCACCTTAGACACTCATGTCACTACACAGAGATCACGTAGCCACTACATGTCACTACCCAGAGATCACGTTAGACATGCATGTCACTACCAGAGATCACGTTAGACACTACATGCAATACCCAGAGATCACGTTAGACACTACATGTCACTACCCAGAGATCACGTTAGACACTATGTCACTACCAGAGACCACGTAGACACTACATGTCACTACCCAGAGACCGCGTTCGAGTTAGACACTGCATGTCACTACACAGAGATCACGTTAGATACTGCATGTCACTACACCAGAGATCACGTTAGACATTGCATGTCACTACACAGAGCAGAGATCACGTTAGCCACTACATGTCACTACACAGAGCAGAGATCACGTTAGACACTGCATGTCACTACACAGAGCAGAGATCACGTTAGACACTGCATGTCACTACACAGAGATCACGTTCGAGTTAGACACTGCATGTCACTACACAGAGATCACGTTAGACACTGCATGTCACTACACAGAGCAGAGATCACGTTAGCCACTACATGTCACTACCCAGAGATCACGTTAGACACTGCATGTCACTACCCAGAGACCACGTTAGACACTGCATGTCACTACCCAGAGAACACGTTATACACTGCATGTCACTACCCAGAGACCACG
Organism: Megaustenia siamemsis; assembly: GCA_032433765.1. Taxonomy (NCBI): domain Eukaryota; kingdom Metazoa; phylum Mollusca; class Gastropoda; order Stylommatophora; family Ariophantidae; genus Megaustenia; species Megaustenia siamemsis. The sequence continues at coordinate 19,309,268 of JAVIAB010000024.1, read as the reverse complement.
TTAGACACTGAATGTCACTACCCAGAGACCACGTTAGACACTGCATGTCACTACCCAGAGACCACGTTAGACACTGAATGTCACTACCAGAGACCACGTTAGACACTGAAGTCACTACCCAGAGACCACGTTAGACACTGCATGTCACTACCAGAGACTAGTTAAACACTATATGTCACTACCAGAGACCACGTTAGACACTACATGTCACTACCCAGAGATCACGTTAGACACTGCATGTCACTACCCAGAGATCACGTTAGACACTATTTGTCACTACCCAGAGACCACGTTAGACAGTGCATGTCACTACCAAAGACCACGTTAGACACTGCATGTCATTACCCATAGACCACGTTAGACACTACATGTCACTGCCCAGAGACCACGTTAGACACTACATGTCATTACCTAGAGACCACGTTAGACACTACATGTCACTATTCAGAGACCACGTTAGACACTACATGTCACTACCCAGAGATCACGTTAGACACTACATGTCACATGTCACTACCTAGGGACCACGTTAGACACCACATGTCACTATTCAGAGACCACGTTAGACACTGCATGTCACTACCCAGAGATCACGTTAGACACTGCATATCACTACCTAGAGATCACGTTAGACACTGCATGTCACTACCCAGAGACCACGTTAGCCACTACATGTCACTACCCAGAGATCACGTTAGACACTGCATGTCACTACCCAGAGATCACGTTAGACACTGCATGTCACTACCCAGAGATCACGTTAGACACTACATGTCACTACCCAGAGATCACGTTAGACACTGCATGTCACTACCCAGAGACCACGTTAGCCACTACATGTCACTACCCAGAGATCACTTTAGACACTACATGTCACTACCCTGAGACCACGTTAGACACTACATGTCACTACCCAGAGACCACGTTAGCCACTACATGTCACTACCCAGAGATCACGTTAGACACTGCATGTCACTACCCAGAGATCACGTTAGACACTGCATGTCACTACTCAGAGATAACGTTAGACACTACATGTCACTACCCAGAGATCACGTTAGACACTACATGTCACTACCCCGAGACCACGTTAGACACTACATGTCACTACCCAGAGACCACGTTAGCCACTACATGTCACTACCCAGAGATCACGTTAGACACTACATGTCACTACCCAGAGAACACTGTTAGACACTACATGTCACTACCCAGAGACCACGTTAGCCACTATATGTCACTACCCAGAGATCACGTTAGACACTGCATGTCACTACCCAGAGATCACGTTAGACACTGCATGTCACTACCCAGAGACCACGTTACACACTATATGTCACTACCCAGAGATCACGTTAGACACTGCATGTCACTACCCAGAGATCACGTTAGACACTACATGTCACTACCCAGAGATCACGTTAGACACTGCATGTCACTACCAGAGATCACGTTAGACACTGCATGTCACTACCCAGAGATCACGTTAGACACTGCATGTCACTACCAGACACCACGTTAGACACTATATGTCACTATCCAGAGACCACGTTAAACACTACATGTCACTACCCAGAGACCACATTAGACACTATAATCAGTACCCAGAGACCACGTTAGACACTATATGTCACTACCAGAGATCACGTTAGACACTACATGTCACTATCCAGAGACGACGTTAGACATTGCATGTCACTACACAGAGACCACGTTAGACACTGCATGTCACTACACAGAGATCACGTTAGACACTATATTTCACTACCCAGAGACCACGTTAGACACTGCATGTCACTACCCAGAGATCACGTTAGACACTGCATGTCACTACACAGAGACCACGTTAGACACTGCATGTCACTACACAGAGATCACGTTAGACACTGCATGTCACTACACAGAGATCACGTTAGACACTATATTCATTACCCAGAGACCACGTTAGACACTACATGTCACTACCCAGAGATCACGTTAGACACTGCATGTCACTACACAGAGACCACGTTAGACACTGCATGTCACTACACAGAGATCACGTTAGACACTATATTCACTACCCAGAGACCACGTTAGACACTGCATGTCACTACCCAGAGATCACGTTAGCCACTACATGTCACTACCAACAGACCACGTTAGACATTGCATGTCACTACCCACAGACCACGTTAGACACTGCATGTCACTACCCACAGACCACGTTAGACACTGCATGTCACTACCCAGAGATCACGTTAGACACTGCATGTCACTACCCATAGACCACGTTAGACACTATATTTCATTACCCATAGACCACGTTAGACACTGCATGTCACTACCCACAGACCACGTTAGACACTGCATGTCACTACCCAGAGATCACGTTAGACACTGCATGTCACTACCCAGAGATCACCTTAGACACTACATGTCACTACACAGAGATCACGTTAGCCACTACATGTCACTACCCAGAGATCACGTTAGACACTGCATGTCACTACCCAGAGATCACGTTAGACACTACATGTCACTACCCAGAGATCACGTTAGACACTACATGTCACTACCCAGAGATCACGTTAGACACTACATGTCACTACCAGAGACCACGTTAGACACTACATGTCACTACCCAGAGACCGCGTTCGAGTTAGACACTGCATGTCACTACACAGAGATCACGTTAGATACTGCATGTCACTACACAGAGATCACGTTAGACATTGCATGTCACTACACAGAGCAGAGATCACGTTAGCCACTACATGTCACTACACAGAGCAGAGATCACGTTAGACACTGCATGTCACTACACAGAGCAGAGATCACGTTAGACACTGCATGTCACTACACAGAGATCACGTTCGAATTAGACACTGCATGTCACACACAGAGATCACGTTAGACACTGCATGTCACTACACAGAGATCACGTTCGAATTAGACACTGCATGTCACTACACAGAGATCACGTTAGACACTGCATGTCACTACACAGAGCAGAGATCACGTTAGCCACTACATGTCACTACCCAGAGATCACGTTAGACACTGCATGTCACTACCCAGAGACCACGTTAGACACTGCATGTCACTACCCAGAGACCACGTTATACACTGCATGTCACTACCCAGAGACCACGTTAGACACTGAATGTCACTACCAGAGACCACGTTAGACACTGCATGTCACTACCCAGAGACCACGTTAGACACTGAATGTCACTACCCAGAGACCACGTTAGACACTGAATGTCACTACCCAGAGACCACGTTAGACACTGCATGTCACTACCCAGAGACCTAGTTAAACACTATATGTCACTACCCAGAGACCACGTTAGACACTACATGTCACTACCCAGAGATCACGTTAGACACTGCATGTCACTACCCAGAGATCACGTTAGACACTATTTGTCACTACCCAGAGACCACGTTAGACAGTGCATGTCACTACCCAAAGACCACGTTAGACACTGCATGTCATTACCCATAGACCACGTTAGACACTACATGTCACTACCCAGAGACCACGTTAGACACTACATGTCATTACCTAGAGACCACGTTAGACACTACATGTCACTATTCAGAGACCACGTTAGACACTACATGTCACTACCCAGAGATCACGTTAGACACTACATGTCACATGTCACTACCTAGGGACCACGTTAGACACCACATGTCACTATTCAGAGACCACGTTAGGACACTGCATGTCACTACCCAGAGATCACGTTAGACACTGCATATCACTACCTAGAGTTCACGTTAGACACTGCATGTCACTACCCAGAGACCACGTTAGCCACTACATGTCACTACCCAGAGATCATGTTAGACACTGCATGTCACTACCCAGAGATCACGTTAGACACTGCATGTCACTACCCAGAGATCACGTTAGACACTACATGTCACTACCCAGAGATCACGTTAGCCACTACATGTCACTACCCAGAGACCACGTTAGCCACTACATGTCACTACCCAGAGATCACTTTAGACACTACATGTCACTACCCTGAGACCACGTTAGACACTACATGTCACTACCCAGAGACCACGTTAGCCACTACATGTCACTACCCAGAGATCACGTTAGACACTGCATGTCACTACCCAGAGATCACGTTAGACACTGCATGTCACTACTCAGAGATAACGTTAGACACTACATGTCACTACCCAGAGATCACGTTAGACACTACATGTCACTACCCAGAGACCACGTTAGACACTACATGTCACTACCCAGAGACCACGTTAGCCACTACATGTCACTACCCAGAGATCACGTTAGACACTACATGTCACTACCCAGAGAACACGTTAGACACTACATGTCACTACCCAGAGACCACGTTAGCCACTATATGTCACTACCCAGAGATCACGTTAGACACTGCATGTCACTACCCAGAGATCACGTTAGACACTGCATGTCACTACCCAGAGACCACGTTACACACTATATGTCACTACCCAGAGATCACGTTAGACACTGCATGTCACTACCCAGAGATCACGTTAGACACTACATGTCACTACCCAGAGATCACGTTAGACACTGCATGTCACTACCCAGAGATCACGTTAGACACTGCATGTCACTACCCAGAGATCACGTTAGACACTGCATGTCACTACCCAGACACCACGTTAGACACTATATGTCACTATCCAGAGACCACGTTAAACACTACATGTCACTACCCAGAGACCACATTAGACACTATATGTCAGTACCCAGAGACCACGTTAGACACTATATGTCACTACCCAGAGATCACGTTAGACACTACATGTCCCTATCCAGAGACGACGTTAGACACTGCATGTCACTACCCATACAGGGTACAGTGTCGTATGACAGGGAACAGTTGTCTGTGTTCACTTTCAGAGCGGTTTCGCCTTATGTCTTTTGGCGTGTGCTTAGACTGCTACGATGGGGACTACAGTGACCTTTCTTTGTTTGGGAGATTAGATATTAATTCGGATGATTACGCTGGCATGGGCTGTTGAGCAATTATGGATTTAATTCGTTTGCAGTGATACGGGGCCTTCCACAATCAAGTAACCAAAGTAACGTAAATACACGACTGTTGAATGCATAAACTGTGAGTTAATGTTGACAAAATCGCGTTGAGAAAGCTGTAGCAGTATCTACTAGACGAGGAATGTCTGTGTAAACATTAAATGTGTGTGGCCGTTATCTGATCCCATCAGCGGACGAGCTATCGCGCGAGAGTTCAGAGACTTACGTAAACGTCACACGAACGTGTGGATTAAAAGAACCATAGCTCTCACTAGGACAACGGTAAATCTTGTATAATTCATATTTCTCGTGTTGCATCTCTGGATTTTCATCTTCCTCTTTACGATTGTTGGTTCAGAGAATGGTGTTGTTACACAGTGGTCTTCGCTAAGGTTACAGACATTTGCTACTGGGTATAGGCAGCAGATTATATAAGAAGTTTCATGCAGACCAGAGTCCCATCTAGTATATGGCTAACATTATTTGAGGCTTTCAGGATCAGGCGCAGCATAAGGCGGCGTCCGGTAGTCATGACCTAGACGAGATTAGGCCCCTTTATGGTAAGACCCTTTATGGTAAGACCCTTTATGGTAAGACAATGTCTTCCCGGTTCCAATTTATATTAGTACGTTGCCAACCGTCACCTTGTGATCCGCCCTTTGCTTTCTGTGTTGTTTGTATCGGACTAGTAACGGGTCGCTACTTCCGTCTGCCCTTACTCTCATCAATAGCCCTACCGTTGAGTCAATGAAAGCTGGTAGTCACATATAATGGTGAGGTGAAACATACTGGCTAAAGATAATCTTGCCAAACTTATACTGTAAGGAAGATAGTCTCAAGTCTCAGGTTCTACGTCTCTAGACAGAGAGGTTGTGAGTTCATATCTCGGCTGCACCTGTTGGGATATTTATTTATGGTTTCTCTCTGCGGCAACCACCCCTGGTTCAGCAACGAGACCCGGCTTGAAACGTCAATTACTCATCGACGAAAAAATATCAGTACCTCTGAAGTCGGAGCTATCTGCCTGTGCGGCGAGAGACACCTGTCCACTCGGCTGCCAGGCAAAACGGATTAACACACAACATTCAGATCCTAGTCTCTGGGGACTTTGCCAGTGAAAGCTGGCGAGCGCAAAGAAAAAAAAAACTAAAAAAGAAAAGATTAAACGTGGTAAAGAAGACGGCCCATCCAGGATCAAAAGTAACGATGACACGTGACTGGATGGTCAGATTCGTAAGGAGGGTTGGGACTGCTGCTGTAAATGTCGATGGTGTAATCCTGCATCTGCTATTCGTGATGTCTAACATGCCAGTGACAACACTTTACTCCACCAAACGACATCTTGTCGGTTCATCAAACATGATTGGTTCATTTAACTCAAACTGGAATAACTCATTCTGATGGACAGCAGGGAAGCAATCATCACCATCATGCAGCATAAAAATAAACAAGAGAAATCTGAAACAAGTGCAACGCTTCAAATACTTGGGCACAATAATAACATCAGATGGAAGATGCATCACATACATAAAAAGCAGAATAGGTCAGGTCAAAATAGCATTTCAGAAAATTAAAAACGTCTTATGCAGTAAATCTATGTTAATGGATTGAGAAAGAGTTCAACGGTGTTTTATAGAGCCAATTTGATGTATGGAAGCGAATCATGGACAGTAAACAAACAACAGCTGTAGTTTACAATGAGCAGGAGATATTTGTGCATACTTTCTGTGATTCCTCGTCAAGTGGTATGGCTGAGATTAATTTTTCTGGGACCACTGTATGAATGTGACCTAGTGTTTTTGTCTATTTTATTGTCCAAACTCTGACGTCAGCAGCTGAGATACATAGTCACACCTCATGAGCCTCTCAGATGTCATTTCTTCAACTGACTGTCGGCTTTATTTTTCTCTCTTTGACTTGTCCATGTTTGTGAAATTTTTTTTGGCCAATTTTTTTACAGTATGCGATAGCCAGTCCCATTTAGTTAAAGATGATTTCTATAAACAGCTACAATGCCAGATGGATACAAGACGAGCCAAGGATATTATAATCTTTCTTGATGGGAGACCTAAATGCTAAAGTAGGATCAGACAACAGAGCTTCGAAGAGATTATGGGAAAAAAATGGACTTGGAGATATAAACGAGAATGGAGAGATATTTGTGAATTTCTGCGCCCTTAATCAAGTGAACCTAGGAGCTGTTCTGAAACAGTTATGTCATGCTACCCTAGAATTGCTTTTAATTGGATTACTGTGACCACAAACCACTCTCCATGTGTGTGCCACATATTTACACCCCAGAAAGAAATACTGAATATAACAACATCATGTGCCGTCTGTGATATTAATGACCACAGACCATGAGCCTCCTGTATGATTGATACAACTGTTGCACCAAGCATTTCATCAGCAGAGCCATATCTATGGAATGTTAATCTGACATTGTTCTTGAATGATGTCCAAGTTAATGAGACATCAGAATCGTGTGGCAGCAGCTACAAGAAGGGAGCGGAGAACATCAAGTTCTGCTGCTATAAAGGAGACTTGCCTTGCTATCCCAGAATTGCCTTAAATGGGATCACTGTAGTTGACAACTTCTCCTCTTGTGTAAACTACACATTCACATCTAAGAGTGAATCAGTGAAGGTCACAAAATCATATTCTCTCTGTGGTTTTACTAACTACAGGTCATGTGGCTTCTGTTGGATTGGAAATGATAACTTACCACCACTGTGTGTCTATATGTTTGGAATTGGAGTCATCAATGATGGCCTAACATCATCAAGTGCTATGACGATCATCATTTTCGGGAGGACGTGAATTCCCATGGTATATGGTGGATAGGCGGCAGGAACCATTGAAGGCTATGTCTGAAAAGTGTTTCTTCTTGCAGTTTCCTCATATTCCAAGACCGGCTTGTTACAGGAGCTACTGAGTTAAGTGCTCTGTGCACACCGTGAGCTGTGTGTCTCATCCGTTTTGATCCTGCTTCGATATCCCGCTTGTTTACGATGAATGTTGATATCGTATGACAGGGAACAGTTGGCTGCGTTCACTTTCTGCGCGGTTTCGCCGTATGTCTTTTGGCGTGTGCTGAGACTGCTACGATGGGGACTACAGTTACCTTTCTTTGTTTGGGAGATGAGTTAGTAATTCGGATGATTCCACTGGCACGGGCGGTTGAGCAATTATGGATTTTATTTCGTTTGCTGTGATACCGGGGCCTTCCATAACCATAACCAATAACCTAGGAGGAACAATATTCCAACATAAAAGAAAACACAAAGCTACATGGGTGTCACCAGATCATAGAACAAAAAATCAAATTAATCACATATGTATTAATAATAAGTTTAAGTCATCCTTACAGGATGTAAAAGTATATATAGGGGCAGATGTAGTTTCTGATCAAAAGTTCTTCAAAGTGCTCTTTCCGTCTCTCCATTTGTAACCTTATATTACTAAGCAGATTTCCTTTCTTATCTTTAATAAAGGCATTGATCTGTTTGTATTTTCCACTTAATTTCTTTGTGCTGTTGTACAGTTCTTTCATATTCCCTTTATTTGCTGCTTCATCTGCCATGTTTTCCCATAGCTTTCTCTATAATAATATTCATTTATTATTATTTGTCTCCAGTCTTAACCACTGGAAACTACTATTCGTGCTGTTTCGTCCTAAATGTTTGTCTGCAACGCAAGTATTCAGCCCTACCCTATCCGGGAGATACTTGTCTTAACAGGAAAAATATTTCCGAGCTGTGATCGCAGCCTTATGCTATAGTCATGGGAAAGCCTTCGCGAAAAGACATTGCCTACGAAGCTAATTTTTTTAGTTAGCTGAGTGACAGTGTTCCCTAGCGTTTTGGCTTTTCGTGGCAAGGCGCTGTGCCACTGAGTACGGGTTCGATCCTGCCTTGGTCCATATTATTTTCTGTTGTTGATTATTTGTCATTTTTTCCGAGTGCTGTAAACATACCTCTTCCTATGAATTGATTCACTGATTATCGCCTCGGAAGTTTCCCTCCATAATACTATTCATTTATTATTATTTGTCTCTAGTTTCTGATCATCATCTTCTGATAGCCAACCTTAAAATTAAACTGAAAAGGTATACTACAGCGAATAAGGGTAGAAAGTATTTCAATGTAGGGTTTCTTAAAGAACAAGGAATTAAAGATACATTCGCAGTCACAATATCAAACAAATACCAAGACCTCCAACAACTAGAAAATACAATACATATAGAAGATCATTGGAAACAGGTAAAACATATATGGAAAGAGACATGCGAAGAAACACTGGGGAAAAGAGAACGCCAGAATAAGGCATGAATGACAGCAGAGACCCTGGATAAAATTAGAGAAAGAAAGAACAAAAAGCAGACATAAATAAAAGCAAAACGAGAAGTAATAAAGCCAAGACACAGGAAGCTTACACAGAGGTGAACAAAGAAGTGAGAAGATGCATTAAACGGGAGAAGAGGAAATATATAGATGAACTAGCTAAAGAGGCAGAAGAAGAAGCAAATAAAGGGAATATGAAAGAACTGTACAACAGCACAAAGAAATTAAGTGGAAAATACAAACAGATCAATGCCTTTATTAAAGATAAGAAAGGAAATCTGCTTAGTTATATAAGGAAACAAATGGAGAGACGGAAGGAGCACTTTGAAGAACTTTTGAACAGACCCGGCTCAAATAATCCTCCAGATATACTACCAGCAGAAGAAGAGTTACACGTTAACTGCGGAAAACCAAGCATAGAAGAAATAATGAAAGCCATCAAACTATTAAAAGATGGTAAAGCCACAGGACCAGATGAAATTCCTTCGGAAGCCATCAGAGCAAATATTAACACCTTACCAAGATGCTACATAATCTATTAGATACAATTTTGGAGAGAGAAGAAATACCTAAAGACTGGAAAGAAGGTTATATGATCAAACTACCAAAGAGGTTTACAGGAGTGCACAAATTATAGGGGAATTTTGCTACTATCAGTGCCACGAAAAATATTAAGCAGAATCATTCTGGAGAGACTAAAAGAGGCCATAGAAAAACATTTGCTTGTTTGCGTTGGCCCGATGACTAAGTATTCTAGAGTATTCGTAGACTGTAGAATTCCTTTTTGTCATCCGTCCTTAAAAGGATGGTTGGTGTGTCTGCGTTGTGTTGTGGTTTGCAGTATAACTGTTATATTTGCGCCTTTCGGCCCAACACATCCGACTCCAGCACGACATTTTTGAGTACCGGGTTGTCTTCTCTCTTCGATCCCTGCTCGCTTGGTCAGACTAGACAGGTCAGTCTGCTACTGGAGGCACCACGGAGAGGTGGAGCAGGGTCTGGATGGTTCTGGTTCACCGATCCTGGCGCAAGCCATCAGCTGTGGGTCGCTGACAACTTCTAGCTCTGGTGCTGGGATGCGCGCCTTAGCCTCCCAACATTTGAGAGATGAACAAGCAGTTTTAGGAAGAACAGATCATGTGTTGATCAAATAATTACTTTACGTTTACTAGTTGAACAAAGTTTAGAACTAAAATCCCCACTATATATTGGATTCATAGATTACGAAAAGGCATTTGATAGTTTAGACAGAGGAATGCTTTGGAAGTTGCTGAGTCATTATGGAATCCCCATAAAGTTTATTAACCTGATAAAAACAATGTATGAAGGAACGAAATCTAGTGTGGAGCATCGACAGCTTACAGAAACATTTGAAGTAAGAACAGGAGTAAGGCAGGGATGCATTCTGTCTCCATTTCTCTTTCTACTGGCCATAGATTTGATTATGAAAACAACTCAAAACAACAGAAATGGGATCCAGTGGTCACTGACCAAACAACTTGATGATTTAGACTATGCTGATGACATAGCTCGTCTATCACACAGCCATCAACAGATGCAGGATAAATGAGCATACTTGATGAGAGATCACAACAGCCACGGCTGAAGACTAATAGAGATAAGACCAACATTACGAGAATTAATGCAGTTGGCAATAACCAAATAAAACTAGGAGAAATACCTCTACTAGACGTACAATCTTACATATATCTGGGCAGTAATATAGATAAAGAGGGAGGAACAGAAAATTATACCAAAATAATGATATCAAAAGCAAGAGGAGCTTTCATTGCATTGGGAAACATATTGAATTCCAAATAAATTAGGTTAAATACACAAATAAAAATTTTCAACTCAAATGTTAAGTCGGTCCTATTATATGGCTGTGAAACATGGAGAACAACAAAATTGGCAATCACGAAGATACAGATTTTCATTATTGACGGTACTAAAAAAAAGGAAGAAAAAAGTGGTATGGTGACAGCTTTACGTGGTAATGGACGAAACAAAAGTCGACGTTTCGGCCAAGTAGGCCTTCATCTGGATAGGCTTTACAGCAGTTTCGCATCTCTGCGCATCTTGGTGCATCTTGATGCCTTTACCTCTTTCATTAATGAATGCTTAACAGAATAAAAGGATGGAAATGGCAGGACAAAATCACTAACATAAAATTATGGAAATGTACCTGTCAAATACCAGTGGATAAAGAGATACAGCGAAGACGATGGCGCTGGATAGGACACACACTACGGAAGCCAACTGAGAGTATTACACAACAGGCCCTTTTTTGGAATCCCCAGGGGAAAAGACAAAGAGGAAGACCAATGAATTCTTGGAGAAGACAGATAGAAGCATGTATGAAGATGATGGGGAAGACATATAATCTTAAAAGAATGACAAAAAACAGAACGACTTGGAAAGTGTTTGTTGAAGACATATGCTCCATTGGGAGGTAAAAAGGTAGAAAGAAAGAAAAGACTATCGGCTTTTCTTTTTACCATTCTTTTCTCTTTATCTAACTCTTCTCTTTCTCTTTATTTTCTCTATTTCATTCTGGCTCCTTACGATGCGTTATACTGCAGGGGGCGCTCATTTTTGCTAAGAATTGGAGTTTATATTCCTATATTTGTTGATATAGTAAATATTAATTTATAAACGATAAATACAACATTTGTTGATATAGTAAATATTAATTTAGAAAAGATAAATACAACATTTGTTGATATAATAAATATTAATTTAGAAAAGATAAATACAACATTTGTTGATATAATAAATATTAATTTAGGAAAGATAGAAGCGGTTTTGTTGTTGCAGTACAACATGATTCAATCAAATCTGCCTTCCCAGTGTTGGACCATGAAGACTTTCCCAGCTCAACCAATCAACGATCTCCTTCGTATTTATTCTTCTCTTCGTTATCCAACAACCCTAGAATCGTTGGAGCATCACTAACAGTCGTCATCAACCTCCTCCGTGTATTCCTCTTTTTTAAGTCAGCCCCTTGGGCTGTGCCTTCAAGGTCTGTCCCCCATTCGTTGATGTTACCTTTCAATTTCTTCCCGTGCCAACCGTTCTCCCTCCTTTCGCTGATCCTTGCAGAACGATCATTCATAGATCGAGATATTTGGCCAGATCGTTTCGTATTGCGTTTCTATATAATGATCGATACACTGTAATGTCCTCCGATTACTTGTTGCATCCTTTTGCGATTTTTTTTAAAATTCGTGACACGATCTAAGTAAAAGATGCCGAAAATCGTTCTTCATTCGAACTGCGACATATCCTGTATGGAGTCAGAGAACTTGTCTTTGTTTTTTGTGCTTAACGGACAAGCTGGCAGGTCTACTCAATCATAGGATGGCGGTGACTACACGAATCGGAGATCCCATTTCTAACTATCAGCTCTGATGATTTTCGCTCTCTTGTAAAAGTGATAGAATGATAGTCGTCAGATTATCTTCATCGAACAAACGTCCAGAAGTGCCGAGATCTCGTCAGCATATCCCGCAACGGGAAATAGCCGGGTTACTGGTTCACTAGCTTTTTCCAATTATCTCTATAGCTCTCATGAAGTTAGGCCATATTCCTCTTGACTTTACGATCTGGGAGTCACAAGAGGGCTGTAGATTCACGAACATCATCGAAATCTTTATCTCGCCTTACTTCATTTAGAGCGTTAGGGATATACAATCAGTGCATTACAAGGTCACATCGTCCATCTTTATGAGTCATTATGACGCAGTACGCACGTTTGACAACAATGGATGAACCCATAACGCTTGATTCACTGAATCGAACGCAGCCAGGTGCATGAATGCCGTAGCACAGGCGTAAAATATTAATGTGGAAACTTCAGTTGACTGTCCCTCATGAATAAAAAAAAACTGGAAGTAAACGGGTGCCGAAGAAATCCTTCAGCAGGTATTGAACAGCTTTCTAAGCCATGACGTAGTACGCACAACGATTTACAACAGATAGGTCATATTCACAGAACAGTGGCTTGAAACGTCAATTACTCATCGACGGAAAAAAACATGAGTACCTCCGAAGTCGGAGTTATCTGCCTGTGCGGCGAGGGACCCCTGTGCACACGGCTGCCAGGGAAAAATGGATTAACACGCAAAATTCAGTTCCTAGTCTCTAGGGCCTTCGTCAGAGTTGAAAGCTGGTGAACGCAACAACAACAACAACAACAACAACAACAACAACAACAACAACAATATTCACAGAACTTGATTCACCGAAAAAAGCGTAGCCATTTCAAGACTCCGTAGCACGGACGCAGATCGCTACAGTGAAACCTCTGGTTGACTTTTGCTTAGAGATCTACACCCGACAACTGAAATGAAACAACCCGCCGCGCTTGATGGAGCACAAACTCTATTCTACCATTCTGCAGTATGAAGTCCCTCACTTGTAAAAGTACGTGTCATATCCTAGTTACAATTACTGTTCTGTTTATGTCTGTTTCTCATTTTCTATGACAGCATTAAATACCCACAATTAAGTAGAATCAAGAACTCCATTAAGATTATCTCCATTAATTTGTTAGTGTATTGCATTTTCTGAACATTATCTCTGTTTATTACCATTATTTTAGTCGTTTTAATATTCATTCAATCCATAAATCCAGCAATTTTTTCTGGTTGATTTCTTTACGACAACAAATTGTTGAGCTGCAAATCTTCGCAACATAAAATGTTTTTTGTGTAAAATTAATTATAAACTAAATTCTGATAACGTATTTACGTTGAATTATGTCTCAAATTTTAATTTACAAAATTGGCTTTGTTGTTTTGTTTTTGCGAGCATGTGTGCTAAAGGTAAAAAGCTCGCTTGCCATGTTTTAATCTTTCTCTTTCAGTGGTGTTCAAATTATGTCTAATCTATTTGTCTTTCCTTGTTCTCAAGTATTCCCTTGTGCAAGAGTTTTCAACTTAACCCTCTGCGCTGGTTTTCAACTCTTTTTCTGCGATGGTCTTCAACTGTCCCCTCAACGATGGTTTTCAACTGCGGGTTGTTCTGCGATGATTTAACGTTTTCCCCTCAGCGGTGGTCTTCATAGCTTGTGGCTGCAATGATTTCACTTGCCCTCATCAACGGGTTTGAAGCAATTACCAGTCTGTTTCTATGTCAATGTCTATGTTACTGTCCATGTCTATCTCAGTGTCAATGTCTTTATCGTCTGTATCTATGTCGATGTCTATGTTTGTGTCAATGCCTACGTCATTGTCAGTGTCGATGTCAATGTTTATGCCAATGTCTATGTCTATGCCTATGTCTGTGTCAGTGTGTATTTCTGTGTCTATGTCAATGTCTATGTCAATGTATATGGCAGTGTCTATGTCAGTGTCTATGACAATGTCTGTGTCAATGTAAATATAAATGTCAATATCTATGTCAATGTCTATCTTAGTGTATATGTCAATGTCAATGTCTATGCCTGTGTCATTGTCTATGTATGTTCCATGTCTTTGTCAATGTCTGTGTCTATGTCTATGTCAATGTCTATGTCAATGCCTATATCAATGTCTCTGTCAATGTCTGTTTCACTGTCTATGTCTATGTCAATGTCTGTGTCAATGTCTATGTATAATGCCAATGTCTGTGTCTATGTTTAATCAATGCCTATGTCAATGTCTACTATATCATTGTTATTTTATCCAGTACTTATCTTCGGGACATTTTTTTTTACCTAAACCATAAAGTTTACCGGAAATCCATCATCCTATTCCGCCCCACCCCACGACAATATGTACAGGAAGGAGCACACGAGCCGAGGACGCCGGTGAGAAAGAAAGGGACAAACGGTGCCAATTGAACACGAGTGGCTGACGTATGTGTATGCCTCAAACTATATGGTTTGATACGAATGGGCGGTGCATGCTGCCCGTATGTTTTTACATAAGCTGATAGCAACATGAGCTGATAGCAACATGAGCTGATAGCAACATGAGCTGATAGCAACATGAGCTGATAGCAACATGAGCTGATAGCAACATGAGATGATAGCAACATGAGCTGATAGCAACACGAGATGATAGCAACATAAGCTGATAGCAACATGAGCTGATAGCAACATGAGATGATAGCAACATGAGCTGATAGCAACACGAGATGATAGCAACATGAGCTGATAGCAACATGAGCTGATAGCAACATGAGATGATAGCATCATGAACTGAAAGCAACATGAGCTGACAGCAACATGAGGCGATAGCAACTGAGATGATAGCAATATGAGGCGATAGCAACATGAGATGATAGCAACATGAGATAATAGCAACATGAATCGTTAGCAACATGAGATGATAGCAAAATGAATCGATAGCAATATGAGATGATAGCAACATGAGGGGATAGCAACATGAGGCGATAGCAACATGAGATGACAGCAACATGAGGCGATAGCAACATGAGGCGATAGCAACATGAGGCGATAGCAACATGAGGCGATAGCAACATGAGGCGATAGCAACATGAGATGACAGCAACATGAGGCGATAGCAACTGAGATGATAGTAACATGAGATGATAACAACATGAGATGATATTTGTTTACGTGCGATGTGAACGCACAAGGACGACATTTTGACAGCTCTCAAATGTTGTACGTGGGACAGCTCTCAAATGTTGTGTGCTGGACAGCTCTCAAATGTTGTACGTGGGACAGCTCTCAAATGTTGTACGTGGGACAGCTCTCAAATGTTGTACGTGGGACAGCTCTCAAATGTTGTGTGCTGGACAGCTCTCAAATGTTGTGTGCTGGACAGCTCTCAAATGTTGTGTGCTGGACAGCTCTCAAATGTTGTGTGCTGGACAGCTCTCAAATGTTTTGTACGTGGGACAGCTCTCAAATGTATGTGAGACACTTCTCAAATGCTGTATGTGGGATCTCTCTCAAATGTCGAAGGTGGGATCTCTCTCAAATGCTGTATGTGGGATCTCTCTCAAATGTCGAAGGTGGGATCTCTCTCAAATGCTGTATGTGGGATCTCTCTCAAATGTCGAAGGTGGGATATCGATATAGTTATTAAAGAAGATGTGAGCTTGAGAGATCAAAAGTTGGATAGACAACATCAGAGATGTAAGATGATAACCTTCTAGGGCGGACTGGATGTGTACATAGCTAGCGAGATACTGGAACCGTCAGTTATCTGCTAAAAGCGACTTAACACCGGTCGGTATGTCCGCTCTATTAACCAACAATTGGAGCCTTTATTGGACGTTATATTAAACTCAAGTAAATGTATCGTTAATATATGGTCGGCTAGTTAAGAACATACACATCTAATGGAAGATGTCTGGTCAATATGGCGGATAGGCGGCAGGAACCGTTGAGGCACTGTCTGGAAAATGTGTTCATTGTAGCAGTTTTCTCATATTCCAAGTTCGGCCTTAACCGGAGCTACTGAGTTTAGTGCTCTGTTCACACCGTGAGCTGTGCTTTTCATCCGGATGTTGTTTCTATATTCAGATTGCTTACGACGAATGATGATATCGTATGACGTAGGACAGTTCAGCTGCGTTCACTTTCGGTGCTGATACGCCTTATGTCTTTTGACGCGTGCTGTGTTTGCTATGATGGGGACTGCATCTGCCTTTCTTTGTTTGGATATTCGATGAGATGTTCATTCGGAATATTCCACTGGCACTGGCGATTGAGCAATTATGAAATTTTCATTAGTGTGTAGTGATACGGAGCCTTCGAATAGTTATAACATTTTAAAGTTAAGTTGCGTGAATGATGGTGATTTGAATAGCTAAAGCAATAACTTCCAGATAGTAGTCATTCAGTGGATAGCATCACACTATAATATACACGGGAAATAATGCGCAGACAAATTAGCTAAAGAGGGAGGGAGATTACCACCAGGGAACTATCTGGTCAGCTAGGACGAAGCCAAATCCATCAGCAAAGGCCAGTACCATAAAAAATGGAAACGAGAACACCCAAAGCATAACGAGAGGGACGGTTACCACCATCTATCAAGGAGGGATCAAGTCATCATACTTCGCCTACGCACTGGCCACAATAGAATGAGAAATCACATGTTCACCAAATTCAAAATAGATACAACCAGCTATGCCACTGTACACTGGACAATATGACTACAAAACATATTCTACAGGACTGCCCCCAGTACATAGACCTGAGAAGAGCAATGTGGTCCACAACCACCTCCCTGGAAGAGAAACTATATGGGGCAATCGAATCACTTAAACAGACAGCTGACTTCTTGAGAGAGTCTGGAATCCTACTCTGATTGAGTCTTGATAGCAGAGAGAGAGAGAGAGAGAGAGAGAGAGAGAGAGAGAGAGAGAATAGCTATACCATTTTAAAGTTTAGCCTGCGTGAATGATGGTGCTTTGGCACGCTGAATGTTCTGTGAACACCCAAACATCTTAGCGACAACAAGCAGAACAATAAATAGTGTAGGGTGTCTCACTCGCTAATGGCCTCGGCATTTCGTGAATGGTTTAACCACGAAACATCTGTCCTCAGGACCATAGCAACGATCTTCCAAGCTATTCTTCTGGTGTGTGAACTCACACCCACTGTACACTAGCACTCACCAACAACAATCTTATTGTTTAGGCACCCTCTGCTAAAGACAGATATCAGAGAGAGACAACGTCAGGCAGGCTGCGATATTAGACGACACAACAATTAGGCGGAATATACACATATGCACACACACAGATACACACACATATTTAGTTTAATGTCTCGCACAATTCCTGTTCACACTCTTTTCCAATATCTTCATTGGTGGGGGCCTCGGTAGCTTAGATGGGAAAACCACCCGACTGGGCTACCGATGTTCGGACAAACCGTGTTCGATTCCCGCTAGAAGACAGGAAATAAGGTGGTTCTGCCATTTCAGGAGAACGGATACGAGCCAGTAACCATTACATGCCTGCAACATTTGAAAATATGGTCTCAGGACTCGAGGCAGACCGATAGTGGCATGGAAAACATCGCAGGAATCCGGGCACCAACAAAGCCCAATAACTGTCTGTGTAGCATAGTTGATCAGCATTAAAAACTGCAGTTCCTTAAGACGTACGGTGAATAGAATAAGGTATGGTCTTCTTCCTATTCTATCCTGCGATTCTTTGCTCTTCTGTTGGTCTCTTCTGATGTTATTCCTCCTAGTGTCTCTAGTATTCCCTTTATCCATCTCTTTCTCTGTCTTCCTCTTAATCTGGCATTTTCGTAGCGTTTGTGTATGGCTCTTTGAGTCATTGTTAGTTCTTTTTGTCTTGTTATGTGGCCGAACCAATTCATCTGTTGTTTCTTTATGTATTCGATGGCTGGTTTAATTTCGAGTTTCTTCCTCAGGTCGGTGTATCTTACTCTGTCCCTTAAGCTGTTTCCTGTCATTCTTCTGACACATTTCATTTTGGTGGTCGTTATCTTTCTTATTGTTCTAGAGTCCAGCGTCCAATTCTGGCACTGATAGCACAGAGTTGGTAGTTGTTTTGTATATTGCCCTTTTTGCTTTCGTAGTTATTGCTTTGTTTTTCAATAGTGTTGATACTTGACCTATAACTTGGCATGCTTTGTTACACCTTATATCCATCTCTGTCTCTTGGTTATTGTCTTGTGTTAACGTGCTACACAGATATTTAAAATTGTCTACTTGCTTCAGAAGCGTATTATCTATTATGATGTTTAGTTTTTCTTTCTTTCTCGCTATTGCCATTATTTCGGTTTTGTTTATGTTGATCTTCATGTTGTATTGTTTTCAAGTGTTGTTTAGCCTGTTAATATGTTCTTGCAGGTCCTCAGTTGTTTCATGTATCAGAACTTAGTCGTCTGCAAATAGTATTTCATTTATTTCTTCCTCTCTGCTGCTGTTTTCTGGTACGTATATTTCGTTCTCTTTTGTGTTATCGCTTGTTATCATCCTTGTTGGTATACTTCCTTTGATTGGGTATGCTAATTCGCATATATTGTCCATATATGTGATGAAAAGTAAAGGGGAAAGCACGCATCCTTGTCTTACTCCGGAGTTAATGGTGAAATGTTTAGAGTAGCCTGCTGAAGATCTTACTGTAGTGCGACAGTAAGGCAATAAGACAATATCGAAGCCATGCTCAATAAAAACAATTTATCTGCGACACAGTTCTATTGCTTTGTTCCTTTCCTCGTTCTACATCCCGTCTGATAATATCCCTGCACGGTAATCCCAAATAGCTCCCAAGACTATAAAACTGAGTTCTCAAGACTTCTGTCTCTTATAGGGGATTATTTATTTTCTCATCTTGTCATCCAGACTGTTGTTTTTTGTTTTATTCTACTCCATTATCTTCCTTCTCCCAAGCCACGACATGATCCGACTACTGGCAGTCATTTAGCTTCAGTGGTTTTCAAAGTGGGATACCGAAATTGTTGAAGAAGTTAACAGGGAGGGGCCTTAAAAGTACTTAAATGATTAATCATCATCATCAAGTACCATGCTTCGCCCGTGCGCTGCCGAGGCCGGAAGGGGAAGTAAAGAATAGTGGCGCTGTACCCTACCAGGCATGTTCGTTAGAGGCGAGAAAGGAGGGCCGGGCATGGGACTGGCTATCCCATACTGTAAACAAATAAGCCGAATAAACTTCACAAACATGAACAAGTCAAAGAAAAGTATAAAAGTAAATCCGCCATCCAGGAAAGATAAAGGATCTCTGTCAAAGAGACACGCAAGCAGGAGAAAGCCGGAGTCCGGGTTGCCGACTCACCTTTTATCTACCAGGAAATCGTCCAGAAATGGCACCTGGAATGTACGTATTCTAAACGAACTAAGAAAAGTTGCACAGTTAGCAGCAGAAAAGCCAACTGAGAGTATTACACAACAGGCCTTTTTTTGAAATCCCCAAGGAAAAAGACAAAGAGGAAGAGCAAGGAATTCTTGGAGAAGACAGATAGAAGCAGAGATGAAGGTAAGGGGGAAGACATGGAATGATCTTAAAAGAATGGCAAGAAACAGAACGACTTGGAAAGTGTTTGTTGAAGACCTATGCTCCACAGGGAGCTGAAAGGCACAAGAAGAAGGAGAAGAAGTACCATGCTTGGTGGCGTAGGTGATTATGTCTCTCCACAACTTTCGATCTCGACAGTTGTTTATCATTTCTATTGTTGACCCTCTGCCAAGCCATTCTCTTAAGCTGTCTGGTATCTTTTCTCTTTGTTTTCTCCTATCTCTTAATCCCTCATCTTTCCCAGGTGTCACAGTATATTCCAGCTAGTCCCTTCTCATTACATTGATTGTTTCTTCCTAATATTGGAAATCATCTCTCTTTTTGCTTTGGCCTTTTTTCAGAACGTTTTCGTTACTCTTTTTAGCTGTCCAACATTCTCCTGAAAAACCACATTTCCATAACCTCCAGTGATTTTTTTTGGTCTTTTGTCCAATTGTCCATGATTCACATCCATATGTTAAACTGACTCTACATAGCATTTTAAAACTCTTTTTCTTGTTTCTCATGTCAAAATGGAATGCATAGTATCTTCCTAATTTTGTAGGAGATAGAGAACGGTGTGGTAGGTTTATGGGAATAAGAGAAAGGTGTGATTGGTTTATGGGAATAAGAGAAAGGTCTGGTAAGTTTATGGGAATAAGAGAAAGGCATGGTAGGTTTATGGAGATAAGAGAAAGGTGTGGTGGATTCATGGAAATAGGAGAAAGGTGTGATGGGTTATGGAATTAGGAGAAAGGTGTGATGGGTTATGGAATTAGGAGAAAGGTGTGATGGGTTATGCAATTAGGAGAAAGGTTTAATGGGTTATGGAAATAGGAGAGAGGTGTGATGAATTATGGAAATAAGAGAACGGTGTGATGGATTTATGGAAACAGGAGGACGTTTTGTTGAATGTATGAAAATAAGAGAAAGGTGTGATATATTTATGTAAATAAGTGGACGTGTTGGTGAATTTTTGGAAATAAGAGAAAGGTTTTGTGGATGTAAGAAAATAAGAAAATGTGTTGTGTTTGTCTGGAAATAAGAGAAAGGTATGATGAGTGTTATGAAAGTACGAGGGCGGTTGGTGGGTTTTTGCTAATATGTATGTGGCACAGTGGGTTTATGCTAATATGTATGTGGTACAGTGGGTTTATGCTAATATGTATGTGGTACAGTGGGTTTATGCTAATATGTATGTGGTACAGTTGGTGTATGAAAGTAAGAGGAAGGTTGGTGGGTTTATGCTAATATGTATGTGGCACAGTGGGTTTATGCTAATATGTATGTGGTACAGTGGTTTATGCTAATATGTATGTGGTACAGTGGGTTTATGCTAATACGTATGTGGTACAGTGGGTGTATAAAAAAGCAGAATAGCTCAGGCCAAAATAGCATTTCAGAAAATGAAAAATTTCTTATGCAACAAATCTATGTCAATAAAAATGAGAAAGAGAGTTCATCGGTGCTATATAGAAACAATTCTGACCTATGGAAGCGAATCATGGACAGTAGACAAACAAATGAAAAGACGATTAGAGGCCACAGAGATGGGATTTCTCAGAAGAATGTTGAAAGTTCCCTGGACAGCTAAAAATACCAATGAGGAAGTTCTCAAAGAGGCCAACACAAAAAGGGAGCTCTTAAAAAAACATCAGAAAGAAGCAATCAACATTTTTCGGGCACATCATGAGAAGAGGAAAGTTGGAATACTTGGTTACAACTGGCAAAATAAAAGGAAAGAGAGATCGCGGACGACAAAGAGAGAAAATACTGGATAGCATGGTGTCATGGCATGGAAAACAGTCAACAACAGAACTGATACGATGCACTGTAGATAGAAGATTGTGGAGGGACATGATCACCTACGCCAACCGGTGTGGTACATGATGATGATGACAGTGGGTGTATGAATGTAAGGGCGCGTTTCGTTGAGTTTCTGAAAACAGGTGCGGGGGAGTGATCAGAGAGAACTCTGTCGATGGAGTTAAAATGAAGTAACGAGGCGAGGTGAGCGAGTGTTATATCATCAGGCGAGTGAAAGAACATGGTAACGTAACTGCGGAGGTGGTCAGCACTTGAATATTTTGATAACCACTACTTGATGTATTCATTTCTCACAGTCAACTACCAAGACTTGAGGATCGGACCCTCAATTTGTTTCTAGGGAGATTTGTGTTAAGAATACTGGAGGGATAAAAGGTCAGGGGTTAAGAGCTTTGGAGAATCATTGTCATCGGAAAGTAGCACTTGTATAGGCCCTTGACTAAAAGCAACAACCTAACCTCGCCGTTCTCCTCATGGTGTGTCGCTGTTGTTTCATTGGTTCATTTGTAGGTTTTAAATAGGAAAAGTCAACACATGGGAGGACACTCATGGCTTGCTCGGTGTTACCGGATAAGTGCTCATGTTTAGGTTTCATTATTACAGTAAAAAAAAGAGATGATCAGAGGTAGACATATTTCATAATGTATGTGATTGTGATTGATACATCGATTAGTCATGAGTTAAGCGCTAGAAAATAACTGTGAAATCTGTTTCTCTTAATTTGACTGCTTTTCAGGAGAAACAAACAACAAAGTTGTGTGATAGATGCCAGAGTTTTATGAGAGAAGACTAAAACAAGCAACAAAGTTGTATGAGAGATGTCAGACTTTTATGAGAGAAGACTAAAACAAGCAACAAAGTTGTATGAGAGATGTCAGACTTTTATGAGAGAAGACTAAAACAAGCAACAAAGTTGTATGAGAGATGTCAGAGTTTTATGATAGAAGACTGCAACAAAGTTGTTTGAGAGATGTCAGAGTTTATGAGAGAAGACTAAAGCAAGCAACAAAGTTGTATAAGAGATGCCATAGTTTTATGAGAGAAGACTGAAACAAGCAACAAAGTTGTATAAGAGATGCCATAGTTTTATGAGAGAAGACTGAGACAACCAAAAAAATAGATGATCAGAGTTAGACATATTGCATATTGAATGTGATTCATTGCGATCGATACATCGCTTAGCCATTAGTCAAGAGCTAGAAAATGACTGATTTCATAAATCAAATTTCCATAAATCTATATGTTTCTCTTAATTTGAATCTTTGTCGGGAGAAACAAGCAAACTGACAGAAAACAGTGAAGTTGATCTGTGAGAGAAGTATTAAATAGATATCAAAGTTTTATGCCAGAGTTTTTCACGAGTGAAGTCTGAAACAGACAACGAAGTTTTATAAGAGAAGTCTGAAGCAGACAACGAAGTTTTATGAGAGAAGTCTGAAGCAAGTAACGAAGTTTATGAGAGAAGTCTGAAGCAGACAACGAAGATTTATGAGAGAAGTCTGAAGCAGACAACGAAGTTTTATGAGAGAAGTCTGAAGCAAGCAACGAAGGTTTATGGGAGATGTATCGAGCAGATAATGAAGTTTTACGACATAAATATGAAATAAGCAACACAGCTTTATAAGAAAAGTCTGAACTAAGCAACACAGCGTTATGAGAGAAGTCTGAAGCAGGCAAAGAAGCTTTATGAGAGACATCTGAAAAAGCAACAAAGCATAATGAGAGAAGTCTGAAACAGGCAACGAAGCATAATGAGAGAAGTTTGAGGCAGGCAAAGAAATTTTATGAGAGAAGTCCGAAAAAGCAACAAAGCATAATGAGAGAAGTCTGAAGGAGACAAAGAAGCTTTATTAGAGATGTCTGAAAAAGCAACAAAGCATTATGAGAGAAGTCTGAAGCAGGCAAAGAAGCTTTATGAGAGAAGTTTGAAAAAGCAACAAAGCATAATGAGAGAAGTCTGTAGCAGGCAAAGAAGCTTTATATGAGAAGTCTGAAAAAGCAACAAAGCATATAATGAGAGAAGTTTGAGGCAGGCAACGAAGCTTTATGAGAGAAGTCTGAAAAAGCAACAAAACATAATGAGAGAAGTTTGAGGCAGGCAACGAAGCTTTATGGGAGATGTCTGATCAGGCAATAGAGTTTATGAGAAATGTTTGGATGAGAAAAGTCTAAAAATAGCTATCAAGGTCAAAGTTTTGTTGCAGATGCCAGAGTTTTATAAGAGATGACTGAAACATGCAACATAGTTGTCTGATAGAGGCCAGAGTTTTATGAGAGAAGACTGAAACAAGCATTATAGTTATATGAAAGATGCCAGAGTTTTATGAGAGAAGACTGAAACAAGCATTATAGTTGTATGAAAGATGCCAGAGTTTTATGAGAGAAGACTGAAACAAGCATTATAGTTGTATGAAAGATGCCAGAGTTTTATGAGAGAAGACTGAAACAAGCATTATAGTTGTATGAAAGATGCCAGAGTTTTATGAGAGAAGACTGAAACAAGCATTATAGTTGTATGAAAGATGCCAGAGTTTTATGAGAGAAGACTGAAACAAGCATTATAGTTGTATGAAAGATGCCAGAGTTTTATGAGAGATGACTGAAACAAGCATTATAGTTGTATGAAAGATGCCAGAGTTTTATGAGAGAAGACTGAAACAAGCATTATAGTTTTATGAAAGATGCTAGAGTTTTATGAGAGAAGACTGAAACAAGCATTATAGTTGTCTGATAGAGGCCAGAGTTTTAGGAGAGATGACTGAAACATGCAACATAGTTGTCTGATAGAGGCCAGAGTTTTAGGAGAGATGACTGAAACAAGCATTATAGTTGTCTGATAGAGGCCAGAGTTTTATGAGAGAAGACTGAAACAAGCATTATAGTTGTCTGATAGAGGCCAGAGTTTTAGGAGAGATGACTGAAACAAGCATTATAGTTGTCTGATAGAGGCCAGAGTTTTATGAGAGAAGACTGAAACAAGCATTATAGTTGTCTGATAGAGGCCAGAGTTTTAGGAGAGAAGACTGAAACAAGCATTATAGTTGTCTGATAGAGGCCGTTGTTTTAGGAGAGGTGACTGAAACAAGCATTATAGTTGAATGAAAGATGCCAGAGTTTTAGGAGAGAAGACTGAAACAAGCATTATAGTTGTCTGATAGAGGCCGTTGTTTTAGGAGAGGTGACTGAAACAAGCATTATAGTTGTATGAAAGATGCCAGAGTTTTATGAGAGATGACTGAAACAAGCATTATAGTTGTCTGATAGAGGCCAGAGTTTTAGGAGAGAAGACTGAAACATGCATTATAGTTGTATGAAAGATGCCAGAGTTTTATGAGAGATGACTGAAACAAGCATTATAGCTGTCTGATAGAGGCCACAGTTTTAGGAGAGAAGACTGAAACAAGCATTATAGTTGTATGAAAGATGCCAGAGTTTTATGAGAGATGACTGAAACAAGCATTATAGTTGTATGAAAGATGCCAGAGTTTTATGAGAGATGACTGAAACAAGCATTATAGTTGTCTGATAGAGGCCACAGTTTTAGGAGAGAAGACTGAAACAAGCATTATAGTTGTCTGATAGAGGCCAGAGTTTTAGGAGAGATGACTGAAACAAGCATTATAGTTGTCTGATAGAAGCCAGAGTTTTAGGAGAGGTGACTGAAACAAGCATTATAGTTGTCTGATAGAGGCCGTTGTTTTAGGAGAGGTGACTGAAACAAGCATTATAGTTGTCTGATAGAGGCCGTTGTTTTAGGAGAGGTGACTGAAACAAGCATTATAGTTTTATGAAAGATGCTAGAGTTTTATGAGAGAAGACTGAAACAAGCATTATAGTTTTATGAAAGATGCTAGAGTTTTATGAGAGAAGACTGAAACAAGCAACAAAGTTGTCTGAGAGATGTGTGTCTGATTTTGTGAGGATAGTGTGAGACATCATGAAGTATGTTGGTGTAGGTGATCATGTCTCTGCATGATTTTGTATTTCTCCAGCTGTTTATCGGTTCTGTTGTTGATTTCCTACCATCCATTCTCTTAAGCTGTCCTGAGATTCTCTTACTCTCTCTTTCTTTCTACTTCACTCTGTTTCTTCTTCTTCCTTCAAAACTTTCCAATTTGGCACGATGTATTGCAGTTGTTTCTCTGTTATACCGAGGCCACAAAAGATGATCATTTTTTTAATGTTGTTGTAAAACAGCTTTCATGTTTCTTTCTCCTCACATAAAACATCCTCGTTATTCCTTGTAGCTTCTCCCATAAAGCTTCGTTGCTTATTTCAGACTTCTCCCATACTTTGCTTATTTTAGACTTCTCCCATAAAGCTTCTTTGCTTATTTCAGACTTCTCCCATAAAGCTTCTTTGCTTATTTCAGACTTCTCCCATAAAGCTTCTTTGCTTATTTCAGACTTCTCCCATAAAGCTTCTTTGCTTATTTCAGACTTCTCCCATAAAGCTTCTTTGCTTATTTCAGACTTCTCCCATAAAGCTTCTTTGCTTATTTCAGACTTCTCTCTAAAATTTCGTTGTCTGTTTCAGACTTCCGCTCATAAAACTTCATTGTCTTCTTCAGACTTCTCTGATAAATTTTCGTTGTCTGCTTCAGACTTCTCTATTAAAACTTCGTTGTCTGCTTCAGACTTCTCTCATAAAACTTCGTTGCCTGCTTCAGACTTCTCTCATAAAACTTCGTTGCCTGCTTCAGACTTCTCTCATAAAACTTCGTTACTTGCTTCAGACTTTTCTCATAAAACGTCGTTACCTGCTTCATACTTCTCTCATAAAACTTCGTTACCTGCTTCAGACTTCTCTCATAAAACTTCGTTACCTGCTTCAGACTTCTCTCATAAAACTTCGTTACCTGCTTCAGACTTCTCTCATAAAACTTCGTTGTCTGCTTCAGACTTCTCTGATAAAACTTCGTTGTCTGCTTCAGACTTCTCTCATAAAACTTAGTTGTCTGCTTTAGACTTCTCTGATAAAACTTCGTTGTCTTTTTCTGACTTCCGCTCATAAAACTTCATTGTCTGCTTCAGACTTCTCTCATAAAACTTCGTTACCTGCTTCAGACTTCTCTCATAAAACTTCGTTGTCTGCTTCAGACTTCTCTCATGAAACTTCGTTGTCTGCTTCAGACTTCTCTCATAAGAAAACTCTGGCACCTTTCATAAAACTTGGATATCTTTTTCATGCTTCTTTCATAAAACAACTTCACTATGTTGTATCATGTTGGTTGTTTCTATCGACAAACAGTCAAATTAAGAGAAATAGTTTCTTTGATTTCAGAGCCATTTCCTAGCACATGACTCATGGTTAAGCGATGTGTCCAACACATTATTTGTGCATTAGATCTACCTTTCATCATGGAGACAAATAATAGTCAATGAATATTATTGTAGATGGAAACTTTCGAGGCTCTAGATTTATTTCAGGGGAGGGGGGTATGTTTACATCACTCGGTAAAAATCACGAATAAACAACAACAGAAAAAAAAAATCAATATATGGTCCGAAGCAGGTTCGAACCCGTACTCCTTGGCACAGTGCCTTGCCACGAGAAACCAAATGCTAGAGCACACGACCAACTCAGCTATCTAGATATGTAGAGTTCTCCTCTGAAATGATTACCCTTCATCGTTTATTTTTTTCATTGTATATCATTTTTTAAAATTGTTATTATTTTATTGTCATATATTCTTCATATCATTAATTATGTTGTGTTGTTATTGTTAGTGACTTTTGATTTCCTTTAGCCCAAATAGGGGAAATAAAATGTGTTGGACCATGACCACGGTCCCAACCACAATGATTTTGAGAACAGTGATAGATTTAATTCGATCGGCCAGCCGTTCCCACTTTTACTTATCAATGCAATTACATTGCCTTCTTCATCAACGAGTATAACATACACATTCCTAGCTAAAATAGCAATCATGCTTTTTAAAAATGTATATTATTATTATCATCTTGTTGGCTATTAATCTCGCCAGCTCTATACAACTTCGGAGATTTCCGGTCTTCTTCATTTTCTGATTTCTTTCTTCGTCTGTTAAACGTTGACAACCGACGTCTGACCACTTCATGTTCATCAAGAGACTTCTATTACTTGCTGTGAGTGTTGTTTCTTTTTTCTTCCTGTAACCTCTTTTCTTTATTTCCGTTGTTTAATTTTCCTTGTGCGGTTTCATTTTGTTAGATTTATTGTTATTATTATTATCATACTTTCTACTGGATTATTGGCTTTTTAAAATGATAGTTGTTATATTGTGTAACGTTTTCACTACAAATTAGCGATATTTCAATCTTTAAAAGCTTCGCATATCTGATTTGGTAACCATATATGTTTGTGCATGGATCGTCTTCCTTCTTTGATTTCAAGGCACTTAGTAATGATAAGTAGCCATATTTAGTCAGGATAAAGCCAGATTTAGTCAGGATATGTAGCACTATTTACTCAGGATAAGCAGCTCTATTTAGTCAGGATATGTAGCCTTATTTAGTCAGGAAAGATAGCCCTATTTAGTAATGATAAGTAGCCATATTTAGTCGGAATAAGTAGCCCAATTTTGTCAGGATAAGTAGCTGTATTGGGCAGGATAAGTAACCATATGAAAGAGCGGACAGGTTGGCTAGCTGTGCTGTCGTTGAGGACGGGCAACCAATGGATCAAGCGGGCATAATCAATACCCTCCGAGATGTGGGAAGAGCACAGGACTTCGACAAACACAGATGATCCACGTCACTTCTCCGGATGATGGAAATGGGAGTTAAGATGGGCACAGCCAGAAATGAGAAACTTAGTGGCCGTGTAAGAAGACTTATCAACCAACATAGAACTGGAGTCGTCAGTCGCTGGACACTGAGGGAATTGCTGAGGAGGGGATATGAGCACCTATGGACATGTTCGGAGTGCAATGATGATGACCCGCAAATAACTCAATAACTCAAAGTAACCATATTTACCACATTTACATATTAAAGTTTCGCCTTATGTCTTTTGGCGTGTGCTGAGACTGCAACGATGGGGACTACATTTACCTTTCTTTGTTTTGGAGATGAGATATTAATTCGGATGATTCCACTGGCACGGGCGGTTGAGCAATTATGGATTTTAATTCGTTTGCAGTGATACCGAGGCCTTCCATAACCAATAACAATAACCATATTTAGTCAGAATAAGCAATTTGCAGAATAGCAATTGAAATCTGCCACTTGCGATAATCTGTGAATGGATATAGAGCTACCGGAAGTAGGTAGGGTCTCAGAAATGTTGTCCAGGCTGGCTCAGAGAATGTAAAAAAATAACGTTGACCATGAAAACTTGTGGCAGTATATAAATCATGCTTTCTGCGCGGTTTTGCCTTATGTCTTTTGGCATGTGCTGAGACTGCTATGATGGGAACTACAGCTACCTTTCTTTGTTTGGGACATGAGTTAGTAATTCGGATGATTCCACTGGCACGGGCGGTTGAGCAATTATGGATTTTAATTCGTTTGCAGTGATACCGGGGCCTTCCATAACCAAATAACCAAAGGACCAAAGAATCAAAGAACTAAATCATGCTTTCTGTGAAATACTATCTATGACATTAAACGGAGATAGACATACACATATATGTATAATATTGTACGAGGCCGCTATGAAGCTGGTCGAATCGTGGAAAAAGAAACATAAAATTGTATGAAGACATCACCAAATAAACGTTTGGACAAGCCTTGGTCAGCAGGAGAAGACACACATAATATGACTACACAATTACGTAGATTTCCTGATTGAAGAAATACACTAAGGACGCGTTTGTTGTCTTGTCCTACAAATTAATGTCTATGGCTGGATTATTTCATATTTTGTACTGTTGTCTTTTTAGACAAGTTGCTACATACAATTTTATGTTCATTTCTCCACGTCAAAGTTTACTAGTTGGGGAAGACATCCACTACGCTATAAAGACGTCAAATAAATCAATAAAGACATCTTATACGTTATAAAGACTCCAAATTGGAATTGAAGAACTGGTCAATATGGCGGATAGGTTCCAAAAACCATTGAGGCTGTCTAAACAGTATTTCTTGTTGCAGTTTCCTCATATTCCAAGTCCGATTTGCTGCCGGAGCTACTGAGTTTAGTGTTTTGTGCACACCGTGAACTGTGTTTTTCATCCGGATCGCGTATCGATATTTTGATTGCTTACGATGAATAATGGTATCGTATGACGAAGGACAGTTCAGCTGCGTTCACTTTCGGTGCGGATTGCTTTTGGCGTGTGCTGTAGCTGCTATGATGGAGATTACAGCTGCTTTCTGTGTTTGGATCCTTGAATGAGATGAGTTTTAATTCGGATGATTCCACTGGTACGGGCGATTGAGCAATTATGGATTTTAATTCGTTTTCAGTGATACCTGGGCCTTCGAATAACCATAACCTTAAAGACTATAACATTCAGAGTGAGCAGTAGAAGAGGAAGTAGTATACTTTGAAGATGATGGATCATAAAATAGCACACACAGGGCGAGTACTATGTGTGAAACGCATTACAGGGTCGAACACTTCACGTTGGAAAACAGCAGAGTTCAAGAAAAATATGGGCACTTGACCGTAAAGTAAAGCACTACATAGTAAAGTAAAACACTACATGTAAAGTAAAGCACTACACCGTAAAGTAAAGCACTACACGTAAAGTAAAGCACTACACGTAAAGTAAAGCACTACACGTAAAGTAAAACATTACACCTTAAAGTAAAACACTACATGTAAAGTATAGCACTACACGTAAAGTAAAGCACTACATGTAAAGTATAGCACTACACGTAAAGTACAGCACTACACGTAAACTAAAGCACTACACGTAAAGTATAGCACTACACGTAAAGTACAGCACTACACGTAAACTAAAGCACTACACGTAAAATATAGCACTACACGTAAAGTAAAGCACTACACGTAAAGTAAAACATTACACGTAAAGTATAGCACTACATGTAAAGTAAAACATTACACCGTAAAGTATAGCACTACATGTAAAGTAAAACATTACACGTAAAGTATAGCACTACATGTAAAGTAAAACATTACACCGTTAAGTATTTCACTACACGTAAAATAAAGCACTACACGTAAAGTAAAGCACTAAACCCTAAAGTAAAGCACTACACGTCAAGTATAGCACTACACCATATTCACTATGTAGCATTGGATGTGATAGAGTTATTTCTTCTTGTTATTTCTTTAATTATCTGTACAATATTAACGCCAAAGAAAAAAAAAATCTGATATTTGATTTGTTTCTTCATCCACCTACCTGTACGAGCTTCGCTGGCTCAGTGGTCAGTGCGCTCGTTTCGTTATCAGAAAGGTGAAGATTCAATTCCCAAAAGCGACCGAAAGGTATTTCTGGGAAGTGAAGGCGGCCTGGCGTGATACCAACCATGTCACTAAAATTGTGTCTTTGGTTATAGAAAAATAAGGTCTCATACCCCGCCTGGCAAAACGTGGAGGGAACCTTTACTTACTTTTTATATTCCAATTGAAATGTTAGGACCGAGTTCATTTAATAAGGGAGAAAGTGTCATTCGTTCAACACGTTGAGGATGTCACCTTTTCATGAGAAGGACACGGACACCATTAACATTACTGTTAAACATCTGTTACAGGAGTCCCCCGAACCAGACAAAGATCATATGGTAATCATCAGTAATGTCCCGTGAGAAATTAACGAGTATGTTCACAGTCCCAGAAAAATGATGAGTAATTTGAACAAATCTTCTGATGAACATTCACAGAGAGTAGCAAGAACGCTATGCTGGAAAGGGAAAAAAGGGGGGGGGGGGAAGGAAAGGAAAGGCATAAATAAGAAGAAAGTGAAAGGATTATCATCATTAAGTGCCGTCTCCGCATCGAAGGTTGGCTACCATGGAGCTGCATTCTACTCCGTCTCTTGCTTTGATGGTGCAGATTGTCATAGATTGACTTGTCCATCTTTTCATGTTACTCGTCCATGTTAGTCTTGGTCTGCCTCTTTTACCTTGTATTTTCCCTTTCAATATTACTTTTAGTAGGCTGTTGTGTCTTTTAACATGCCCCAAAAATTTCATTTGTCTTGTTCTAATTGTGTTTAGTAGTTCTCTTTTTATTTTTAGTTCTTTTAAAATTTCATCGTTTGTTTTCTTTTCTTTTCATCCAATTCTACCCATTCTTCTATAAATCCACTTTTCAACGGTTTCAATTTTCAATTCTGTTTTCTTGTCTGATGTCCATGTTTCTGCACCCTACATGAATCTTAAGAAGATGTAACATTTTGCTATTCTTAGTTTTAGCCCTGGTGTTATTTGTTTTGATGTTAGTATACTTTTGATGTTGTACTGGCAACAAACAGCGGTCATAAGAACTGGAAACCAATTGGGAATGTTTCAACAAATAAAACAGGGTGTTAGACAGGGTTGTGTGCTGTCACCAGATTTGTTTAATATTTATAGTGAGATTATTTTAAGATCCATAAGGGGCATGTCTGGAATAACAATTGGAGGTCATAATATAAATAATCTAAGGTATGCTGATGATACAGTATATACGCTAAGAGTGAAAATGAGTTATAAGAAATGTTGGACATTATAGTGAAAGAAAACAAAAATAAAGGACTCAGCCTTAATAGCAAAAAGACAGAGGTAATGGTAACAACAAAGAAAAAGACATCACCTCAGTGCAAAATAAAGACAAGTGGAACAATATTAAAACAGGTAAATGAATTTAAATATTTGGGAACTTTGTTAACCTCAGACGGTAGATGTACAAAAGAGGTGAGATGCAGAATGGTCAGGCAAAAGCAGCTTTCCAAAAAATGAGGAAAATACTATGCAATCCATTTTTGACAATAAAAACAAGAAAAAGAGTTCTTAAATGTTATTGTTATTGGTTATTGGTTATGGAAGGCCTCGGCATCACAGCAAACGAATTAAAATCCATAATTGCTCAACCGCCCGTGCCAGTGGAATCATCCGAATTACCAACTCATCTCCCAAACAAAGAAAGGTAACTGTAGTCCCCATCGTAGCAGTCTCAGCACACGCCAAAAGACATAAGGCGAAACCGCGCAGAAAGTGAACACAGCCAACTGTTCCCTGTCATACGATATCATCATTCATCGTAAACAAGCGGGATATCGAAGCAGGATCAAAACGGATGAGACACACAGCTCACGGTGTGCACAGAGCACTTAACTCAGTAGCTCCTGCAACAAGCCGGACTTGGAATATGAGGAAACTGCAAGAAGGAACACTTTTCAGACATAGCCTTCAATGGTTCCTGCCGCCTATCCACCATATACCATGGGAGTTCACGTCCTCCCGAAAATGATGATCGTCATAGCACTTGATGATGTTAGGCCGTCATTGATGACTCCAATTCCAAACATATAGACACACCGTGGTGGTAATTTGTCATTTTCAATCCAACAGAAGCCACATGACCTGTAGTTAAATGTTACGTAGAGCCAGTCTTAACATATGGATGCGAGTTATGGACAATAGACAATAAAATCACTGGAGTCTGTAGAAATGTGGTTTTACAGAAGAATGTTGAGAATACCATGGACTGCCTAGAAGAGTAATGAAGAGGTTCTGAGAGAGGTCAAAGCAAAAAGAGAGCTAATTTCCAATGTTAGGAAGAGACAATCATCATTTTTTGGCCATGTAATGAGAAGAGAACAACTGGAATATATTGTAACAACTGGAAAAATTGAGGGACGAAGAGATAGAGGGAAGCAAAGAGAAAAAAATAACAGACAGCTTAAGAGAATCGCTTGGAAGAAGGTCAACAACAGAAATGATAAATAGCTACCGAGATCGAAAGTTGTGGAGAGACATGATCACCTACGCCACCAGACCCGGTACTTGATGAAGATGATGATACTTTTCATGGCATTAAAATTACTTTTTGCCATACCTGTTATTTTGTTTATTTCAGTTTTACACTTTCCATCACTGGTTATAGTATGTCCAAGGTAGTTGTATCTCTGACTTGTCTCCTGGTGTATTCTTTCAACTTTGATATTTATTTGTAGGTCTTGGGAATTTTCTTTCCTTATGATCATAGTTTTAGTCTTTTTGATATTCATATCTAATCCATATTTTTTGCTTGTCATGTTTATTTCATTAAGTAATTGTTGTAGATCTTTAGGAGAATTTAGTGAAAGAATCTCTATCTATTGTCCTTTCGAGCCGAAGACGGCACATAGGGCAGAACTACAATCTCAAAAACAGAAACCCTTGCGTGCCGAAGTGGCACATAGATCACATGTAGATCATAGTGAAAGAATAGAATGAGAAAAATAAAAAAAATCCAAAGAAAATAGAAATAACACTAATATGGAGATGAGGAAAGATAAAAGGGAAAAGTAGCATTCGCAACGACTGGAGAAGAAAGGGAGAATGAAGAAAATTGAGAAAAGGAAGAAGAAAGAAAAGGAAAAGAGAATAAAGGAAAGGAAAGTGAGGGGAAAGGAGAATAAAGTAAGTTAGTGGACTAGGAAAAATTTAAAAAAAGCACTGATGCTCAAAAATATGGAACGAAAGATAAACAAAAATGAATAAAGGAGTAGGAAAAATAAGTGAAGAGGAAAGGAAGCTAAAATTAAAATAGAAGGAGAAGATATATTGTAGGAAAAAGATGTTAGAAAAATCTTACTTGTTGCTAAACTCGACAAATCCACAGTAATTCTAGTATAACCAATAATGATATAGCAACAAAATTTGAAGATGAGTACGTTCATCGTATGAATGACCTGTAGTACGTTCATCGTATGAATGACCTGTAGTACGTTCATCGTATGAATGACCTGTAGTACGTTCATCGTATGAATGACCTGTAGTACGTTCATCGTATGAATGACGTGTAGTACGTTCATCGTATGAATGACCTGTAGTACGTTCATCGTATGAACGACCTGTAGTACGTTCATCGTATAAATGACCTGTAGTACGTTCATCGTATGAATGACCTTTAGTATGTTCATCGTGTGAATGACCTGTAGTACGTTCATCGTATGAATGACCTGTAGTACGTTCATCGTATGAATGACCTGTAGTACGTTCATCGTGTGAATGACCTGTAGTACGTTCATCGTATGAATGACCTGTAATACGTTCATCGTATGAATGACCTGTAGTACGTTCATCGTATGAATGACCTGTAGTACGTTCATCATGTGAATGACCTGTAGTACGTTCATCGTATGAATGACCTTTAGTACGTTCATCGTATGAATGACCTTTAGTACGTTCATCGTGTGAATGACCTGTAGTACGTTCATCGTGTGAATGACCTGTAGTACGTTCATCGTGTGAATGACCTGTAGTACGTTCATCGTGTGAATGACCTGTAGTACGTTCATCGTATGGATGACCTGTAGTACGTTCATCGTGTGAATGACCTGTAGTACGTTCATCGTATGAATGACCTGTAGTACGTTCATCGTGTGAATGACCTGTAGTACGTTCATCGTGTGAATGACCTGTAGTACGTTCATCGTATGAATGACCTGTAGTACGTTCATCGTGTGAATGACCTGTAGTACGTTCATCGTGTGAATGACCTGTAGTACGTTCATCGTATGAATGACCTGTAGTACGTTCATCGTGTGAATGACCTGTAGTACGTTCATCGTATGAACGACCTGTAGTACATTCATCGTGTGAATGACCTGTAGTACGTTCATCGTGTGAATGACCTGTAGTACGTTCATCGTGTGAATGACCTGTAGTACGTTCATCGTGTGAATGACCTGTAGTACGTTCAACGTATGAATGACCTGTAGTGCGTTCATCGTGTGAATGACCTGTAGTACGTTCATCGTGTGAATGACCTGTAGTACGTTCATCGTGTGAATGACCTGTAGTACGTTCATCGTGTGAATGACCTGTAGTACGTTCATCGTGTGAATGACCTGTAGTGCGTTCATCGTGTGAATGACCTGTAGTACGTTCATCGTATGAATGACCTGCAGTACGTTCATCGTATGAATGACCTGTAATACGTCCACCATGTGAGTGGCCTTTAGTATGTTTAGCTTTTTGTGTTGCGACACTGGGTAAACAGCTGGTTCGCACTGATACTTTAGTTCACATCTGCCTTTCCAGGAAGGTTAAAATATCCATACTTCTTCTGTTATAAATTCCAAGTGATTACATGAAGTTGTATCTTAACATGTTGACACTTTTCTGGTTAAAAATGGAATATTTGAACCCTGGAAACTTTCAGCTATGCCACTCGTGCGTGTATGTGTGTAGTTGTAGTTAGTCGAAGACCCCGGTATCACAACAAACGATTTTAATCCATAATTTCTCAACCGCCTGTGCCAGTGGAATCATCTGAATTAATATCACATCTCATTGAAGGATCCAAATAAGGAAAGGCAGCTGCAGTCCCCAACATAGCAGCTACAGCACACGGCAAAAGATATAATGCGTAGCGGCATCGAAAGTGAACG
The DNA here is from genome assembly GCA_032433765.1 of Megaustenia siamemsis. Lineage (NCBI taxonomy): Eukaryota > Metazoa > Mollusca > Gastropoda > Stylommatophora > Ariophantidae > Megaustenia > Megaustenia siamemsis. The sequence goes on along the minus strand of JAVIAB010000024.1, from coordinate 19,272,631 downwards.
CAGCAGAACTGTACTTCGTCATTAAAAAAAAAAAAAGTAAAGAGCCCCATCACGCCACGTGGCGTATAAGGAATATGGTGTTAGTGATCATAATTTTTAAAGACCTTCGTCACAAGATTGTGTGGGTAATGTGGACGGTATTACGCCCGTGGCGCATTACTTTCTCAGAAAAAAATCCGGTATCCTTTTAAGGCTGGGTGAACCCGGAAGCCGTCGATCAGAATCGAACCCGATCTCATGTCCTTTGTAGTCCAGTTCACTAACCATTGAGCTATCACGGATCCCTGTCCTTCGTCATACGGTATCATTATTCATCGTAAACAATCGGAATATCGAAACACGATCCGGATGAAAAACACAGCTCACGGTGTGCACTGAGCATTAAACTCAGTAGCTCCTGCAGCAAGCCGGACTCAGAATATGAGAAAAATGCAACAATACACACTCATCAAACAGAGTCTCAACAGTTCTTGCCGCCTGTCCGCCATATTCACCGGAAGTCCCTTTCAAGTGATGACACATACCACATTTATCTAAATTATTGTGTGAAGTAGTCAAACGAAAAAGGTATATGGTGACATTTTTTGAAACATTCAAAGTAATCTGGTCCAAATCTTTAAAAAATGTGTATGTGTGTGCGCGCGTGTGTGCGTGACGCATCGAGTCCATCAGCAAATACTCAGAGATTAGATTTAAGGACTGACCGCTAGAAAAATGGCCAGAAGGAATTGTGGAGACATGAGAAAGTGATAGCAGCAGGAGAGGCCAAAAAAAGACTAACAACTGCAAGTTTATATCCTCTCTACGCTGAAAGACAAATGCGTACGGAAAAATATGACTGCACTTTTCATTCCTCATTCTTCCAATGTTCTACTTTATTTCTCAGACTTTCATGGTTCATTTTTATGTCTCATTCTTTTCCCCTCTCGTTTATTTTTATCTTTTTTGGTCTCCTTTTTCATTTCTCATTCTTTCTCGATGCCCTTCATACTTTATTACTTCACTGAATCTTTTCTTCCTCGTTCACATTCGATCGTTTTCATACTTTATTACTTCACTGAATCTTTTCTTCCGCATTCACATTTGATCGTTTTCATACTTTATTACTTCACTGAATCTTTTCTTCCGCATTCACATTTGATCGTTTTCATACTTTATTACTTCACTGAATCTTTTCTTTCTCATTCATTTTTGATCGTTTTCATACTTTATTACTTCACTGAATCTTTTCTTCCGCATTCACATTTGATCGTTTTCATACTTTATTACTTCACTGAATCTTTTCTTTCTCATTCACATTCGATCGTTTTCATACTTTATTACTTCACTGAATCTTTACTTCCTCATTCACATTCGATCACTTTTATACTTTATTACTTCACTGAATCTTTACTTCCTCATTCACATTCGATCGCTTTCATACTTTATTACGTCCCTGTATCTGTCATTTCATATCACCTAACAATTATCATTTTTCCAATCAGCATTTCAGCTCACTGTACATTTCATTTTTTCATTCGCATCCTCCCTTCTCCGTTTCCCATTCCTTCAGTATTCTTGTCCCTCCTGATTGTTCCAGAATCAACTCCATTCTATTACTACATCTGTAACGCGCCATTCCTCGAATTAATAATGCAAAATGTGTCGTCTAGCCCTTCATTAGTTCAAGAGAGCCTTGACCCTGTGAGTCGCACACGATATGTTATTTCCAAACGTAATTAAATGCATACCTTTGCATCTTTTAGTAGCACAGGAAGTGCCCTAATTGATCCACAGCGGTGTGATCGTATGCATTCGTGACGTCTTGCGGTATCTCTCGTCTGTGCAGAACAAACATTTCAATTGACGTAAACAGCTAAGGTGCCTCTTTCAGCTTTTCAGCCACTTTCCAGCCAACCTTTTATTGCAGCCATTGCTGGCCGTGGCTAGGACACTAGTAGAGAACTAAGGGGTGCACTTGTGAGAGGAGCCGACATTAAATGTACCTCAGCATCAAGTATCAGATTTGGCAACGTTTTCGCTGCTGTTGACAAGGGGTCTTCAGTGTGTGCGTGTGTGTGTGTGTGTGTGTGTGTGAGAGAGAGTGCGTGTGTGTGTATGAGTGCGTGTGCGTGTGTGTGAGTGCATGTGTGTGTGAGTGTGTGTGTGTGAGTGCGTTTGTGAGTGCGTGGTTGTAAACCATACAACAGACAACATTCAAACCCTGCAGTTGTTGAATAAAGAACCACCCCACCCCTTTTAGTGTCTATCTCATGTGTTACTACTATTCGTCTCATCTATTTCTACTATTCGTCTCATCTATTTCTATTATTCCTCTCATCTATTTCTAATATTCGTCTCATCTATTTCTACTATTCGTCTCATCTATTTCTACAATTCGTCTCAACTATTTCTAATATTCCTCTCATCTATTTCAACTATTCATCTCATCTATTTCTACTATTCGTCTCATCTATTTCTACAATTCGTGTCATCTGTTTCTATTCCTCTCATCTATTTCAACTATTCGTCTCATCTATTCCTACTATTCGTCTAATTTATTTCTACTATTCGTCTCATCTATTTCTACAATTCGTCTCATCTATTTCTAATATTCGTCTCATCTATTTCAAATATTCGTCTCATCTATTTCAAATATTCGTCTCATCTATTTCTATCTATCTATCTTTCGTTCGCCTGAAGCATTGTCTATATCTGCAATGTCGTTTCCTGTATAAATGTTACTGTCTTTTGTAATTCTTGCAGTGGCCCATATAGTTTTGTCTGTAGTGTTGTATCTATGGGCCAATGGATTTTCCTCAGTCTACTATATTCAGTGCAGTCTTGAAGTATGTGTTCAGCAGTCTGGGGCGCCTGTCCACATGTACAAGTAGTTGAGGTGCCGATCTTGAATTTTGTATACATGTGACTATGGAGTCGATTGTGTCCTGTTCTGAGACGTATAATGATAACTTGTTCATATCTATTCATATTATAAAAGGCATCCTGATTTGGGGCTTGTGGTCCTCTGATTGATTTGATTATCTGTTTCTTATGATGGTATGTAACAGGTGTATCTAGTTGTGTGCCTGTTGAACCTTCCTTTGCCAACTGATCTGCTTTCTCATTTCCTGGTATTCCACAGTGAGATGGGATCCACTGCAGGGCAACCCTGTGGTGCTTGCAGAGTTCAGTCAATAAGGTCTGCAGATGTGGTAATTTTCTGGATTGTAGTGCCTGGAGTACTGATCTTGCATCTGTCAAAAACACTACAGGCTGCGGGCTAAGATTAATGTTCAGCAGTTTTTCTATTGCTAACTTTATTGCTTGTATTTCTGCATCATAATTGTGACAATATTTCCCTGTTGCTATTTTATTCATATCCCTAGTGTTATTTGGGTATTCTATATATGCACCTGCTCCCCCATTTTTTACTGCATTCTGTGCTGATCCATCTGTATACACACGAATCCATAGGTCTTGTGGGTATTCTTCATCCAGGAAACTGAGAGTTATTGTTTTTCGCTGTAGACTATTCTGTTCCTCTTTATCAACTATTCCTTTCACTTCTGTCCGTATTTGAACTGATAATCCAGATTCCTCTGTCCAGGGAGTCTGTTCTGGTATGGGCAGTAGGGGGTTAACAGCTCTTGGCATGTCTGGTGTTTGTCTACTAATACGCTTGGCTTGGTGGATAAAACTGCTTCTCTTAAGTCGTCCCAATGCAAGATTTTGGAATCGGTCCTTCATTGGATGTCTCGGCATGCAAGCAAATTTTTCTGCCTGTATCAGCACCTTTGTGTCCCTCCGTTCTCTCAGTGCTGGTATCCTCCACAATTTCTCCATCTCTAATATTGGTGTTGATTTCATTGCTCCTGTGATGACCCTAAGTGCCTGGTTTTGTACTTTATCCAGTTCTTGAAGTGTGGTGTTTGATGCTGAACACCATGCAGATGATCCATATTCTAAATGTGGGCGTATACTCTGTTGGTAAACTTTACTGAGTATTTTCCCACTCGCACCCCACGTAGTTCCACACAGCTTTCTTAGAATAGCCAATTTTCTCCTTGCTTTTTGGGTTGCCTTATTTATCTGCTGTTTCCAAGATAGTTTGTTATCAAATGTAACTCCGAGATACGTAGCCTGTATGTCTTCTTTCACAGGCTCATTGTTTATATAGATGGCTCCTGCTTTTTGTTTTGGGGAAAGAGTGAAAAGTGTAGTACTGCATTTGTCTGTATTGATGCTGATACACCATCTATTTGTCCATGAATTCAGTGCATTCATAGCTCTTTGTAACAATTTGGAGGCCACTGTTGCATACTCCTCTGTGCACCACATTACCAAGTCATCTATTTCTAATATTCGTCATATCTATTTCTAATATTCGTCTCATCTATTTCTAATATTCGTCTCATCTATTTCTAATATTCGTCTCATCTATTTCTATTCGTCTCATCTATTTCAACTTTCGTCTCATCTATTTCTACTATTCGTCTCATTTATTTCTACTATTCGTCTCATCTGTTTCTACTATTCATCTCATCTATTTCTATTCGTCTCATCTATTTCTATTCGTCTCATCTATTTCTTTTCGTCTCATCTATTTCAACTATTCGACTCATCTATTTTTAATTCATCTCATCTATTTCTTTTCGTCTCATCTATTTCAACTATTCGACTCATCTATTTTTAATTCATCTCATCTATTTCTATTCGTCTCATCTATTTCTAATATTCGTCTCATCTATTTCTAATATTCGTCTCATCTATTCCTACTATTCGTCTAATTTATTTCTACTATTCGTCTCATCTATTTCTACAATTCGTCTCATCTATTTCTAATATTCGTCTCATCTATTTCTAATATTCGTCTCATCTATTTCTACAATTCGTCTCATCTATTTCTATTCGTCTCATCTATTTCAACTATTCGTCTCATCTATTTCTACTATTCGTCTCATTTATTTCTACTATTCGTCTCATCTATTTCTACTATTCCTCTCATCTATTTCTACTATTCGTCTTATCTATTTCTACTATTCCTCTCATCTGTTTCTAATATTCGTCTCATCTATTTCAACAATTCGTCTCATCTATTTCTACAATTCGTCTCATCTATTTCTATTCGTCACATCTATTTCAACAATTCGTCTCATTTATTTCTACTATTCGTCTCATCTATTTCTACTATTCGTCTCATCTATTTCTACAATTCGTCTCATCTATTTATATTCGTCACATCTATTTCTACTATTCGTCTCATCTATTTCTACTATTCGTCTCATCTATTTCTGCAATTCGTCTCATCTATTTCAACTATTCATCTCATCTATTTCTACTATTCGTCTCATCTATTTCTACAATTCGTCTCATCTATTTCTATTCCTCTCATCTATTTCAACTATTCGTCTCATCTATTCTTACTATTCGTCTAATTTATTTCTATTATTCGTCTAATTTATTTCTATTATTCGTCTCATCTATTTCTACAATTCGTCTCATCTATTTCTAATATTCGTCTCATCTATTTCTAATATTCGTCTCATCTATTTCTAATATTCGTCATATCTATTTCTAATATTCGTCTCATCTATTTCAACTATTCGTCTCATCTATTTCTACTATTCGTCTCATTTATTTCTACTATTCGTCTCATCTGTTTCTACTATTCGTCTCATCTATTTCTATTCGTCTCAGCTATTTCTATTCGTCTCATCTATTTCTTTTCGTCTCATCTATTTCAACTATTCGACTCATCTATTTTTAATTCATCTCATCTATTTCTATTCGCCTCATCTATTTCTACAAATCGTCTTATCTATTTCTATTCCTCTCATCTATTTCAACTATTCGTCTCATCTATTCCTACTATTCGTCTAATTTATTTCTACTATTCGTCTCATCTATTTCTACAATTCGTCTAATCTATTTCTAATATTCGTCTCATCTATTTCTAATATTCGTCTCATCTATTTCTAATATTCGTCTCATCTATTTGTAATATTCGTCTCATCTATTTCTTATATTCGTCTCATCTATTTCTAATATTCGTCTCATCTATTTCTACTATTCGTCTCATCTATTTCTATAATTCGTCTCATCTATTTCTATTCGTCTCATCTATTTCAACTATTCGTCTCATCTATTTCTACTATTCGTCTCATTTATTTCTACTATTCGTCTCATCTATTTCTATTCGTCTCATCTATTTCTTTTCGTCTCATCTATTTCAACTATTCGACTCATCTATTTTTAATTCATCTCATCTATTTCTATTCGCCTCATCTATTTCTACAATTCGTCTCGTCTATTTCTATTCGTCTCATCTATTTCTATTCGTCTCATCTATTTCAACTATTCGTCTCATCTATTTCTATTCGTCTCATCTATTGCTATTCGTCTCATCTTTTTCAACTTTTCGTCTCATCTATTTAATTTAATTACAAATAATCAACAACAGAAAAAACACAAAGAACAATGTATGGACCGAAGCTGGATCGAACCCGTACTCAGTAACACCGCGCCTTGCCCACGAAAAGCCAAACGCTAGGGGGCTCAGCTAACTAAGTTTCCCTCTGTGATAATATCCATTTATTATTATTTGTCTGCGGCCCTCACGGGAACTTGAAAATGAAGATAAAATACTTCGAGCAGTCACCACGTAATGTTCAGGTCTGAGTTTTTGTTGTTGTTGTCAACACCGATTAAAAAAAAAAAAAAAAACCGTTTACACCCCACCGCCATTGAAACGTTTGTTGATCTTAAGTGGAGAACAACCGGCTATTATCTCATACTTTCTGTCACTCCTGTCCCATGATTCTATTTCCTATTCCTTTTTTCTTCAAGATAAAGTCTGTCCGTCATTTTTCAAACGAAGCCTACCTCCACCTCCCCTCTAAACGACAATGAATCCTGTCCTACGACGACCCCATCGACACCTTTAATGAGACGTCATGTCAACAAGCAACGCACTTACATTTGTGGAGCGGAGCGTACCATTCTGTAACAGGTACAATCTAGAAGACAACGCCTTTCGTTTTCTCAGAAGCACTTCTCATACGTCGTACGTCACAGCATCTCGTCTCAGATTATAAGTGGTGTTTTAGTTCAAGCCTTAGAGATATTCATTATCATTCACTCGTTCGTTTTTCTCTCGGATTGAGGATGGCGTGTAGGGCGGAAGTCAAAGTCTTCCACGGATTACGATTTTCTGCCAGTTCTTGTAGGTCTTTCTTGTCTTTTAGTTCCATGGTTGAACATTCCCAAGTAATTGTTCTGCGTAGAGTTTCTCTTAGTCTACCTTGTCTTCTTTTACCTGATGGTTTCCACATGAATGCCTGACAGAGAAGCCTTTCTTCATTCATTCTCAGCACACGACCAATGTATTCCAATGCCGCCTTCTTATAACACAAACGTCACGTTTTCTTGGTTCGATTCCTCTTAATCCCAGATCAAAGATATTGAAATTGAGAACAGATTTCAGGATTCATCTATTGTGTCTATAAAAAAGAAAGTAACGTGAAGAACGTTCTTTTTATGATAAACCAAGAGAATTTAAATGCATTACTCTTATTATTTTTGTGCTTGTACTATTTTTATAGAGTAATAGTCAGAGAGAAAGTAATAAAATCTGGACTCAATTGTCTTTTCTGGTACAGAAAGTAAGGATTTGACTCGCCATGAAATTCACTAAAATTGAAGCGCTAATTTCTTCTCAAACTTCAATCAACCCAAATGTAGTAATGTACAGATTGCAATCTTGATCCAAGCAACACAACAATGCAACTGTCAGCGACTAACAGCTGCGCTCTTTATTCTATCTCAAGGAATGGTTGATCAGTTGTTGATCAAACTTCTATATCTTACTTACCTCTAAATCTTATTTACTACTAAATCTTACTACTATATCTTACTTACTACTAAATCTTACTTATTACTAAATCTTACTTACTAATAAATTTTACTTACTACTAAATCTTACTACTAAATCTTACTTACTACTAAATCTTACTTATTACTAAATCTTACTTACTACTAAATTTTACTTACTACTAAATCTTACTTACTACTAAATCTTACTGCTAACACTTCCTTACAACTAAAACGTACTTGTTACTAAATTATAATACTAAAATTACAACTAAATCTTATTTACACTTCATCATCATCATGTGTCTTGTCGGCGTAGACGAGCATATTCTTCCACAATCTACTATCCTCAGTGCATCGTATCAGTTTTGTTGTTGACTGTTTTTATGTTATAACACCAAACTATCTAACATCTTTTCTCTTTCTTTATCTGCTTTCTATCTTCTTTGTATTTTGCCAGTTGTAACCAAGTATTCCAACTTTCCTCTTCTCATGATGTGCCCGAAAAATGTTGATTGTTTCTTTCTGATGTTTTTAGAAGCTCCCTTTTTGTGTTGGCCTCTTTGAGAACTTCCTCATTGGTCTTCTTCAGTCGTCCAAGGAACTTTCAACATTCTTCTGAGAATTCGCATCTCTGTGACCTCTAATTATCTTTTCTTGTGTTTGTCTTCTATCCATGATTCGCTTCCGTAGGTCAGAAGTGGCTCAATATAGCACCGATGAACTCTCTTTCTCATTTTTATTGACATAGACTTGTTGCATAAGATTATTTTCATTTTCTGAAATGCTATTTCTATTCTATTGACTTCCTTGGCCTGACCTATTCTGCTTTTTATTTCCGTGGTGCATCTTCCATCTGATGTTATTATTGTGCCCAAGTATTTGACGCGTTGCACTTGTTTCAGATTTGTCCTGTTTATTTGTATGCTGCATGATGGCGATGATTGTTTCTTCGATATGACCATTACTTCTGTTTTCTTACTATTCAGATTCAGACCTTCCTTATTGTTTTCTTCTACTATTATGTCCATCATTTCTTGTAGTTATTTCCCTGTCTCTGATATGAAGATTGCCTCATCCGCATATCGCAAATTGTTTATGTTGTGACCATTGAGTTGAATTCCATTTTGTTGTGTGTGTCTACTATTGATTTAATCAAATTTACTTGTAAAACCTACGTACAACTAAATCTTACTTACTACTATTTTTTACTCACTACCAAAACTTACTTACTACTAAAACTTACTTACCACTAAACTTACTACTAAAACTTACTTACCACTAAACTTACTACTAAAACTTACTTACTGCGAAAATGTTACTCACTACCAAAACGTACCTATTACTAAAACGTACGTACTACTAAAGCTTACTACTAAAACTTACTAATAAAGCTTACTATTAAAACTTACTACTAAAACTTACTACTTAAACTTACTTACTACTAAAATTTACTTACTACTAAAGCTTACTTACTACTAAAACTTAATTACTACTAAAAATTACTTACTACTAAAACTTACTACTAAAGCTTACTATTAAAACTTAACTGCTAAAACTTTCTTACTACTAAAACTTACTACTAAAGCTTACTACTAAAACTTACTTACTTCTAAAACTTACTTACTACTAAAACTTACCACTAAAGCTTACTTACTACTAAAACTTACTTACTACTAAAACGTACTTACTACTAAAACTTACCACTAAAGCTTACTACTAAAGCTTACTATTAAAACTTACTACTAAAACTTACTTACTACTAAAACTTACTACTAAAACTTACTTACTACTAAAACTTACTTACTACTAAAACGTACTTACTACTAAAACTTATCACTAAAGCTTACTACTAAAGCTTACTATTAAAACTTACTGCTAAAACTTTCTTACTACTAAAACTTACTACTAAAACTTACTACTAAAGCTTACTTACTTCTAAAACTTACTTACTTCTAAAACTTACTTACTACTAAAACTTACTTACTACTAAAAATTACTTACTACTAAAACTTACTACTAAAAATTACTTACTACTAAAACTTACTACTAAAACTTACTACTAAAACTTACTTACTACTAACACTTACTTACTACTAAAACTTACTTACTACAAACACGTACTTACTACTAAAACTTACTACTAAAACTTACCACTAAAGCTTACTACTAAAGCTTACTATTAAAACTTACTACTAAAACTTACTACTAAAACTTACTTACTACTAAAACTTACTTACTACTAAAACGTACTTACTACTAAAACTTACCACTAAAGCTTACTACTAAAGCTTACTATTAAAGTGTAAAGTAAAGTAAAGTACCTCCCGTCACGCCAAGTGGCGGCGTATAGGGAAATATGGTGTTAGTGACCCTATATTTTACAGACCTTCAGCACATGATTTTTGGGGTAATGTGGTCGGTATTACGCCCGTGCTGCTTTACTTTCCCAGAAAAAGTCCGGTACCCATTTAAGGTTGGGTGAACCCGGAGCCGTCGGTTGGGATCGAACCCTACCTCTTGTCCGTAGTAGTCCAGTTCACTAACCACTGAGCTATTGCGGCTCCCACTAATTTTTAGGGAATTAGTAAAACCCAGGTGTCCTCGCCAGGGTACGAACCCCGGCTGTTGCCGTGGTAAGCCAACCGCCTATCGATTGCGCTAACCGGACTTACTATTAAAACTTACTGCTAAAACTTTCTTACTACTAAAACTTACTACTAAAACTTACTACTAAAGCTTACTTACTTCTAAAACTTACTTACTTCTAAAACTTACTTACTACTAAAACTTACTTACTACTAAAAATTACTTACTACTAAAACTTACTACTAAAGCTTACTTACTTCTAAAACTTACTTACTTCTAAAACTTACTTACTACTAAAAATTACTTACTACTAAAACTTACTACTAAAACTTACTACTAAAACTTACTACTAAAACTTACTTACTACTAACACTTACTTACTACTAAAACTTACTTACTACAAACACGTACTTACTACTAAAACTTACTACTAAAACTTACTACTAAAACTTACTTACTACAAACACGTACTTACTACTAAAACTTCCTACTAAAACTTACTACTAAAACTTACTTACTACAAACACGTACTTACTACTAAAACTTACTACTAAAACTTACTACTAAAACTTACTACTAAAACTTACTACTAAAACTTACTACTAAAACTTAATTACTACTAACACTTACGTACTACTAAAACTTACTTACTATTAACACTTACTACTAAAACTTACTTACTACTAAAACTTACTACTAAAACTTACTACTAAAACTTACTACTAAAGTTTACTACAAAAACTTACTACTAAAACTTACTGCTGAAACTTACTACTAAAACTTACTTACTACTAAAACTTACTACTAAAACTTACTACTAAAACTTACTACTAAAACTTACTACTAAAGCTTACTACTACAACTTACTACTAAAACTTCTGATGCCAGCCAGCATGTTTGAGCGGTCAGTTTATTTACAACCGAGTCAACCACCATAATCCCCTCCCCGGTCTCTGTTTCCCCCAGAACTATCAGATTGTGACGCCAAGTCAACGACTTTGCCATTTGGAACATTCCTCCGCTACTCGTGTCACCAAGAAGGCTAACACCCACTACTCAAAGGGGCGAGCATTTCCGTCAACAGACCGAACCAGCGGTTTTCAAACTAGCTTGATCGATCTACCATCTTTCATCCCCATACAAACCCGACAGGGATATCGATCGATAAGAATTTTGAATGTTAATTTTAATTTCTTACGTTTTATTCAGCTGTCACAACAGCCACTAGCAACAGAACGGTCGGCGACTCACAGCTGACTGTGTTCGTCATGATCGACGAGTATCAGAGTTCTACCTCATCTCCTAGTAGTACTGCAACAGACTAAGCGGTCTGGCAAAGTGAGGAGGAATCATAGAAGGAAGGCCAGCCGTTACTCAAAAAACGTTGTGCAGAAGTTGGATTGTAACAGTAACCGTACAGAAGTTGGATTGTAACAGTGACCGTACAGAAGTTGGATTGTAACAGTAACCATACAGAAGATGGATTGTAACAGTGACCGTACAGAAGTTGGATTATAACAGTGACCGTACAGAAGTTGGATTATAACAGTGACCGTACAGAAGTTGGATTATAACAGTAACCGTACAGCGTGATTAAATGCACACAAAGGATAAAGAATATGCAAGTCCAAACAAACCAGGTCATGTGGACAAATCTCATTTGGACCACGTTGCCGTGACACGTACCGATGATGACGTCGCAGCTTTTGCAACACCCGCTACGCACTGCACAAAGTCACTGATACAATCCAACTTCTATGCTGTGAGCACAGGAACTTAACTTCAAATATTCTTAACTGCACATGTGTTGACACTCCATATAAAGAACCAAGACGTCGTCTAGATCTCGTACACAAGTTTAAACACACAGTTCTTTTGTTACACTTCATAATCTGGATAGATATCATGGTTGTATATAAGAGCCAATCGTTGCATAAAATGTTTGCTATACAATCTATCACCTATTATCTGTATCATTAGTAATGCTGTATTCATGTCTAGGCTACCGCCGTTGTTACAAGACACTCTCTAAGTTTCTGTAAGTATATCCACACAACTTCCTGTACTTTGCGTAAAATCACACACACGATAAAATGAATTCTGTGCATAAATTGTATCAACACAATTCATATGAAATCGGTACATTACTAACCCTGACTTCCTTAATAAGCATTGATCTCTTTTGTGATCTGAAATAGACACATCTAGCTAAACAACTTTCCTTAAAAAAAATCTGATTCAAACTTCTTGACTAAAGCATCACTGAATGTTTCTTTAAGTCTCGAATCCCAAGTAAAATCCTCAATTGAAATGTTCTCCTCACTGTCTTATTTCATCGCTCTGGATCTAATGTAGTCCTGACTATCCTAATCTAATGTAATCCTGACTGTCCTAATCTAATGTGAATCCTGAATGTCCTAATCTAATGTGAATCCTGACTGTCCTAATCTAATGAGAAACCTGACTGTCCTAATCTAATGTGAATTCTGACTGTTCTAATCTAATGTAATCTTGACTGTCGTAACCTAATGTTAATCCTGACTGTCCTAATCTAATGTGAATCCTGACTGTCCTAATCTAATGTGAATTCTGACTGTCCTAATCTAATGTAATCTTGACTGTCCTAACCTAATGTTAATCCTGACTGTCCTAATCTAATGTGAATCCTGACTGTTCTAATCTAATGTGAATCCTGACTGTCCTAATCTAATGTGAATTCTGACTGTCCTAATCTAATGTAATCTTGACTGTCGTAACCTAATGTTAATCCTGACTGTCCTAATCTAATTTGAATTCTGTCTGTCCTAATCTAATGTAATCTTGACTGTCCAAAACTAATGTTATTTCTGACTGTCCTAATCTAATGTGAATCCTGACTGTCCTAATCTAATGTGAATTCTGACTGTCCTAATCTAATGTAATCTTGACTGTCCTAACCTAATGTTAATTTTGACTGTCCTAATCTAATGTGAATCCTGACTGTCCTAATCTAATGTGAATCCTGACTGTCCTAATCTAATGTGAATTCTGACTGTCCTAATCTAATGTAATCTTGACTGTCCTAACCTAATGTGAATTCTGACTGTCCTAACCTAATGTTAATTCTGACTTTCCTAATCTAATTTGAATTCTGACTGTCCTAATCTAATGTAGTCTTGACTGTCCTAACCTAATGTTAATCCTGACTGTCCTAATCTAATGTGAATCCTGACTGTCCTAATCTAATGTGAATTCTGACTGTCCTAATCTAATGTAATCTTGACTGTCCTAACCTAATGTTAATTCTGACTGTCCTAATCTAATGTGAATTCTGACTGTCTTAATCTTATGTAATCTTGACTGTCCTAACCTAATGTTAATCCTGATTGTCCTAATCTAATGTGAATCCTGACTGTCCTAATCTATTTTGAATTCTGTCTGTCCTAATCTAATGTAATATTGACTGTCCAAACCTAATGTGAATTCTGACTGTCCTAATCTAATGTAATCTTGACTGTCCTAACCTAATGTTAATCCTGACTGTCCTAATCTAATGTGAATCCTGACTGTTCTAATCTAATGTGAATCCTGACTGTCCTAATCTAATGCGAATTCTGACTGTCCTAATCTAATGTAATCTTGACTGTCCTAACCTAATGTGAATCATGACTGTCCTAATCTAATGTGAATTCTGACTGTCTTAATCTAATGTAATCTTGACTGTCGTAACCTATGTTAATCCTGACTGTCCTAATCTAATGTGAATTCTGTCTGTCCTAATCTAATGTAATCTTGACTGTCCAAAACTAATGTTATTTCTGACTGTCCTAATCTAATGTGAATCCTGACTGACCTAATCTAATGTGAATTCTGACTGTCCTAATCTAATGTAATCTTGACTGTCCTAACCTAATGTTAATTTTGACTGTCCTAATCTAATGTGAATCCTGACTGTCCTAATCTAATGTGAATCCTGACTGTCCTAATCTAATGTGAATTCTGACTGTCCTATTCTAATGTAATCTTGACTGTCCTAACCTAATGTGAATTCTGACTGTCCTAACCTAATGTTAATTCTGACTGTCCTAATCTAATTTGAATTCTGACTGTCCTAATCTAATGTAGTCTTGACTGTCCTCACCTAATGTTAATCCTGACTGTCCTAATCTAATGTGAATCCTGACTGTCCTAATCTAATGTGAATTCTGACTGTCCTAATCTAATGTAATCTTGACTGTCCTAACCTAATGTTAATTCTGACTGTCCTAATCTAATGTGAATTCTGACTGTCTTTATCTAATGTAATCTTGACTGTCCTAACCTAATGTGAATCCTGACTGTCCTAATCTAATGTGAATCCTGACTGTCCTAATCTAATGTGAATTCTGACTGTCCTAATCTAATGTAATATTGACTGTCCAAACCTAATGTTAATTCTGACTGTCCTAATCTAATGTGAATCCTGACTGTCCTAATTTAATGTGAATCCTGACTGTCCTAATCTAATGTGAATCCTGACTGTCCTAATCTAATGTGAATTCTGACTATCCTAATCTAATGTGAATTATGACTGTCCTATTCTAATGTAATCTTGACTGTCCTAACCTAATGTGAATTCTGACTGTCCTAATCTAATGTGAATCCTGACTGTCCTAATCTAATGTGAATTCTGACTTTCTTAATCTAATGTAATCTTGACTTTCCTAACCTAATGTTAATTCTGACTGTCCTAATCTAATGTGAATCCTGACTGTCCTAATCTAATGTGAATTCTGACTGTCCTAATCTAGTGTAATCTTAACTGTCCTAACCTAATGTGAATTCTGACTGTCCTAATCTAATGTGAATCCTGACTGTCCTAATCTAATGTGAATTCTGACTGTCCTAATCTAATGTAATCTTGACTGTCCTAATCTAATGTGAATCCTGACTGTCCTAATCTAATGTGAATCATGACTGTCCTAATCTAATGTGAATTCTGACTGTCCTAATCTAATGTAATCTTGACTGTCCTAACCTAATGTTAATTCTGACTGTCCTAATCTAATGTGAATCCTGACTGTCCTAATCTAATGTGAATTCTGACTGTCCTAATCTAATGTAATCTTGACTGTCCTAACCTAACGTTAATTCTGACTGAAAGGATTACTAAAAGTAATCCTGGAGGGGAAAATACATGGTAAAAGAGGCAGAGGCAGACCAAGACTAACATGGACGAGTAGCATCAATAGATGAACAAATCAGCCTATGACAACCTGTACCATCAAAGCAAGAGACAGAGCAGAATTGCGCTCCATGGTAGCCAACCTTCATTGCGGAGACGACACTCGATGATGATGATGATGATATCCATAAAACTGCCGTACGCTAATAGTTAAAGGCCCAATGGAGTTCAGCGGAAACAAACATATAACACACATACAAATATGTACAATTTGTACATATTTGTATGTTTGTTCCTACTGAATGCAGATCTATCTGTCTTTCTCTATGTCTGTCTCTATGTCTGTCTGTCTGTCTGTCTGTATGTCTGTCTGTCTGTCCGTCCGTCCGTCCGACCGTCGAAGTCCGTCCGTTCCCCTCTCTCTCTCTCTCTCTCTCTCTCTCTCTCTCCATAATGATCTTCTCGACGCTATCATGTCGATATGTGTGATCAAAATGGTTTATTTATTGTTTTAAATGTTCTTTAGTAGCGAATATTCTGGAACAGTAAGTTATTACAAAAATGGCGTGTTTGTATTTGTCTCCATTCATGATGTTCTGTAGTAGCGAATATTCTGGAACAGTAAGTTATTACAAAAATGTCGTGTTTGTATTTGTCTCCATTCATGATGTTCTGTAGTAGCGAATATTCTGGAACAGTAAGTTATTACAAAAATGTCGTGTTTGTATTTGTCTCCATTCATGATGTTCTGTAACTCTTGCATTGGAAGGTATTCATGGATATTGCAGCAGATGTGTACATAGTGAACATCACACTGCCATATGTTGCTAAGGGGAGAACTCAGACACTTTGTTGTTATATCAGGTCTATGGCATGTGTTGTGCAGTTGTTTTGTTTCATTATGAGCTATGTTCAGTCTTATTTTGATCTCCTTGGTAGTTTTTGTTTGGTTTTGTTTGTTGCTGTTATTTTTACTATGTGTTTATTTTGTATATTTTATTGCAATTTCTGCATTTTAATCTAGCTTTCTTGTTCCCTGTTGTCATTTTAATCGCGTGTTGTGTATGATTTAACATTTGGATTAGTAATCGCATACGCATGTTTGTTAATACAATGTCTATAAGCAAAAGTAAAGAGCCTAGTCACGCCAAGTGGCGTATAGGGAATATGGTGTTAGTGACCATCATTTTCATAGACCTTCGGCACATGATTTTTGGCGTAATGTGGTCGGTATTACGCCCGTACCGCCTTAATTTCCCAGGAAGAAAATCCGGTATCCATTTAAGGCTGGATAACTCTTATCCATTACATCCCAGTCCACTAACCACTGAGCTATCGCGGCTCCCTACAATGTCTATATTTTAAAGAAAATCAGATCATTTATCAATAATTCAGCAGTGACGTTTTCCACAAGTTAAAATGCAAAGAATGTAGATGGCCATTAAGGAAAGATGGGCATCAATTAAGAAATCTTACAGAACGATACAGATCAGATTTTGATGCTCTTGGGAGTAGTAATACCCCATCAAGGAATGGTAGCATTCAATTAACGCTTTGGTTTGTAATGTAAAATCAACATATGTTTGAAAAACGCCATATATTCTTTATACTCTGACTAAGTTTGACTCAAGAGGCTTCTCAATCGACATATTTTAGTGTCTAGGTTCTGTCATATTTTAGTGTCTAGGTTCTGTCATATTTTAGTGTTCAGGTTTTGTCATATTTTAGTGTCTAGGTTCTGTCATATTTTAGTGTTCAGGTTTTGTCATATTTTAGTGTCTAGGTTCTGTCATATTTTAGTGTCTAGGTTCTGTCATATTTTAGTGTTCAAGTTCTGTCATATTTTAGTGTTCAGGTTCTGTCATATTTTAGTGTTCAAGTTCTGTCATATTTTAGTGTTCAGGTTCTGTCATATTTTAGTGTTCAGGTTCTGTCATATTTTAGTGTTCAAGTTCTGTCATATTTTAGTGTTCAGGTTCTGTCATATTTTAGTGTTCAAGTTCTGTCATATTTTAGTGTTCAAGTTCTGTCATATTTTAGTGTTCAGGTTCTGTCATATTTTAGTGTTCAGGTTCTGTCATATTTTAGTGTTCAGGTTCTGTCATATTTTAGTGTTCAAGTTCTGTCATATTTTAGTGTTCAGGTTCTGTCATATTTTAGTGTTCAGGTTCTGTCATATTTTAGTGTTCAAGTTCTGTCATATTTTAGTGTTCAGGTTCTGTCATATTTTAGTGTCCAGGTTCTGTCATATTTTAGTGTTCAAGTTCTGTCATATTTTAGTGTTCAGGTTCTGTCATATTTTAGTGTTCAAGTTCTGTCATATTTTAGTGTTCAGGTTCTGTCATATTTTAGTGTTCAAGTTCTGTCATATTTTAGTGTTCAAGTTCTGTCATATTTTAGTGTTCAAGTTCTGTCATATTTTAGTGTTCAGGTTCTGTCATATTTTAGTGTCTAGGTTCTGTCATATTTTAGTGTCCAGGTTCTGTCATATTTTAGTGTTCAGGTTCTGTCATATTTTAGTGTTCAAGTTCTGTCATATTTTAGTGTCTAGGTTCTGTCATATTTTAGTGTCCAGGTTCTGTCATATTTTAGTGTTCAAGTTCTGTCATATTTTAGTGTCCAGGTTCTGTCATATTTTAGTGTCCAGGTTCTGTCATATTTTAGTGTCCAGGTTCTGTTATATTTTAGTGTCTAGGTTCTGTCATATTTTAGTGTTCAAGTTCTGTCATATTTTAGTGTTCAAGTTCTGTCATATTTTAGTGTTCAGGTTCTGTCATATTTTAGTGTCCAGGTTCTGTTATATTTTTGTGTTCAAGTTCTGTCATATTTTAGTGTTCAAGTTCTGTCATATTTTAGTGTCTAGGTTCTGTCATATTTTAGTGTTCAAGTTCTATCATATTTTAGTGTTCATGTTCTGTCATATTTTAGTGTTCATGTTCTGTCATATTTTAGTGTCTAGGTTCTGTCATATTTTAGTGTCTAGGTTCTGTCATATTTTAGTGTCTAGGTTCTGTCATATTTTAGTGTCCAGGTTCTGTCATATTTTAGTGTCTAGGTTCTGTCATATTTTAGTGTTCAAGTTCTGTCATATTTTAGTGTTCAAGTTCTGTCATATTTTAGTGTTCAGGTTCTGTCATATTTTAGTGTTCAGGTTCTGTCATATTTTAGTGTTCAGGTTCTGTCATATTTTAGTGTTCAAGTTCTGTCATATTTTAGTGTTCAGGTTCTGTCATATTTTAGTGTTCAGGTTCTGTCATATTTTAGTGTTCAAGTTCTGTCATATTTTAGTGTTCAGGTTCTGTCATATTTTAGTGTCCAGGTTCTGTCATATTTTAGTGTTCAAGTTCTGTCATATTTTAGTGTCCAGGTTCTGTCATATTTTAGTGTCAAGGTTCTGTCATATTTTAGTGTTCAGGTTCTGTCATATTTTAGTGTTCAGGTTCTGTCATATTTTAGTGTTCAAGTTCTGTCATATTTTAGTGTTCAGGTTCTGTCATATTTTAGTGTTCAAGTTCTGTCATATTTTAGTGTTCAAGTTCTGTCATATTTTAGTGTTCAGGTTCTGTCATATTTTAGTGTCTAGGTTCTGTCATATTTTAGTGTCCAGGTTCTGTCATATTTTAGTGTTCAGGTTCTGTCATATTTTAGTGTTCAAGTTCTGTCATATTTTAGTGTCTAGGTTCTGTCATATTTTAGTGTCCAGGTTCTGTCATATTTTAGTGTTCAAGTTCTGTCATATTTTAGTGTCTAGGTTCTGTCATATTTTAGTGTCCAGGTTCTGTCATATTTTAGTGTCCAGGTTCTGTTATATTTTAGTGTCTAGGTTCTGTCATATTTTAGTGTTCAAGTTCTGTCATATTTTAGTGTTCAAGTTCTGTCATATTTTAGTGTTCAGGTTCTGTCATATTTTAGTGTCCAGGTTCTGTTATATTTTTGTGTTCAAGTTCTGTCATATTTTAGTGTTCAAGTTCTGTCATATTTTAGTGTCTAGGTTCTGTCATATTTTAGTGTTCAAGTTCTATCATATTTTAGTGTTCATGTTCTGTCATATTTTAGTGTTCATGTTCTGTCATATTTTAGTGTCTAGGTTCTGTCATATTTTAGTGTCTAGGTTCTGTCATATTTTAGTGTCTAGGTTCTGTCATATTTTAGTGTCCAGGTTCTGTTATATTTTAGTGTCTAGGTTATGTCAGATTTTAGTGTTCAGGTTCTGTCATATTTTAGTGTCTAGGTTCTGTCATATTTTAGTGTCTAGGTTCTGTCATATTTTAGTGTCCAGGTTCTGTCATATTTTAGTGTCCAGGTTCTGTTATATTTTTGTGTTCAAGTTCTGTCATATTTTAGTGTCTAGGTTCTGTCATATTTTAGTGTTCAAGTTCTGTCATATTTTAGTGTCTAGGTTCTGTCATATTTTAGTGTTCAAGTTCTGTCATATTTTAGTGTTCAGGCTCTGTCATATTTTAGTGTCCAGGTTCTGTTATATTTTTGTGTTCAAGTTCTGTCATATTTTAGTGTTCAAGTTCTGTCATATTTTAGTGTCTAGGTTCTGTCATATTTTTGTGTTCAAGTTCTGTCATATTTTAGTGTTCAGGTTCTGTCATATTTTAGTGCTCAAGTTCTGTCATATTTTAGTGTCCAGGTTCTGTCATATTTTAGTGTTCATGTTCTGTCATATTTTAGTGTCTAGGTTCTGTCATATTTTAGTGTCTAGGTTCTGTCATATTTTAGTGTTCAGGTTCTGTCATATTTTAGTGTTCAAGTTCTGTCATTTTTTAGTGTTCAGGTTCTGTCATATTTTAGTGTTCAGGTTCTGTCATATTTTAGTGTTCAAGTTCTGTCATATTTTAGTGTCTTGGTTCTGTCATATTTTAGTGTCTATGTTCTGTTATATTTTAGTGTTCAGGTTCTGTCATATTTTAGTGTTCAGGTTCTGTCATATTTTAGTGTTCAGGTTCTGTCATATTTTAGTGTTCAAGTTCTGTCATATTTTAGTGTTCAAGTTCTGTCATATTTTAGTGTTCAAGTTCTGTCATATTTTAGTGTTCAAGTTCTGTCATATTTTAGTGTTCAGGTTCTGTCATATTTTAGTGTCCAGGTTCTGTCATATTTTTGTGTTCAAGTTCTGTCATATTTTAGTGTTCAAGTTCTGTCATATTTTAGTGTCCAGGTTCTGTCATATTTTAGTGTTCAAGTTCTGTCATATTTTAGTGTCTAGGTTCTGTCATATTTTAGTGCTCAAGTTCTGTCATATTTTAGTGTTCAAGTTCTGTCACATTATATTCAGCGTGCGTTCTTACTCAAGTTAATCAACGTGTCTTCAACATCCATCATGCAGCCTTTACTTTGCATTCTCGTTTCAAGAGTCACTAAAACGTCTGTCCCCTCCACCCAAACTGTGACATCATGAAGTGCGGTCGAAACCAGCCTTTACATTAACTCCATCACACACTGCAAGCATCTTTCCTTACTCACCACTCCGGCGGGATGATCGACGAAGCGTTTGTTGAAGTCAGTTTTGTACTGTCTTACAGGGAACCCCGGTAGGGATGTGGTTAGTGCTCTTGTCTGCCGACCTCAAAGTTCGGGATTAAAATGTTATTTGCGTCAACATTTTGCAAACTTGAAGGCATTCAAAGTGCACCAGGCATCTGGAAATGGGTACCAGAGACACTCTCTGGGCCGGAAAGGTAGCGAGGAAGAGAATTGGTCACATAAAGCCCAGACTTAGTTCAATGAATTCACTAATATTTCACCATCTCCTCAATTACCATATGCTATAGGACTGTCTTTATCTTTAATGGTTTGATAAGTGAGAATATGAACAATGTGTCAGATGAGGATACGTTTTTAGATTGTAAGGAGGTAGGATGATGAGTTTCTATATAGTAAGAAGGTAGGATGATGAGTTTCTATATAGTAAGAAGGTAGGATGATGAGTTTCTATAATGAAAGGAGGTAGGATGATGAGTTTCTATATAGTAAGAAGGTAGGATGATGAGTTTCTATATTGTAAGTAGGTAGGATGATGAGTTTCTATATTGTAAGTAGGTAGGATGATGAGTTTCTATAATGTAAGAAGGTAGGATGATGAGTTTCTATATAGTAAGAAGGTAGGATGATGAGTTTCTATATTGTAAGTAGGTAGGATGATGAGTTTCTATATTGTAAGTAGGTAGGATGATGAGTTTCTATAATGTAAGAAGGTAGGATGATGAGTTTCTATATTGTAAGTAGGTAGGATGATGAGTTTCTATATAGTCAGAAGGTAGGATGATGAGTTTCTATATAGTAAGAAGGTAGGATGATGAGTTCCTATATTGTAAGGAGGTAGGATGATGAGTTTCTATATTGTAAGGAGGTATGGTGAAAAGTTTCTATAATTTAAGGAGATAGGATGATGAGTTTCTATATTGTAAGGAGGTATGGTGATAAGTTTCTATATTGTAAGAAGGTAGGATGATGAGTTTCTATATTGTAAGGAGGTATGGTGATAAGTTTCAATATTGTAAGGAGGTAGGATGATAAGTTTCTATATTGTAAGGAGGTATGGTGAAAAGGTTCTATATTGTAAGGAGGTATGGTGATAAGTTTCTATGTTGTAAGGAGGTATGGTGATAAGTTTATATATTGTAAGAAGGTAGGATGATGAGTTTCTATATTGTAAGGAGGTAGGATGATACGTTTCTATATTGTATGGAGGTAAGATGATGAGTTTCTATATTGTAAGAAGGTAGGATGATGAGTTTCTATATTGTAAGAAGGTAGAATGATGAGTTTCTATATAGTAAGAAGGTAGGATGATGAGTTTCTATATTGTAAGGAGGTAGGATGATGAGTTTCTATATTGTAAGAAGGTAGGATGATGAGTTTCTATATAGTACGAAGGTAGGATGATGAGTTTCTATATAGTAAGAAGGTAGGATGATGAGTTTCTATATATTAAGAAGGTAGGATGATGAGTTTCTATATTGTAAGAAGGTAGGATGATGAGTTTCTATATAGTAAGAAGGTAGGATGATGAGTTTCTATATTGTAAAAAGGTAGGATGATGAGTTTCTATATTGTAAGAAGGTAGGATGATGAGTTTCTATATAGTAAGAAGGTAGGAGGATAAGTTTCTATATTGTAAGAAGGTAGGATGATAAGTTTCTATATTGTAAGAAGGTAGAATGATGAGTTTCTATATAGTAAGAAGGTAGGATGATGAGTTTCTATATTGTAAGGAGGTAGGATGATGAGTTTCTATATTGTAAGAAGGTAGGATGATGAGTTTCTATATAGTACGAAGGTAGGATGATGAGTTTCTATATAGTAAGAAGGTAGGATGATGAGTTTCTATATATTAAGAAGGTAGGATGATGAGTTTCTATATTGTAAGAAGGTAGGATGATGAGTTTCTATATAGTAAGAAGGTAGGATGATGAGTTTCTATATTGTAAAAAGGTAGGATGATGAGTTTCTATATTGTAAGAAGGTAGGATGATGAGTTTCTATATAGTAAGAAGGTAGGAGGATAAGTTTCTATATTGTAAGAAGGTAGGATGATAAGTTTCTATATTGTAAGAAGGTAGGATGATAAATTTCTATATTGTAAGAAGGTAGGATGATGAGTTTCTATATTGTATGGAGGTAGGATGATGAGTTTCTATATTGTAAGAAGGTAGGATGATAAGTTTCTATATTGTAAGAAGATAGGATGATGAGTTTATATATTGTAAGAAGGTAGGATGATGAGTTTCTATATTGTAAAAAGGTAGGATGATAAGTTTTTATATTGTAAGGAGGTAGGATGATGAGTTTCTATATTGTAAGAAGGTAGGATGATGAGTTTCTACATTGTAAGAAGGTAGGATGATAAGTTTCTATATTGTAAGAAAGTATGGTGATCAGTTTCTAGATTGTAAGTGTGAAACTTATTTTCATCTTTTTAATAAAGCTTAGGAATAAGTTTCTTGATTCTTATGACGTTTGAGGATCATTTTTGAGAATATAAGATAATATTGGGATACTTTTCTAGAATTTGAAAAGGTTCGAGGATCATTTTCTTGTATTTTAAATGATACGAGGATCATTTTCTAGAATTGGAAAAGTATGAGGATAATTTTCAAGAATTTTAAAAAGGTATGAGGATTTGTTTCTATAATTTTAAAAGGTATGAGGATAATTTTCTAGAATTGGAGAAGATATGAGGATAATATTCTAGAATGTAAAATGTATGTGGATAATTTTCTAGAATTTGAAAAGGTACGTTGATAATTTTCTGGAATTTGAAAAAAGGTATGAGGATAAGTTTCTAGAACTTTAGTAGGTGTGAGGATAAGTTACTAAATTAATTGGAAATAAATATAGATTATACGGAGGTGTAAGGAGAATATTCTATGTTTTAACGTGGTATCAAGATTGTTTGTGAAATCAAGTGTTAAGATTAGTTTGATAATCAAAATTCAGTTAAAAGATGGAAATGCATATATATGGCACTTTTCATCTTGTCAGACGGTCTTAGTGCTACTGTGTATTTTTTTTGAGGTTTTGTTTCTGCCGAACAGCTTCTCTCGTGGCTAATTCTACCAATGTTTGACAAACGCTCGCGGTCACAGAATGAACAAGTCAGGCCCACTGGTCCACAGGGTTTTCCATGCTTTTTCTTGAGTCTTTTCTCTTCTAAGTTTTGCCTTAGCACAGTCTCAAATGATGTTATATCATTCCTTGTACATCCTCTCCATGATGTGCGATCACTTGCCAGATGTTCCTAGTCATATTCACAGATGAAGAAGTCATTCAGAGATGATTTACAGATATCTCTATATGGTAGTTTAAGTCTGCCGATTTGTCTTTTTCCGTGTATTAGTTCACCATATAGTATTTGCCTGGCATTGCGTTTGTCTTTACTTTGCCTACTCTGCCTGTGCACGGAATATGGAGATAGTGCTTTACCCAGTCGCCACTAATGCGTACATATTTGTGAAATGTGGTAGACAGCGTGGATAAGTAGATTGTATGCGGGAATTAGGGTGTGTTTATGAGGGATTATGGGGGTTAATGTATGATGTCCATGGTGATAACTATTTGTGGTGACAAATTTGTCGAGTTATGATGATTTGGCAAATTATAGCAACTTGTTCCTAACTTGAGTTATCTCGCTTGCATTAGAAAAAAAAAAGATTACAGTTATTTTTGAAACTATTGAACAAACCTCTTTTGATTTCATAATGTCTGCAATGCCAGTTTCTATTTTCTGTTTTTTTTTTTTCATAAAAAGATGATCATAGAGAAGACATGATGCAGAGAAAAGAAAGCAGTCCGCCATGTTTAGAACCGGTTATAACTGGCGAGGTTCACCTTCAGGACATGCCAACCTTGGAAGTACAAACTAACCTTGACCTTTCGGACCATTTACATGACCCTGAAGGTAAGTAGATGTCTTGTTTGTTGTCTGAATATGTTTCTCTCCCTTGTTTGTTGTCTGAATATGTTTCTCTCCCTTGTTTGTTGTCTGAATATGTTTCTCTGTCTTGTTTGTTGTCTGAATATGTTTCTCTGTCTTGTTTGTTGTCTGAATATGTTTCTCTCCCTTGTTTGTTGTCTGAATATGTTTCTCTGTCTTGTTTGTTGTCTGAATATGTTTCTCTCCCTTGTTTGTTGTCTGAATATGTTTCTCTCCCTTGTTTGTTGTCTGAATATGTTTCTCTCCCTTGTTTGTTGTCTGAATATGTTTCTCTCCCTTGTTTGTTGTCTGAATATGTTTCTCTCCCTTGTTTGTTGTCTGAATATGTTTCTCTCCCTTGTTTGTTGTCTGAATATGTTTCTCTCCCTTGTTTGTTGTCTGAATATGTTTCTCTCCCTTGTTTGTTGTCTGAATATGTTTCTCTCCCTTGTTTGTTGTCTGAATATGTTTCTCTGTCTTGTTTGTTGTCTGAATATGTTTCTCTCCCTTGTTTGTTGTCTGAATATGTTTCTCTCCCTTGTTTGTTGTCTGAATATGTTTCTCTCCCTTGTTTGTTGTCTGAATATGTTTCTCTGTCTTGTTTGTTGTCTGAATATGTTTCTCTCCCTTGTTTGTTGTCTGAATATGTTTCTCTCCCTTGTTTGTTGTCTGAATATGTTTCTCTCCCTTGTTTGTTGTCTGAATATGTTTCTCTCCCTTGTTTGTTGTCTGAATATGTTTCTCTCCCTTGTTTGTTGTCTGAATATGTTTCTCTCCCTTGTTTGTTGTCTGAATATGTTTCTCTGTCTTGTTTGTTGTCTGAATATGTTTCTCTCCCTTGTTTGTTGTCTGAATATGTTTCTCTCCCTTGTTTGTTGTCTGAATATATTTCTCTCCCTTGTTTGTTGTCTGAATATGTTTCTCTCCCTTGTTTGTTGTCTGAATATGTTTCTCTCCCTTGTTTGTTGTCTGAATATGTTTCTCTGCCTTGTTTGTTGTCTGAATATGTTTCTCTGCCTGTAAGGGGCCAAGGTAAAGAAATGCAAATAATTGCATACTATCTGAGTGTGTGTTGTTTGTTTGTTTCTGCTGAAGGCATATTAAGCCGAAACGTCGTTTACATTTGTGTCGTTCATCAATTACGTAAAACTTTAACCGTACTAGTTCTTTTTTTTTTTTTCAATTCTCCTCCATCACTATCTGTATCTGCTTGTTGTTTTCTGTGTTTTTATTGTATCTACTCTTGTTTTGTGTAACACTATGGATAATTTAGTTTTTGCTCAAGCTTTTAAAAAGAACACATCTGACTAGATGGCGACAATGAAGCTGAGGATAATCCACATGTCAAAGGAAAGGTTGAACATTGCGCCACGAGGGGTAGATGCAGAAAAAGGATTTTCAGCGGAAAAGAACGTATGAAAAGAACGGTTCAATCAATGGAACAATCAGTAGACGAACACGGTCAATCAATGCAGGACAGGAACAATCAGTATGAGAACACGTTCAATTAATGAATCAAATTGATTCACTAATTATCGCCTCGGAAGTTTCCCTCTATAATAATATTCATTAATTATTATTTGTCTCCACGTTCAATTAATGCAGGACAGGAACAATCAGTAGACCAACATGTTCAATCAATGCAGGACAGGAACAATCATTAGATGAACACGTTCAATCAATGCAGGACAGGAACAATCATTAGACGAACATTTTCAATCAATACAAGACAGGAACAATCAGTAGATGAACACGTTCAATCAATGCAGAACAGGAACAATCAGTAGACGAACATTTTCAATCAATGCAGAACAGGAACAATCAGTAGACGAACATTTTCAATCAATGCAGGACAGGAACAATCAGTAGACGAACATGTTCAATCAATGCAGGACAGGAACAATCAGTAGAGGAACACGGTCAATCAATGTAAGACAGGAACAATCAGTAGAGGAACACGGCCAATCAATGTAAGACAGGAACAATCAGTAGAGGAACCCGGTCAATCAATGTAAGACAGGAACAATCAGTAGAGGAACACGGTCAATCAATGTAAGACAGGAACAATCAGTAGAGGAACACGGTCAATCAATGTAAGACAGGAACAATCAGTAGAGGAACACTGTCAATCAATGTAAGACAGGAACAATCAGTAGAGGAACACGGCCAATCAATGCAGAACAGGAACAATCAGTAGACGAACATGTTCAATCAATGTAAGACAGGAACAATCAGTAGACGAACATGTTCAATCAATGTAAGACAGGAACAATCAGTAGAGGAACACGGCCAATCAATGTAAGACAGGAACAATCAGTAGAGGAACACGGCCAATCAATGCAGGACAGGAACAATCAGTAGAGGAACACGGTCAATCAATGTAAGACAGGAACAATCAGTAGACGTACATGTTCAATCAATGCAGGACAGGAACAATCAGTAGACGAACATGTTCAATCAATGCAGGACAGGAACAATCAGTAGAGGAACACGGTCAATCAATGTAAGACAGGAACAATCAGTAGAACGAACATGTTCAATCAATGCAGGACAGGAACAATCAGTAGAGGAACACGGTCAATCAATGTAAGACAGGAACAATCAGTAGAGGAACACGGTCAATCAATGCAGGACAGGAACAATCAGTAGAGGAACACGGTCAATCAATGCAGGACAGGAACAATCAGTAGAGGAACACGGTCAATCAATGTAAGACAGGAACAATCAGTAGAACGAACATGTTCAATCAATGCAGGACAGGAACAATCAGTAGAGGAACACGGTCAATCAATGTAAGACAGGAACAATCAGTAGACGGACACGGTCAATCAATGCAGGACAGGAACAATCAGTAGACGAACACTTTGATGGCTGCTGGACTGGGCGGCAGAGCTGATATACAGTTGACCCCAGCCCAAACTAAAAACTAGAGACATATTGTGTCTATTCGTATATTGCTCGCACCGTTTGTTTTATTGATATGTTTATTCGTTGGTCTCATCATTTCAGCAACACTAGTTGGTGTATGTTTCATTGTATGTGCTTATATTTATTGTTTATACTTGATATCTCTGCTTGTTACTGATTCATCCGACTATAGTCCACACAGAAAGGCGTCGGATGGCATGTTCCTTCATAACCTTAGATCTGGTGAGCTATGTAACGGCTACATCACTGATCTATTTATGTCATCATCATGTGCCATACCGGTTGGCGTTGGCGATCATATCCTTCCACAATCTTCTATCCACCGTGTATTTCTGTTGTTGACTGTTATCAATGTCATGATATCAAGCTATCTATAATTCGCTCAGAAATTCGTGCCAACAGAGTTTATCAATTATCTCGGAAACTGATGAATTTCTGTAATTCTTTTTCATGAAATCTTATTTTTTCACCCACCATAAGATTTTATAACATTTAAGTACAAAGGTAGTCTGAATTTTGCACAACTCTTTTTTTTTTATATAATTTTATGGAAATATCAAACTGCGTGCTCTAAATATTAGATTATGTAAATTTTGTTAATTTTCTAATAAACCTCTCAGCGGATTGCGTCTTACAAGTTACGGTTCAGTGAGCGCGAGATGGTGCTAAGACTGTGGAGAACACGTGAAATGTGCCTTTTAAACGATGAGTTGTTTACAATAAATGTAAGTATTGTAACATCCTAAAAATTAGGACAACCAAAATATTTTACTTTTATATACCTCAAAGAAGCAAAAATCTTTCCTAAATGCATGATAGTAGGGGAAAAAAATCAGACTTAAGGTAGGTGAAATAAATAATATTTCACGAAAAAGAATTACAGAAATTCATCAAACAGTTTCGGAGATAATTGATCAATTCTATGGACACGAATTTCCGAATGAACTAAAGTAGTTTCTATCTATGTCGTCCGCGATCTCTCTTTCCCTGTATTTTACCAGTTGTAACCAAGTATTTAACCAAGTACTTTTTCTGTGCCAAGCCATTAAACCATTTTTATCATTTTCCCTTCCTGGAAAAACACAAACGAGAAAATGAACTAAAGCGTCAATGACAAACATCTGTGACCAGCACTGTTACTTTCCTCTACGTGCTAGGAGATGTAGTGGTCAGTTTGTAGCGGCCGACTACACTAGAATAAAAGGAGATTTTGATATTGAATAGGTTATCATCATAGTCATCATTATCATCATCATATACGTCATCATCATCATCATCAATAGAACATAACCTTAGTGATTGTTTGGGTACATTTGATGGCGTCTTTACAATAACCAGCTAATTATGAGTATGCAGCATATATAGCTCTAGTGTATGTAATGATATATGAGCCTAGTCTGAGTATACAGCCTATATAGCTCTAGTGTATGTAATGATATATGAACCTAGTCTGAGTATACAGCCTATCTAGCTCTAGTGTATGTAATGATATATGAGCCTAGTCTGAGTATACAGCATATATAGCTCTAGTGTATGTAATGATATATGAGCCTAGTCTGAGTATACAGCCTATCTAGCTCTACTGTACGTAATGATATATGAGCCTAGTCTGAGTATACAGCCTATCTAGCTCTAGTGTATGTGATGATATATGACCCTAGTCTGAGTGAGTATACAGCCTATCTAGCTCTAGTGTATGTGATGATATATGAGCCTAGTCTGAGTGAGTATACAGCATATCTATCTCTAGTGTATGTGATGATATATGAGCCTAGTCTGAGTGAGTATACAGCCTATCTAGCTCTAGTGTATGTAATGATATATGAGCCTAGTCTGAGTGAGTATACAGCCTATCTAGCTCTAGTGTATGTAATGATATATGAGCCTAGTCTGAGTGAGTATACAGCCTATCTATCTCTAGTGTATGTAATGATATATGAGCCTAGTCTGAGTGAGTATACAGCCTATCTAGCTCTAGTGTATGTAATGATATATGAGCCTAGTCTGAGTGAGTATACAGCCTATCTAGCTCTAGTGTATGTAATGATATATGAGCCTAGTCTGAGTGAGTATACAGCCTATCTAGCTCTAGTGTCTGTTATCACTGTTCACCGGGCGTGTTGTTTTCTTGTTTGCAATGGTTGAGCTTTCCTGATTTAAGAAAATGATTATCTGAAAATTTTGCCGAAGAATTCCTCTGATGTAGATAGAATCAAATGATGACATGTTTGGTTTTTTCGATATTTTTCTGCAACAGTTATCATCAACATCATGTGCCGCCCCCGCATCAACGGCTGACCACCATGAATCGTCATTTCACCCAGCCACTTGCCTTGATGGTCACACGCTGTGATGAATTCTCTTGTTCATCTTTTTTTTTTATTTTGTTAGTCCACTTTAGTCGATGTATTGTTTACCTTATATTTTCTTGTCCAAGTTGGCTTAGAGTAAGTTGTTGTGCGCGTCACAACAACTTTATTTAGCTTGTTCAAATTGTGTTCAACACCTTGAGCTGTGCGTTTCATCAGTTTTGATCGTGTTTCGATATTCCCGATATTCCGATTGGTTACGATGAATGATGATATCGTAAGGCAGGGAACAGTTGGCTGTGTTCACTTTCTGTGCGATTTCGACTTATGTCTTTTGGCGTGTGCTGAGACTACACTGATGGAGACTGCAACTATTTTTCTTTGTTTGTTTGTAAGATGAGATATTAATTCGTATGATTCCACAGGCACGGGCGGTTGAGCAATTATGGATTTTAATTCGTTTACCGGGGCCTTCCATAACCACAAGAAGTAAAGGCATCAAAATGCATAGAGATGCGGAGCTACTGTAGAGCTGATAATAATGCCAATTCTAAAAAAAAAAAAAGTTGTATTGCGACAGCTTTACGTGGTGATAGACAAAACAAAATCGACGTATCAGCCAAGTAGGCCTTCAGCTGGAACAACAAACACAAATATGTATATATATATATATATATATATATATATATATATATATATATATATATATAAGGATATATAAACAAATCCAAATTCTTAATTTTCAGCTGTTTCAAAAGTTTATTATTTCTCTTCTTCTTTGTTCACCCAATTCTTCACATTTTGTCTACAAATCCGCATTTCAAGGGCTTCGATTTTCTTCTTTGTTTTATATAATTAGTGTCCATGTTTTTTAACTTTACAGGAATATTGAGATGGTATATATTATTTTCTGCTCTCAGTTTATGTGCAGCAGTTATATCCGCACAAAAGAACTGAAATCAAAAAGTCTGTGACCTTTTACTGGTAGGCCTACCATTCGGGGACTCTCCCAGCGCATGATAATCTGAAGGAAAGTGGCATCAGTGCGGACACTGGTCTAGTCCCACTGCCTCAGTCACTACAGTTAATTGTGTGTTACTGACTCAATCACTACAGTTAATTGTGTGTCACTGACTCAGTCACTTCAGTTAATTGTGTGTCACTTACTCAGTCACTTCAGTTAATTGTGTGTCACTGACTCAATCACTTCAGTTAATTGTGTGTCACTGACTCAGTCAGTTCAGATAATTGTGTGTCACTGACTCAGTCCCTTCAGATAATTGTGTGTCACTGACTCAGTCACTTCAGTTAATTGTGTGGCACTGACTCACACAGTGGATGTACTTTTGAAGCAAAAAGAGTATGAGGAGGCGGGGGGGGTGAGTTGGAGGGGGTTAGTGTGTGTGTGTGTGTGTGTGTGCGTGCGTGCGTGTGTGTGTGTGTGTGTGTGTGTGTGTGTGTGTGTGTGTGTTACCTGTAATGGAAAGTGATATAAGCAAAAGAATGGGAATGGCAAAAAGTAATTTTAATGCCATAAAAAATATACTAACATCAAAACAAATAACACAATGGTATATCTTCTCATCATTCGTGTATAGTGCAGAAACATGGACATTAGACAAATAAATAGAACATAAAATTGAAGCCTTCGAAACAATGGATATATAGAAAAATTGGTAGAATTATATGGAAAGAAACGAAAACAAAAGATGAAGACTTAAAACAACTAAAAATGAAAAGAGAACTATTAAGCACATTTCAAACAAAACAAATTAAATTTTGGGGGCATATTAAAAGACACAGCTGCCTATTAAAAGTAATCTTTGAGGGGAAAATACAAGGTAATAGTCAGAGGCAGACCAAGAATAACATGGACGAGTAACATCAAAAGATGGGCAAATCAGCCTATGGCAACCTGCACCATCAAAGCGAGAGACAGAGGTAAAGTCGCCTCACAGCAGCAGAGCTGGAAGTTGCCAGCGACCCACAGCTGATGACTTGCGGCAGGATCGGTGAACCAGAACCATCCAGACCCTACTCCATCTCTCCGTGGTGCCACCAGTTACAGATTAACCTGTCTAGTCTGCCCAAAGCGAGTTGGTTTCGAATAGGAAAGACAAACTGGTACTCAAAAAAAGCATGTTGAAGTCGGATGTGTTGGGCCGAAAGGTGCAAATATCATCAGTTTTACTGCAAACCACAACACAACGTGAAGTCGCGATAGCTCAGTGGTTAGTGAGCTGGACTACAAAGGACAAGATGTAGGGTTCGATCCCAACCCTTGACTTAAGGTTCACCCAGCTTTTGAGGGTAACGGATATTTTCTTGGAAAGAAATGCGGCGTGGGAGTAATACCGACCACACTACACCAAAAATCATGTGCTGAAGGTCTGTAAAATGTATGGTCACTAACACCATATTCCCTATACGCCACTTGGCGTGACGGGGGTACTTTACTTTTTTTTTTTAATAACAACTGAACATAGATACGCCCACTTAACGTCCTCTTAAGGGCGGATGATGAGAAATGGTCCTTTAGTCCTCGGAAGAACGCAAGCAAGCGAGAAAAACAAGAGACAGAGCGTAATGGAACTGTGTGATAGTCAACCGTCGATGCGGAGACGGCACTCAATGACGTTATTTGTGTTATTATTATCATCATCATCGAGTACCGGGCCTACTGGCGTAGGTGATCATGTATCTCCACAATTTTCGATCTCGGCAGCTATTTATCATTTCTGTTGTTGACCTTCTGCCAAGCCATTCTCTTAAGCTGTCTGTTACTTTTTCTCTTTGCTTCCCTCTATCTCTTCGTCCCTCAATTTGTCCAGTTGTTACAATATATTCCAGTTGTTCTCTTCTCATTACATGGCCAAAAAATTATGATTGTTTCTTCATAATATTGGAAATTAGCTCTCTTTTTGCTTTGACCTCTCTCAGAACATCTTCATTACTCTTCTTAGCTGTCCATTGTACTCTCAACATTTTTCCGTAAAACCACATTTCTACAGACTCCAGTGATTTTCTTGTCTGTTATCCTATTGTCCATGAATCGCATCCATATGTTAAGACTGGCTCTACATAACATTTAAGAACTCTTTTTTCAGAGAAGAGTAATTATTATACTCTATTATATTAAACTCTTAGAATAAGAGCTTGTCATGCCAGTAGCGATGTAGTTATAGTTTGTTTCAGATTGTTTGCCTCCCTAATTCCAGTAATATCTCGAAAACCGTCTGATAGAATACCATGATTTTTTGCATGCGACCTTAGATTTTCAATGACGTAACGAATTTATCATTTAAATTATCGTATGTGTTACCGTTTCCTCAAAGCGGCAACTTCCTTTGATCTCCTTCATATTTGTATTTATTTTGACACAAAAAAAAGAATGTACGGTAAATGAAGATCTTTTACACTTTTTAGAGGAAAAGGCGTAACTTTTATTTTTATATAAGGGACATTATTACTTTATAATAAGAGAGTAAGTAAGTAAGTGTTCCTGTCATGCCTGAAGGTGTATAGGGGAATAAACCGCCACAATTGCACTTTTTCACAACATGCTACCCATTTGGATTGGGCTCTTTTAATTATACAACTAATATTGAATCAAATCAAAATAGGCCGAACATTCACCGAATAGAAATTATTTATTTTAAGAACACAGAATACAACATCAACTCACTAAAAAAACAGTTCCTGAAGTGGTCCGTATCCAGAGTTTCCAACTCCAACAAAGTCACTTCAGTAAGTTCAAACAAATGAGTTTTATTCAGAATCTGCCGAATCTAATAGACGTATTACCATTTTTGGTTGAATAACCCACAGACCATCGTTTCTCCAATACTTATCTTCCTCAACCATAACATGGTCTTCACAACTAGCCCAATAATCTTTGTCTATGTTTGAAATAGCAACATTGGTAAGCTCTTTAACATCAGATAATTTGAAAGTTTTATTTTCGGATGCTACTTGCCCTTTGATCTTTGCCCAAACTAATTCAATAGGATTTAGGTGTGAGTGATATGGAGGCAGCCTCAAACATCTATGACCATGTTCTTCAATTAATTTATATATTTGAAATATCTTTGGCCGTTGTATCTGTTTTACAAGTGAAAGTAATTCAGGCTTGAGATACATATCGTTAAATGGTATTTGTTCCCTTGTCAGCCATGTCTTTATTTCAGCTTTAGTGCTTGATGATGTTGGAACTTTATCTTCTTGTGCCACTTTGTTATGGTAAGATGCATTATCCATGATCAAACAAGATGGTCGATCTAATAAAGGCAAAAGAGTGTCTTTAATCCAATCTCTGAACATATGACTGTTCATCTCTGAATGATAATCCTGGTTATCAGTTGACTTTGCAATAAAAACAAGTTCAGCATTCTCCACCAGGCCATTATTTTTGCTCCCAGCATGTGCCACTATAAGGCGCTTTCCTTTGCTGCTAGGTACATACCTTTTAATAGTCCCATCTAATGACTGCCATTCTTTTTCATTTGTGTGGTGGGCATTAATCCATGTTTCGTCCAAGTACACAATGTCATAATCTTCATTACGCATTTGTCTAACTTCACGTAAATATTTGCTTCTTGCAGCTACTAAATGAGGTTTCTCGCAAATGATGTTTCTTCCACAAGAATATTTTCTAAAAGTGAAGCCTAAACTCCGCACACTTCTCCATAGTGTAGTTTTTGATACATCAATACTGGTGTTCTTTTTAAGCCAAATCTTAAGTTTCCTTATGGTAACTTCTTCCCCTAAGTCAAACATTTTACAAATCTCTCTGCGGACAAGTTCTCTGTCAAAACTGTCTAACAAATGTTTTCTTCCTCGACTTCTTTCTTTCCTTGAACATTCACATTGAACATTTTTCACTGATCTATGAAACGACCGTTTACTTAAACCTAACACGTGCATCGTTCTCTTTTCAGGATTTGATATGCTGTGATATAGACTCCCTCGTTTTGCCTCTCTACAAAAATATAAATATAATTTCTTTGTAATATTTTGTTCAGTAACAAATTTCAACTTTAAACTCATTGTTAAGGGCACAACTCACAAAACACGCCTATGTAAATAATTTGATTTTGTATTTTTGGTGACGTTATACTAATGACGTGATACAAAAAGTTGACAATTTTAATCCAGTAAGTGCAAAACCAGAATTGCGCACCGAATATAAGAGAAATTTGCTACACATATGTGCAAATATTGACAAAAATCTGACATTTGCAATTCAATAGTGTAAACCGGTGCCTTTACCCACCAACATATAAAGGAAATTCCCAAATGAAGATGTTTAAATCATTCTTGAAGTGATATGGAAGGGGTAAATACTCTTAAATTTTGATTCAAATGTGCCCAAGTTTAATCATACTTTTATCCTCCTGGTAAGCAAGCGCACAAGAAAAACCAGCAGTTTGTTTGCAATGAATTTATTGTTTCTATTACGTTATGAGATTCAGTAGGTTACATGCAAAATATCAGCACTGTAGCACAAATGGTTGCTGAGCTGTGGTTTTTTGAAGTGAGGCAAAAAATCTGAAGCGAACTATAGTACGTTAACACGATTATATAAATATACTGTTTCATTTCTATCCTAAACTCTGTGGTTGCTACAGTCGAGTGAGTGATTTGATTGAGCAGTTAGTAAAGAGATTGACAGCCAGAATGAAAGTACAAGCGACAGCACTGTCACATGCTGCAGTTTAATACTTAGAATTCAAAATACCTTTCCTCTCCCTGGCCAGGCTTGGTCACCCTTCCTACAATAAAAGATATCACGGACTATATTATGCAATATTTCGCACAGGTTAACTGTGTTAGAGCATTAAGGCGTGTCCTTGGCTCCGGCTCAAGATGTCTTTTCTTGGCTTTTTAAATGTTGCCTTGTGTTCATTCCTGGATTATTTTCTCTTCTGTTCCTATGTGTTTATTCCTAGATTACTTTTCTCTTCTGTTCCTATGTGTTTATTCCTAGATTACTTTTCTCTTCTGTTCATATGTGTTTTTTCTAGATTACTTTTCTCTTCTGTTCCTATGTGTTTATTCCTAGATTACTTTTCTCTTCTGTTCATATGTGTTTTTTTCTAGATTACTTTTCTCTTCTGTTCCTATATGTTTATTCCTAGATTACTTTTCTCTTCTGTTCCTATGTGTTTATTCCTAGATTACTTTTTCTTATATTCCTATGTGTTTATTCCTAGATTACTTTTTCTTATATTCCTATGTGTTTATTCCTAGATTACTTTTCTCTTCTGTTCCAATGTGTTTATTCCTACATTACTTTTCTCTTCTGTTCCTATGTGTTTATTCCTAGATTACTTTTCTCTTCTGTTCCTATGTGTTTATTCCTAGATTACTTTTTCTTATATTCCTATGTGTTTATTCCTAGATTACTTTTCTCTTCTGTTCCTATGTGTTTATTCCTAGATTACTTTTCTCTTCTGTTCCTATGTGTTTATTCCTAGATTACTTTTTCTTATATTCCTATGTGTTTATTCCTAGATTACTTTTTCTTATATTTCTATGTGTTTATTCCTAGATTACTTTTTCTTATATTTCTATGTGTTTAATCCTTCTAAGTGTTTGTTCTTGTATTATTTTCTTTTCCTGTTGCCGTGTCTTTCCTGTTGCCGTGTCTTTCCTGTTGCCGTGTCTTTCCTGTTGCCGTGTCTTTCCTGTTGCCGTGTCTTTCCTGTTGCCGTGTCTGTCCTGTTGCCGTGTGTTTATTTTATGAGAATGTATCACTTGTATACCAACAGTTTACTTTAATGACACATGCGTCCGCTTATTAATCACATATATATGTATATTATATGCTTATACGTAGATTCACTTGTATGTTCCTTTCTTTGTTTGTGAATATCGCCAAGTTGAATTGATTCATTATGACTTTCTTGATGATGTGAGAAAGTAGTTTGCGTTTCTGTCTCAGCGCTGACTCTACTAGTTGGTGATCACTGACGTCTCTCTCTCTCTCTCTCTCTCTCTCTCTCTCTCTACCTCTCTCTCTACCTGCGATATCTCTGCCTACCGTCGTTAGGTGCATTCATGTTTGTGTCTCTTTTTATTTATCTGTATTTCTGTCTACCGTCATGCGTATTTGTTTTCATGTCCCTCTGTAATCTTTTTTGTTTTATTTATTTATTATGCTCTCTTTTTATGAAAATACATGTATATTTGAATTTCTTTTTGCCTGTCTGTGTGTAATTTTTTTTTTAATTGTTTCTATTTGTCGTATTACTGTCGCATATACGATATGAGTATTTCTGACCGGTTGTCTGTTTGTTTACTTGCTGAATTTCTCTCCAATTAAGTCCTTCTTTCCTTCTAACAATGCTTCTCTCTTTCATTTTTTTATTTTTTTTCTATCTGGCCTGTCTGTCTGTGTATGCCTTAAGTCTATTTATGAATATATTTTGATTTTCTCTTTAAGTTTTCATCTGTCTGTCATTCAGTGTATGTCTCTGTTTATTTGTGAATACATTTTGTCTGTCTGGCATTCAGTGTATGTCTTTCTGTTTATTTGTGAATACATTTTGTCTGTCTGTCATTCAGTTAATGTCTTTTTGTCTATTTGTGAATACATTTTAATTTTCTTGTTAAGTGTCTGTCTTCCGTCTGTATTTCTCTCCTTCACTTCTACACTCACTTCACTGTCTTCCCGTCTGTATTTCTCTCCTTCACTTCTACACTCACTTCACTGTCTTCCCGTCTGTATTTCTCTCCTTCACTTCTACACTCACTTCACAGTCTCTCCACTCGTCAGTCTACATTTCAGTAGACTTCTCCTGTAAATAACTCTACAAATGCTAAAAATATCTTGCCTGTCGACATCCCAAATGACCATTTCACTTATCATCCATCTCAGATGTCATCTGCATGTCATTTACCGTGACCTTTATGTCGATTTTCTCTAGTATCTCGTGATTCGCTCCCTTGCTAGGTTTCAACAAGTGATATTCACATTTTTCCTTCCCCTGCTTTCTGGAACCTTTTTCTTAATTGAAATGTGTATTGTTCCGCGCCCTGTATCTGCTATTACGCCGTGTCTACAACTTGTAATTGCTTCTTCTTGCTTGTCATAGATCATTCTTATTCGTGAATGACCTATGGGTATAGTATGATTGACTTGTGCCTACAGCGAAGGAAGGAAACTTGGTACGTCACAGTGAAAGCCCATATATGCCATTCGAATATTTAACTGTGTGGTGACACATAAATGCTAATTTAACACAAAATTGATTTTGCTTTTATCCGTCAGTTCTCTGGCATATTTCTGTTATTAACTCCTCTGTTTTTGCTACTATTTTCATCTATAACTTTCTAAACTTAAATCGGTTGCATTTTTTACATGATATAACCCTAGGGAGCCGCGATAGCTCAGTGGTTAGTGAACTGGACTACAAAGGACAAGAGGCCGGGTTCGATCCTGATCGACGGCTTCCTGGTTCACCCAGCGTAAATAGGTACCGAATTTTTTTTCTGAGAAATTAAAGCGGCACGGGCCGCACATTACCCCAAAAATCTTGTGCCTAAGGTCTAAAAAAATTATGGTCACTAACACCATATTCCCTATACGCCACTTCACGTGACGGGTCACTAACACCATATTCCCTATACGCCACTTCACGTGACGGGTCACTAACACCATATTCCCTATACGCCACTTAACGTGACGGGTCAGTTACACCATATTCCCTATACGCCACTTGACGTGACGGGTCAGTTACACCATATTCCCTATACGCCACTTGACGTGACGGGTCAGTTACACCATATTCCCTATACGCCACTTGACGTGACGAGTCAGTTACACCATATTCCCTATACGCCACTTGACGTGACGGGAATCTTTACTTTTATAAATGCCACATTCTCTATAAATCTTTCTTTCTTTGCTTGCATGCGTGCGTTCGCCCGATGACTAAAGTATTCTAGAGTATTCGTAGACTGTAGAATTCCTCTTTGTCATCCGTCCTTAAAAGGACGTTAAGTGGGCGTGTCCGCGTTGTGTTGTGGTTTGCAGTATAACTGTTATATTTGCGCCTTTCGGCCCAACACATCCGACTTCAGCACGTTTCTTTCTTTAAAATCTATCAATTTTCCTGTCTTTGTTCCTTGATCTATCTATCTATCTATCTATCTATCTATCTATCTATCTATCTATCTATCTATCTATCTATCTATCTATCTATCTATCTATCTATCTATCTATCTATCTATCTATCTATCTATCTATCTATACCTATCTATCTATCTATCTATCTATCTATCTATCTATCTATCTATCTATCTATCTATCTATCTATCTACCTACCTACCTACCTACCTACCTACCTACCTACCTACCTACCTACCTACCTATCCTATACCTATCCTATCCTACCTATCTACCTATCTATCTATCTATCTATCTATCCTATCCTATCTATCTATCTATCTATCTATCTATCTATCTATCTATCCTATCTATCTATCTATCTATCTATCTATCTATCTATCTATCTATCTATCTATCTATCTATCTATCTATCTATCTATCTATCTATCTATCTATCTATCTATCTATCTATCTATCTATCTATCTATCAGTCTATCGGTTTGTTTGTGCGTCGGTCTGTTCATTCGTCTGCCTTCCTTCCTGTCTATCTCTCTGTCTGCCTGCGTGTCTCTATGAATAGCTCTCTCACACTGTTATTCTACATGTTTGTCCAAATCTAGCCACAAGTATTCAACAGGGTGCGGTCTATGTTCACATCTAGCCACAACTATTTAACACGGTGGGGGCTATGTCCACATCTAGCCACAACTATTTAACACGGTGTGGGCTATGTCCAAATCTAGCCACAACTATTTAACAGGGTGGGGGCTATGTCCAAATCTAGCCACAACTATTTAACAGGGTAGGGGATATGTCCAAATCTAGCCACAACTGTTTAACACGGTGGGGGCTATGTCCAAATCTATCAACAACTATTTAACAGGGTACGGTCTATGTTCACATCTAGCCACAACTATTTAACAGGGTGGAGGCTATGTCCAAATCTAGCCACAGCTATTTAACACAGTGGAGGCTATGTCCAAATCTAGCCACAACTATTTAACACGGTGGAGGCTATGTCCAAATCTAGCCACAACTATTTATCAGGGTAGGGGCTATGTCCAAATCTAGCCACAGCTATTTATCAGGGTAGGGGCTATGTCCAAATCTAGCCACAGCTATTTAACACAGTGGAGGCTATGTCCAAATCTAGCCACAACTATTTAACACGGTGGGGGCTATGTCCAAATCTAGAAAACAAGTATTTAACAGGGTGCCGTCTATGTTCACATCTAGCCACAACTATTTAACAGTGTGCGGTCTATGTCCAAATCTAGCCACAACTATTTAACACGGTGGGGGCTATGTCCACATCTAGCCACAACTATTTAACACAGTGGGGGCTATGTCAAAATCTAGCCACAACTATTTAACAGGGTAGGGGCTATGTCCAAATCTAGCCACAACTATTTAACACGGTGGGGGCTATGTCCAAATCTAGCCACAACTATTTAACAGGGTAGGGGATATGTCCAAATCTAGCCACAACTATTTAACACGGTGGGGGCTATGTCCAAATTTAGCCACAACTATTTAACAGGGTACGGTCTATGTTCACATCTAGCCACAACTATTTATCAGGGTGGAGGCTATGTCCACATCTACCCACAACTATTTATCAGGGTAGGGGTTATGTCTACATCTAGCTACAACTATTTAACAGGGTGCGGTATATGTCCACATCTAGCCACAACTATTTAACAGGGTGCGGTCTATGTCCATATCTAACCACAACAATTTAACATGGTGCGGTCTATGTCCACATCTAGCCACAACTATTTAACAGGGTGCGGTCTATGTCCACATCCCTCCACAACTATTTAACAGGGTGCGGTCTATGTCCACATCCCTCCACAACTATTTAACAGGGTGCGGTATATGTCCACATCCCTCCACAACTATTTAACAGGGTGCGGTCTATGTCCACATCCCTCCACAACTATTTAACAGGGTGCGGTCTATGTCCACATCCCTCCACAACTATTTAACAGGGTGCGGTCTATGTCCACATCTAGCCACAACTATTTAACAGGGTGCGGTCTATGTCCACATCCCTCCACAACTATTTAACAGGGTGCGGTCTATGTCCACATCCCTCCACAACTATTTAACAGGGTGCGGTCTATGTCCACATCTAGCCACAACTATTTAACAGGGTGCGGTCTATGTCCACATCTAGCCACAACTATTTAACAGGGTGCGGTCTATGTCCACATCTAGCCACAACTATTTAACACAGATCTTATCTGAAAGGTAAGATATCTGAAGTCACCCTGTTCCAATCCTACCAAATGCGGTGGGAATTTTGATCTTCAAATCCGTGGCCTTACTCTATGCTGGTCTCTGGAAAGTGAGGTTCGATGTTTAGCCCTCTCGGGTAAAGGCAAATAGGAAAAAACAAACAGGGAAGATCCCGTCTGAACTTTGCGGACGTTAAAGAACCCTTGATAGTTAACAACCGAAA
The DNA here is from genome assembly GCA_032433765.1 of Megaustenia siamemsis. Lineage (NCBI taxonomy): Eukaryota > Metazoa > Mollusca > Gastropoda > Stylommatophora > Ariophantidae > Megaustenia > Megaustenia siamemsis. Next base: position 19,230,811 of record JAVIAB010000024.1, on the reverse strand, counting down.
CGAGTAGGCTAAAATTGGTCGCTGCCCGGTCAAATGATTGTTAAGGGGTAAAACTCGACCCAGTTACCTCTTCCAATTGTAATGTCTTAACCGGTGCTGCGGAGTTCTGTATCTGTACTGGAATAGTCTTCAGTGCGTTTGCAATGTGGCGGTGATGCTGCACAATGGGATAAGGTAAAGATCTGAGCATTTGTGTTTTTGTCGGCAGCGGAGTGACCTGTCGACTAAACTAAACATTGATCAGGAAGTTATCACTAGTCTGCGTCAGCTGTGATGCATTCAACCCCTGGACGTTTTAGTATTTTTAAAACTTTGAGTTGTTTTATTTGATGATCACGTCACCATCAAATAATCTACGGACATCATCATCATAATCATCATCAAGTACCAAGCCTGCTGGCGTAGGTAATCATGTCTCTCCATAACTTTCGATCTCGGGAGCTATTTATCATTTCTGTTGTTGATTTCTGCCAAGCCATTCTTGTAAGCTGTCAGGTATATTTTCTCTTTGTTTCCCTCTATCTCTTCGTCCCTCAATTTTCCCAGTTGTCACAATATATTCCAGCTGTCCCCTTCTCATTACATGGCCAAAAAATGATGATTGTTTCTTCCTAATATTGGATATTAGCTCTCTTTTTGCTTTGGCCTCTTTCAGAACCTTTTCATTACTCTTCTTAGCTGCCCGTGGTATTCTCGATATTCTTCTGTAAAACCACATTTCTCAATGTCAACAGACATAGGACCACCCCTCTCCCTCCCCATGCACACCACAACCATTCACTCTATATAAAACGTTGGTGCTGCAGACCAACGTTTAAGTCAATTCTGCAAATTGTGAACAGGAGTCATTACAACGTTGAGTAATATCACCTTTCTTTTATTTTGGTTTGAACTATTCCACCAGATTTGGTTCTAAGGGAGCACGGATGAACGTATCACCAGCTAGAATATACTAACGTTCGATAAGCCATTTGAAAAATGTTTCAGTTTTATCATTAATTTAACTGCAAAATTCTTGTTCATTTTGCTCCACAGATTGGGCATAGGCGTTCGTGCTTCTCCCCCCTACGCGATCTTTGTCCCCACAATCACAGCCAAAAGGTAAATGGAAATAATCGGAGCCCAATCAGGCAATCTGCATGCAGGGTCAGTCGCTACCTAAATTGACTGCAAGCATTTGTTCCGGCCAGAGTTTTCTCCCAGTGAAAGCCTATTACGGGCTGTGTGACACAAGCCGGTGAAACGCAATTTTCTCTAATCTGGTGGTTTATTCAATACTGAAAAGCAATTCCAGGGGATTTCGACCCACTCAAGGCGCAGAGATTTAGTCTGTGAAAGGGCGGGGAGAGCACTCGCTAGGTGAAGACGGAATACGGCGAATGTGTACTGGAAGTGTGAGGGGGGTAGGGGTGCTTTTTAGGCGGTGGTGAGGGGTAAGGATACACAGAATGTGACTAGAATGGGATAGAATGATGTCTGAAAGATGATTTATACAGAAGATAGAGGAAATTACGAATAGTGACCGTATAGAAGATTGAGGAAATTACAAAGGATGATCTGATAGAGGATAAAGGAAATTACAAAGGATGATCTGATAGAGGATAGAGGAAATTACGAATGGTGACCGTATAGAAGATTGAGGAAAGTACAAAGGATGATCTGATAGAGGATAGAGGAAATTACAAAGGATGATAATATAGATCTTATATAGGTGCATTTGAATGCAACGATTTTAGAACAATAAGCCTAATGAGCCAGGTAACCAAAATTTGACTAAAAGTTATACAAGGAAGGATTCAGAATAAAATTAATAATGAACTAGATGAGCAGCAACTCGGATTCAAGAAAAACAGTGGGACAAAATAAGCCATATTCAGCATGAGGACATTGAGTGAAAAGTACATAGAAGTAAACAAACGAATATATGCCTGCTTCATAGACTACACAAAAGCATTTGATGGAATACACCATGAGCAACTTATAGACTGCCTAAAGATATAAATCTGGATGACATAGACATACGACTGATATGCAATTTGTATTGGGAGCAAACAGCAATAATAAAATACAACAAGGAGAAATCTACACCCATTGATATAAAAAGAGGAGTAAGACAAGGATGCATCCTATCACCAAGCTTGTTCAATCTATACACTGAGCAAATCTTTAAAAACATCTCAGAGATGCCAGGCCTACAAATTAATGGAAAGATAATCAATAACCTAAGATATGCTGATGATACTGTTCTACTAGCAGAAAATCCTAAAGACCTACAACAATTACTTATTGTAATAAACATAACAAGCAAAAAATATGGATTAGATATGAATATAAAAAAGACTAAAACTATGATCATAAACAAAGACAATTCTCAAGATCTACAATTAAATATCAAAGTTGAAGGAATACATCTAGAGACAGTCCAGAACTACAACTACCTGGGACATACTATAACCAGTGATGGAAAATGTACAACTGAAATAAATAAAAGAATAGGAATGGCAAAAAGTAATTTCAATGCCATGAAAAATATACAAACATCAAAACAAATAACACCAGGGCTGAAACTAAGAATAGCAAAATGTTACATCTTCTCAATATTCCTGTATGGTGCAGAAACATGGACATTAGACCAGAAAACAGAACAGAAAATTGAAGCCTTTGAAATGTGGATTTATAGAAGAATAGGTCGAATTGGATGGCAAGAAAAGAAAACAAACGAAGAAGTTTTAAAACAACTAAAAATGAAAAAAGAACTACTAAACACAATTAGAGCAAGACAAATGAAATTTTTGGGTCACGTTAAAAGACACAACAGTCTAATAAAAGTAATATTAGAAGGGAAAATACAAGGTAAAAGAGGCAGAGGCAGACCAAGACTAACATGGACGAGTAACATCAAAAGATGGACAAGTCAACCTATGACAGTCTGCACCATCAAAGCAAGAGACAGAGTGGAATGACGCTCCATGGTAGCCAACCTTCGATGCGGAGAGGGCACTCAATGATGATGATGATGATGATAATATAAAGGATAGAGGATATTACGAAGGATGATAATAGAGAGGATAAAGGAGATTACGAAGGATGATAATAGAGAGGATATAGGAAATTACGAAGCATGATCTTATAGCGGATAGACAATACATAAAGGATTCTTTTAAAGAAATAGAAAGATATGTGATAGATTATTTAAAGAGGTTGATGGACGGGACTGGTTGGTCTCGAAGTGAAACGCCGGCGTCAAGACAGAGAGGTTGTGGGTTCAAATACTGGCTGCACAAGATGGGATTTGTATTTATGATTTCTCTCTGCGGCAACAACCCCTGGTCTCAGCAGTGAGGCCCGGCTTGAAACGTCAATTACTCATGGATAGAAAAAATATGAGTACCTCCGAAGACGAAGTTATCTGCCTATGCGGCGAGGGACCCCTGTGCACACGGCTGCCAGGGAAATACGGATTATTTAAATTTAATAAAAGGATCTACAGATGATAATGGAGATTGAAGGATGCATAGATAATGGTCTTTAAGGGGACTGAAGGACGTGTAAATGACGATCTTAATGATATAGAAGAAATGTAAATGACGATCTTAATGAAATAGAAGACATGTAAATGGCGATTTTAATGATATAGAAGAAATGTAAATGACGATCTTAATGAAATAGAAGAAATGTAAATGGCGATCTTAATGATATAGAAGCTATGTAAATGGCGATCTTAATGATATAAAAGAAATATAAATGGCGATTTAATGATATAGAAGAAAAGTAAATGGCGATCTTAATGATATAGAAGAAATGTAAATGACGATCTTAATGATATAGAAGAAATGTAAATGGCGATCTTAATGATATAGAAGAAATCTAAATGGTGATCTTAATTAATGATATAGAAGAAATGTAAATGACGATCTTAATGATATAGAAGAAATGTAAATGACGATCTTAATGATATAGAAGAAATGTAAATGATGATCTTAATGATCTAAAAGAAATGTAAATGGCGATCTTAATGATACAGAAGAAATGTAAATGACGATCTTAATGATATAGAAGAAATGTAAATGACGATCTTAATGATATAGAAGAAATGTAAATGACGATCTTAATGATCTAAAAGAAATGTAAATGGCGATCTTAATGATACAGAAGAAATGTAAATGACGATCTTAATGATATAGAAGAAATGTAAATGACGATCTTAATGATATAGAAGAAATGTAAATGACGATCGTAAGAATAAAACGGAAATGTGAATAACTATTTCAAGGAGATGTACTAATTATCAATAACGATATCAGCGAATAAACTAACTTACAATGGTGATCCTAGGGAGATATACTACGGTCAAAGACGATATTAAGGAGATACACTAAGTGTCACTGACACGTAATCTATCTCGCTAAGATAGTCATTGACACTTAGTATATCTCCTTAAGATCATCATTGACACTTAGTCTATTAGTCTATCCCTTTAAGATTGTCGTTGACAAAAGTTTATTTCCTTAAGATTGTCACTGACACTTAGTCTATCACCCTAAGATAGTCATTGACACTTAGTCTATCTCCCTAAGATAATCATTGACACTTGGAAATTCTCCTTAAGATCGTTGACGACACTTATTCTATCTCCTTAAGATCATCATTAACACTTAATATACATCCACAACTGGATATCTTGGTGTCATGGCATGGAAAACAGTCAACAACAGAACTGATACGATGCACTGTAGATAGAAGATTGTGGAGGGACATGATCACCTACGCCAACCGGTATGGCACATGATGGTGATGATATCGCCACAAGAAGTAAATGAAGGTATGAAGTATAAAGAGGAAGTATAAATGATCATGTTGACGAGATAGACAACATGTCAATGAAGATATTAAAGATACAAAGGAAGCGTGAATGACAATTTTATCGGTATATGTAAGAATGTTTTAAGAAAATAAAACGAATGCTTGCATGAGTGTTGATTCTAGCTGCAAAGAAAGGATGTATGAAGGATATCGTTAAAGAATTAGAAGGATGTTTCAAAGCTGATTTTACTGGGAAAGACTGGTGTATGAAGGATGAATTTACTGGGATAGACGGGTGTGTGAAGGATGATTTTACTGGATAGACGAATGTGTGAAGGATGAATTTACTGGGAAAGCCGGGTGTACGAAGGATGATTTTACTGGGAAAGATGGGTGTATGAAGGATGAATTTACTGGGATAGACGGGTGTGTGAAGGATGATTTTATTAGGATAGACGGAAGTGTGAAGGATGATTTTGCTGGATGGACGGATGTGTGAAGGATGATTTTACTGGGATGGACGGGTGTGTGAAGGATGATTTTACTGGATGGACGGATGTGTGAAGGATGATTTTACTGGGATAGACGGATGTGTGAAGGATGATTTTACTGGATAGACGGATGTGTGAAGGATGATTTTACTGGATAGACGGATGTGTAAAGTATGATTTTATTGGGATAGACGGATGTGTAAAGTATGATTTTATTGGGATAGACGGATGTGTGAAGGATGATTTTATTAGGATAGACGGATGTGTAAAGTATGATTTTATTGGGATAGACGGATGTGTGAAGGATGATTTTACTGGATAGACGGATGTGTGAAGGATGATTTTACTGGATAGACGGATGTGTGAAGGATGATTTTACTGGATAGACGGATGTGTGAAGGATGATTTTACTGGATAGACGGATGTGTGAAGGATGATTGTAATTATATAGACGGATGTGTGAAGGATGATTGTAATAAGATAGACGGATGTGTGAAGGATGATTGTAATACGATAGACGGATGTGTGAAGGATGATTTAAAAAGAATAGAATAATAGATGAAGTGTGGTTTTAATGGAATAGAAAGATTTAGTCGAAGAGAAAGATGTATAAACATGATTTTAATCGAACAAAGAATGATTTTGTGGAATAGAAAAATGTACAAAGAATGATTTTAACAGTAAACGAGAAAAAAGAATGAAAAACTGCGTAACGGAATAATAATATGTGGGATACATGGAAAATGATACAACAACAATGATGGTGTTAACAAAAGAATGTACAAAGAAGGACGTATAAAGGAAACAAAAGCTGATTGATATATGATACTTATATCTGGATATGACAAGTATAGAAGCTAACAAACGGATGATACTATGAGATTAAATGGATATATATAGTGTATGTTGTCAGCATGATAGAAGGATGTTTATATATTGATTGTGTGTAGCCCTTTTCGTCTTGTCAGACGGTCTAGTGGAGGCTATTGTGTATGTTTTTGAGGTATTTTTTTTGCCGAACAACTTCTCTCGTGGCTAATTCTACCAATGTTTGACAAGCACACGCGGTCACATAATGAACAGGTCAGGCTCGCTGGTCCACAGGGTTTACCATCCTTTTTCATGAGTCTCTTCTCTTCTAAGTCCTGTCTTAGAACAGTCTCAAATGTTGTTATACCGTTCCTTATACATGCTCTCCCTGATGTGCGATCACTTGCCAGATGTTGCCAGTCGTTTTCACAGATGGAGAAGTCTTTCAGAGATGATTTGCAGATATCTCTATATCGTAGTTTAGGTCTGCCGATTTGTCTTTTCCCGTGTGTTAGTTCACCATATAGTATTTGCCTAGGGATGCGCTTTTCTTCCATTCGTTGAACATGCCCCAGCCATCTTAGTCTTCGACATCTGAGCATCGACATGATTGTTAGGGTCTTAGCACGTTGCAGGACAGTTAAGTTGGTTATTTTGTCCTGCCATTTGATGTGCATTATTTTGCGGAGACATCGCATGTGGAAGACATTTAGTCTTTTTTCCTGGTTTGAGTATGTTGTCCAGGTTTCGGATCCATATAATAGTGTGCTAAGCACACATGTTTGATATATTAGGAGTTTAGTCTTTCGAGTTAGTTTCGTGTTGTCCCAGGCCCTTTCTGTGAATTTACCGATTGATTAACAATTCTAGAAAAGCGTACAAAGATTATTTTATGAAAAGAAGATTGACGGTCATAAAAATGTTGACTTTCTTTTTTTTTTCTCAAAGAGCACGATGCATTCACCTCTCAGTGGTTAGTGAACTGGACTACAAAGGGCAAGGGGTAGGGTTCGATCCCAACCGACGGCTTCCAGGTTCACCCAGCCTTAAATGGGTACCGGATTTTTTTCTGGGAAAGTAAAGAAGCACGGGCGTAATACCGACCACATTACCCCAAAAATCATGTGCTGAAGGTCTGTAAAATATAGGGTCACTAACACCATATTACCCTATACGCCACTTGGCGTGACGTGGGTACTTTACTTTTTTTTTACGATGCATTCACAATAGTTGATGTTCTAATGAAAGAGGAAGTGTGTAAAGGTTGGAGTTAGGAGTACAGGCCCGTTAGTTGGAGTTGTGTGTTGGCTGTTATAGAAAAAGTGATGACATTAGCAGAACAAAGTGATAATAGCTGTAGGGAAACATGAGATAGTCATATACAGCGTCATCAAGGTGATGTAAGTAAACTAAACTGAGGTTTAAGTATAACCGTTTTTAAAAACTGGGATATTAAAATGATAGGAGATATACAAACTAGGACTATATGGTGATACATAAACTTGTAATTTAGTGTGACAGAGATACGTTAAATGGGAAATTATTATGACAGATGATGCAAGAACTTGGACTTTAAAGTAATGGAAATTATATATTCATATGACTACACCAGTAGGATGAAAGATATAACTTATATATATATATATATATATTATCATCATCATCATCATCATCGAGTGCCTTCTCCGCAACGAAGTTTGGTTACCATGGAGTGCCATTCTGCTGTCTCTTGTTTTGATAGTGCAGATTGTCTTAGGCTGATTTGTCCATCTTTTGATGTTACTCGTCCATGTTAGTCTTGGTCTGCCTCTGCCTCTTTTACCTTGTATTTACCTCTCCATGATTACTTTTAGTAGGCTGTTGTGTATTTTAACATGACTCAAAAATCGCATTTGTCTTGCTTGAATTGTGTTTAGTAGTTCTCTTTTCATGTTTAGTTGTTTTAAGACATCATCGTTTGTTTTCTTTTCCTTTCATCCAATTCTACCTATTCTTCTATATATCCACATTTCAAAGGCTTCAATTCTTTGTTATGTTTTTCTTGTCTAATGTCCATGTTTCTGCACCATATAGGGATATTGAGAAGATGTAACATTTTTCTATTCATAGTTTTAGCCTTTGTTTGTTTTGATGTTAGTATGTTCTTCATGACATTAAAATTACTTTTATCATTCCTATTCTTTTGTTTATTTCAGTTGTACATTTTCCATCACTGGTTATAGTATGTCCAAGGTAGTTGTAGTACTGAACTGTCTCCATGTCTATTCCTTCTATTTTGATATCCGCTTGTGGGTTTTGAGTATCTTCTTTGTTAATGATCATAGTTTTAGTCTTTTTGATATTCATATCTAGTCCATATTTTTTGCTTGTTAACTTTATTACATTAAGTAATTGTTGTAGATCTTTAGGATTTTCTACTACTAGTACAGTATCGTCAGCATATCTTAGGTTATTGATTATCTTTCCATTAATTTGTAGGCCTGGCATCTCTATGATGTTTTTAAAAAAATTGCTCAGTGTATAGATTGAACACGCTTGGTGATAGGATGCATCCCTGTCTTACTCCTCTTTTTATATCAATGGGTGTAGAGTTATCTTTGTTATATTTTATTATTGCTGTTTGCTCCCAGTATAGATTACATATTAGTCGTATGTCCATGTAATCTAGATGTATCTCTTTTAGGCATTCTATAAGTTGTTTGTGGTGTACTCTATCAAAAGCTTTAGTGTAGTCTATGAAGCAGGCATATATTGGTTTGTTTACTTCTGTGTACTTTTCAATCAATGTTCTCATGCAGAATATGGCTTCTTTTGTCCCACTGATTTTCTTGAATCCGAGTTGCTGCTCATCTAATTCAGTATTGATTTTATTCTGAATCCTTCCTTGTATAACTTTTAGCAAGATTTTTGTAACATGGCTCATTAGGCTTATTGTTCTAAAGTCACTGCATTCAACTGCACCATTCTTTTTAGGCAATGCAATGAAAATTGATGTTATATATATATGTAACTATATATATGATATACTTCCGGTGTCATGGCGGCTTCGTGTAGTCGATTTTTATAATTCGGCTCTTGCTGATATATTTAAATGATTTACGCGACAGTCTAGTTGTGAAATTATGTGTTGCTATTCTCCCGTTTGGTGTATGTTTTACTTCTAACGTGGGGATGGACTGTGATTGCCGATATTTAAGTGGAATATGATTTATTCTTCTTTGTGTTGTGTGTTCGCGGTTCGATAGGCAAGCACATGGTTTGACAAAAATGTCAACGGAAAAACGGGTATGTTCAACCCTTATGTGAAAAGTCTGTGACGGTGGATGGAGGCGGAGGAATCAAGAATGATCAACGGCCCAGAAAGCGAAAACAGCAAAGTGTGTGGTACACAAGAGGCATGTTCAGAACACGAAAGACGAACATGGCTGACCACCGTGAAAGAGATTGGAGCCTCATCACGTACCAGTCCAGAGGAAGCCATGGAGAGTCGGAGAAATTCGAACTATATAAGACAATTATAGGAAATCATGGTTTAGGAAAAAGAAATGACAGAGGAGAAAGATTAATACAATTCTGTGAAGAAAACAGGCTGATAATATGTAACACCTACTTTGAGCAAGAGAAAAGGAAACTATACACATGGAAAAGCCCTGGAGATAGGAAGAGGAATCAAATAGATTACATAATGATAAAAGAAAGGTTCCGTAACAGCGTAAAGAAAGCCAAAACCTACCCAGGAGCAGATATTAATTCTGATCACAATCCTGTAATGATTAAAATGAAAATCAAACTAAAGAGAAACAAGCAAAAATCTGATTCATCAACAAACCCACTCGACATAACAGCTTTAAATCAAAAAGATATTAAAGATACCTATACAATACAAGTAAAGAACACATACCAGAAGCTGCTAGAGGAAGGAATTGAACAATACAGAAGAGAAAATCCTGATGAAAAAGTAACAACCAAATGGCAATGCATAAAGAAAAGCATACAAAAAGCCTGCGACACCTTACCCAAAAGAGAAAAGAACAAAAAACAAAAATGGATAACTAACACCATCTTAGAAAAAATGGAAGAAAGGAGACAAGCGAAGAACACTGCCCAATACAATAAAATAGATAATGAGATACGCAAAATGTGCAAAAAGGCAAAAGAAGACTGGCTCAGCCAAAAATGTAGAGAAATAGAAACTATGGAAAGCAAACAAGACCTAAGAGGAATGCACACAGAAATAAAGAGAATGACTAATAAAAATAAAAAAGCCACAGAAGGTGGATGCATTGCAGACAAAAAAGGAAAAATGCTAACAGACAATAAGGATATCATAGACAGATGGCAGGAATATATAACAGAACTATTTCATGATCAAAGGGACAAGAAACCAGTTATAAAATGTACATCAGGCTATAAAATCTTAAAATCTGAGGTGGAAAAAGCTATAAAAACAATGAAAAGGGGAAAAGCAGCAGGACCTGAAAGCATACAGATAGAGATGATACAGGCACTTGAAGATTTTGGCATTGAAGTGATTACAGACATATGCAACGACATATACCACACAGGATACATACCAAATGAACTAAAAACATCAACTTTCATTGCATTGCCTAAAAAGAATGGTGCAGTTGAATGCAGTGACTTTAGAACAATAAGCCTAATGAGCCATGTTACAAAAATCTTGCTAAAAGTTATACAAGGAAGGATTCAGAATAAAATCAATACTGAATTAGATGAGCAGCAATTTGGATTTAGGAAAAATAGCGGGACAAAAGAAGCCATATTCTGCATGAGAACATTAATCGAAAAATACACAGAAGTAAACAAACCAATATATGCCTGCTTCATAGACTACACCAAAGCTTTTGATAGAGTACACCACAAACAACTTATAGAATGCCTAAAAGAGATACATCTAGATGACATGGATATACGACTAATATGCAATCTATACTGGGAGCAAACAGCAATAATAGAATATAACAAAGAGTTCTCTACACCCATTGATATAAAAAGAGGAGTAAGACAAGGATGCATCCTATCACCAAGCTTGTTCAATCTATACACTGAGCAAATCTTTAAAAACATCATAGAGATGCCAGGCCTACAAATTAATGGAAAGATAATCAATAACCTAAGATATGCTGACGATACTGTACTACTAGCAGAAAATCCTAAAGACCTACAACAATTACTTAATGAAATAAACACGACAAGCAAAAAATATGGACTAGATATGAATATCAAAAAGACTAAAACTATGATCATAAACAAAGAAAATACTCAAAACCCACAAGTGGATATCAAAGTTGAAGGAATAGACCTTGAGACAGTTCAGAACTATAACTACCTTGGACATACTATAACCAGTGATGGAAAATGTACAACTGAAATAAACAAAAGAATAGGAATGGCAAAAAGTAATTTTAATGTCATGAAGGACATACTAACATCAAAACAAATAACACCAGAACTAAAACTAAGAATAGCAAAATGTTACATCTTCTCAATATTCCTATATGGTGCTGAAACATGGACATTAGACAAGAAAACAGAACAGAGAATTGAAGCCTTTGAAATGTGGATATATAGAAGAATAGGTAGAATTGGATGGAAGGAAAAGAAAACAAATGACAAAGTCTTAAAACAACTAAAAATGAAAAGAGAACTTCTGAACACAATTAGAACAAGACAAATGCGATTCTTAGGCCATGTTAAAAGACACAACGGCCTACTGAAAGTGATCCTGGAGGGGAAAATACAAGGTAAAAGAGGCAGAGGCAGACCAAGATTAACATGGACGAGTAACATCAAAAGATGGACAAATCAACCGATGACAACCTGCACCATCAAAGCAAGAGATAGAGCAAAATGGCGCTCCATGGTAGCCAACCTTCGTTGCGGAGACGGCACTCAATGATGATGATGATATATATGTATGTATATATATATATATATATGTTTTATATATATATATATATATATATATAATCTACATCATCATCAAGTATCATGCCTGCTGGCGTAGGTGATCATGTCTCTCCACAACTTTCGATCTCCACAGTTATTTATAACTTATGTTGTTGACCCTCTGCCTACCCATTCTCTTAAGTTGTCTGATATCTTTTCACTTTGCCTCCCTCTATCTCTTCGTCCCCCACTTTTGCCAGTTGTTACAGTATATTCCAACGGTTCCTTTTTCATTAAATGACCAAAAAATGGTGATAGTCTCTTCTTAATATAGGAAATTAGCTCTTTCTTTGCTTTGGCCTCTTTCATAACGTTTTCATACCTCATCTTATATATATATATATATAATGGGAGCCGCGATAGCTCAGTGGTTAGTGAACTGGACTACAAAGGACAGGGGGTAGGGTTCGATCCCAACCGACGGCTTCCGGGTTCACCCAGCCTTAAATGGGTACCGGATTTTTTCTGGGAAAGTAAAGCGGTACGGGCGTAATACTGACCACATTACCCCAAAAATCATGTGCCGAAGGTCTGTAAAATCTATGGTCACTAACACCATATTCCCTATACTCCGCCACTTGGCGTGACGGGGGTACTTTACTTATATATATATATATATATATATATATATATATATATATATATATATATAATATTAATTTATTAATAATGTATAGACTTCTTAAATTCAACTCTCTTTAAATGGGTATAGATAATAATAATAAAATAGCCTTAAATGGGTACCGGATTTTTTTCTGGAAAAGTAAAGCTTCACGAGCGTAATACCGACCACATTACCCCAAAAAATCATGTGCTGAAGGTCTGTAAAAATGATGGTCACTAACACCATATTCTATATACACTACTTGGCGTGACAGGGTTCTTTACTTACTTAAAATAAACTCTAAGAGATCAATAGAGAGTTCTGAATTAAGGCTTAACAACAAATCGAGACCTAGCAGTGAATCCTCAGACATGGAGAGTTATGACTTCTGTACTATATACCGTCTTCGGCCCGAAGTGAACTAATGTATTACTTTGGAAGGTATGACTATTTTTTAATGCATTAACGATTACATTAGGATGATAGAGCAATATATTTGCGATGACTGTAGCATAGCAGAGAATTGACTAGCCACGCAAGCTATTGCTACAGTGCGGTGCGTAGCGGTCACCTGAAAGGCTAGAGTCTGGTCTGAGATTTGAAAGATGAGAACCCAAATTACCAGCGAAAAGATCGATTTTAAGAGCTTGACTTGAAGTTGCAAAGTTATGTAATAAGTTAAAGCGATGGGAAATGTTCTGGCACATGGCAGTCAAGGTATGGCCATGACTGTCTAAAGCTTATCTTCCACTGTCTTTTATCTTCACGTGTACATTTGTCTCTTAAACTCTGACCTGGTAGTTCATATCTTTATGGGATCTATTCTATCCCTAGGATCTATCTAAGGGGGTTTCTGACTGGAGAATAAAGGCCGTTTGTCCACATGCAGTCCTCACGTGGTTTTTTCAACCCTCTCCCGTCCCCCCACCTCAATTTAAAAAAAAAAGATTCTTCATCTCCTGATGTGGAGCTCGACAAACTTATACCTTTATATATTATATCCTTTATATCGTATCTCCTTTATATATTATATCATTTATATATTATATCCTTTATATCTTATATCCTTTATATATTATATCATTTATATATTATATCCTTTATATCTTATATCCTTTATATCGTATCTCCTTTATATATTCGCTATAATTTTGTCTTACAAACTGGCGTCCATTATACGCCGAGCACAATTCATTTTGGTGTTGTTTCTCTTATTGCAATTATATATTTCAATTAAAATTAAAATTTTAAAAAGACAAGAAAAGAATCCTGTGTAAAATTAAGAAAGTTAGTGTACAATTCAGAAATATTAAAAAATACAGAAAAATGGTATGTTAGAAGCTTTACGTGATAAGTGGACAACACAATTCAGAAAGGAATATTTAGTGTACAATACAGAAAAGACGATTTAGTGTATAATTCAGAAAGAAAGATTTAGTGTACTATACAAAGAGGAAGATTTAGAGTACAATTCAGAATGAAAGATTTGGTGTACAATGCAGAATGGAAGATTTCGTATACAATGCAGAATGGAAGAGTCAATGTAGAAACACGAATTGATGAGTCACAGAATATAAGATACGTGTAGAAAGAAAGAATGTTAGATTTAGTGGAGACATAGAAGATTTAATATACAAACACAGAATGCCAGATTCGATTAAAAAAAAAAAGAACACAGATTTATTGTAGAAACGCAGAATGTGTGGTTTAATGTAGAAATAGAAAATAGGAAATTGGTAGTGATAAAAATGAGAAATTGGATATTGATAATAATGAAATACGGAATCGGATATTGATAGTGAAGAGGGATTGTTAAAAAAAATACTAAATGAGATTTGTAAGTTGATTTGTTAGCAGAATTGACCTCACTGCCCTTTGATCAGTCCTAAAAGTGTCCAGTCTCATTCGGCAAACTGAAAAATGCATTTGGCGATAATACAGGAACCTAGGTAGCTGAGTGTGTGCTTGGTGGCTAGTGTGCTTGGTGGTTAGTGTGATTGGTGGTTAGTGTGCTTGGTGACTAGTATGCTTGGTGGCTAGTGTGCATGGTGGTTAGTGTGATTGGTGCTTAGTGTGCTTGGTGGCTGGGTGGTTAGTGTGCTTGATGGCTGGGTGGTTAGTGTGCTAGATGGCTGGCTTGTTAGTGTGCTTGATGGATGGGTGGTTAGTGTGCTAGATGGCTGGCTTGTTAGTGTGCTTGATGGCTGGGTGGTTAGTGTGCTAGATGGCTGGGTGGTTAGTGTGCTTGGTGGCTGGGTGGTTAGTGTGCTAGATGGCTGGCTTGTTAGTGTGCTTGATGGCTGGGTGGTTAGTGTCCTAGATGGCTGGGTGGTTAGTGTGCTTGATGGCTGGGTGGTTAGTGTGCTTGATGGCTGGCTTGTTAGTGTGCTTGATGGCTGGGTGGTTAGTGTGCTAGATGGCTGGGTGGTTAGTGTGCTTGGTGACTGGGTGGTTAGTGTGCTAGATGGCTGGGTGGTTAGTGTGCTTGATGGCTGGTTGGTTAGTGTGCTTGATGGCTGGGTGGTTAGTGTGCTAGATGGCTGGGTGGTTAGTGTGCTTGGTGACTGGGTGGTTAGTGTGCTAGATGGCTGGGTGGTTAGTGTGCTTGATGGCTGGTTGGTTAGTGTGCTTGATGGCTGGGTGGTTAGTGTGCTAGATGGCTGGCTAGTGTGCTTGATGGTTGGGTGGTTAGTGTGCTTGGTGGTTACTGTGTTTGATGGCTGGGTGGTTAGCGTGATTGATGGCTGGCTGGTTAGTATTCTTGGTGGCTGGCTGGTTAGCGTGCGTGATGGATGGCTGGTTAGTATTCTGGGTGGCTGGGTGGTTAGTGTGCTTGGTGGCTGGGTGGTTAGTGTGCTTGGTGGATGGCTGGTTAGTATTCTTGGTGGCTGGGTGGTTAGTGTGCATGATGGCTGGCTGGTTAGTGTGCTTGGTGGCTGGGTGGTTAGTGTGATTGTTGGCTGGGTGATTAGTGTGCTTGGTGGCTGGGTGGTTAGTGTGCATGATGGCTGGCTGGTTAGTGTGCTTGGTGGCTGGGTGGTTAGTGTGCATGATGGCTGGCTGGTTAGTGTGCTTGGTGGCTTGGTCGTTAGTGTGCTTGGTGGCTAGGTGGTTAGTGTACTTGAGGGCTGGCTCGTTAGTATGCTTTATGGCTGGGTGGTTATTGTGCTTGGTGGCTGGGTGGTTAGTGTGCTTGGTGGCTGGGTGGTTAGTGTGCTTGGTTCGTGGGTGATTAGAGTGCTTGATGGCTGGGTGATTGCTGTGCTTGGTGGCTGAGTGGTTAGTGTGCTTGGTGGCTGGGTGGTTAGTGTGCTTGATGGCTATTTGGTTAGTGTGCTTGGTTCGTGGGTGATTAAAGTGCTTGATGGCTGGGTGATTACTGTGCTTGGTGGCTGGGTGGTTAGTGTGCTTGGTGGCTGGTTGGTTAGTGTGCTTGGTGGCTGGTTGGTTAGTGTGCTTGATGGCTGGTTGGTTAGTGTGTTTGGTGACTGGGTGGTTAGTGTGCTTGGTGGCTGGTTGGTTAGTGTGCTTGATGGCTGGTTGGTTAGTGTGCTTGGTGGCTGGGTGGTTAGTGTGCTTGGTGGCTGGTTGGTTAGTGTGCTTGATGGCTGGGTGGATAGTGTGCTTGATGGCTGGGTGGTTAGTGTGCTTGATGGCTGGGTGATTTCTGTGCTTGATGGCTGGGTGGTTAGTGTGCTTGATGGCTGGTTGGCTTGTGTGCTTGATGGCTGGTTGGTTAGTGTGCTTGATGGCTGGGTGATTGCTGTGCTTGATGGCTAGGTGGATAGTGTGCTTGATGGCTGGGTAGTTAGTGTGCTTGATGGCTGGGTGGTTACTGTGCTTGGTGGCTAGGTGGTTAGTGTGCTTGATGGCTGGTTGGCTTGTGTGCTTGATGGCTTGGTGATTACTGTGCTTGGTGGCTAGGTGGTTAGTGTGCTTGATGGCTGGTTGGCTTGTGTGCTTGATGGCTGGTTGGTTAGTGTGCTTGGTGACTGGGTGGTTAGTGTGCTTGGTGGCTAGGTGGTTAGTGTGCTTGATGGCTGGGTGGTTAGTGTGCTTGATGGCTGGGTGATCACTGTGCTTGGTGGCTAGGTGGTAGGTGTGCTTGATGGCTGGTTGGCTTGTGTGCTTGATGGCTGGTTGGTTAGTGTGCTTGATGGCTGGGTGATTACTGTGCTTGGTGGCTAGGTGGTTAGTGTGCTTCATGGCTTGTTGGTTTGTGTGCTTGATGGCTGGTTGGTTAGTGTGCTTTGGGCTGGTTGGTTTATGTGCTTGATGGCTGGTTGGTCAGTGTGCTTGATGGCTGGTTGGTTAGTGTGCTTGATGACTGGTTGGTTTGTGTGCTTGATGGCTGGTTGGTTAGTGTGCTTGGTGGCTGGGTGATTACTGTGCTTGGCGCCTGGGTGGTTAGTGTGCTTGATGACTGGTTGGTTTGTGTGCTTGGTGGCTGGTTGGTTAGTGTGCTTGGTGGCTGGGTGATTACTGTGCTTGGTGGCTGGGTGGTTAGTGTGCTTGATGGCTGGGTGATTACTGTGCTTGGTGGCTAGGTGGTTAGTGTGCTTCATGGCTTGTTGTTTTGTGTGCTTGATGGCTGGTTGGTTAGTGTGCTTGATGGCTGGTTGGTTTATGTGCTTGATGGCTGGTTGGTTAGTGTGCTTGATGGCTGGTTAGTTTGTGTGCTTGATGGCTGGTTGGTTAGTGTGCTTGGTGGCTGGGTGGTTAGTGTGCTTGGTGGCTGGGTGATTACTGTGCTTGGCGGCTGGGTGGTTAGTGTGCTTGATGACTGGTTGGTTTGTGTGCTTGATGGCTGTTTGGTTAGTGTGCTTGGTGGCTGGGTGATTACTGTGCTTGGCGGCTGGGTGGTTAGTGTGCTTGATGGCTGGGTGATTACTGTGCTTGGTGGCTTGGTGGTTAGTGTGCTTGGTGGCTTAGTGATTACTGTGCTTGGTGGCAGGGTGGTTAGTGTGCTTCGTGGCTGGGTGGTTAGTGTGCTTGATGATTTGGAGATTAGTGTGCTTGGTGGCTGGGTGTTAGTGTGCTTGGTGGCTTGGTGGTTAGTGTGCTTTGTGGCTAGGTGGTTAGTGTGCTTGATGATTTGGAGATTAGTGTGCTTGGTGGCTGGGTGGTTAGTGTGCTTGGTGGCTGGGTGGTTAGTGTGCTTGATGATTGGGTGATTAGTGTGCTTGATGGCTGGGTGGTTAGTGTGCTAATGATTTGGAGATTAGTGTGCTTGGTGGCTGGGTGGTTAGTGTGCTTGTTGATTTGATGATTAGTGTGCTTGGTGGCTTGGTGGTTAGTGTGCTTTATGGCTGGGTGGTTAGTGTGCTTGATGATTGGGTGATTAGTGTGCTTGGTGGCTGGGTGGTTAGTGTGCTTGATGGCTGGATGGTTAGTGTGTTTCACGATTGGGTGATTAGTGTGCTTTGTGGCTGGGTGGTTAGTGTGCTTGTTGATTTGGTGATTAGTGTGCTTGGTGGCTGGGTGGTTAGTGTGCTTGATGGCTAGGTGGTTAGTGTGCTTGGTGGCTGAGTGGTTAGTGAGTTTGGTGACTGAGTGGTTAGTGTGCTTTGTGGCTGAGTGGTTAGTGTAATTGCCTGAGTGGTTAGTGTAATTGCCTGAGTGGTTAGTGTAATTGCCTGAGTGGTTAGTGTAATTGGCTGAGTGGTTAGTGTGCTTTGAGAATGAGTGATTAGTGTGCTTGCCTGGGTGATTAGTGTAATTGCCTGAGTGGTTAGTGTGATTGGCTAAGTGGTTAGTGTAATTGGCTGAATGGTTAGTGTAATTGCCTGAGTGGTTAGTGTAATTACCTGAGTAGTTAGTGTAATTTGCTGAGTGGTTAGTGTAATCGGCTGAGTGGTTAGTATAATTGGCTAAGTGGTTAGTTTGTCATGTCGGATAAGTGGTTAGTGTAATTGGCTGAGTGGTTAGTGTGCCATATCGGATAAGTGGTTAGTGTAATTGGCTGAGTAGTTAGTATAATTGCCTGAGTGGTTAGTGTAATTGCCTGAGTGGTTAGTGTAATTGGCTGAGTGGTTAGTGTGCTTGGAGAATGAGTGATTAGTGTTCTTGCCTGAGTGGTTAGTGTGCTTGCCTGAGTGATTAGTGTAATTGCCTGAATGGTTAGTGTAATTGGCTGAGTGGTTAGTGTATTTGGCTGAATGGTTAGTGTAATTGTCTGAGTGGTAAGTGTAATTACCTGAGTGGTTAGTGTAATTACCTGAGTGGTTAGTGTAATTGGCTGAGTGGTTAGTGTAATTGCCTGAGTGGTTAGTGTAATTGGCTGAGTGGTTAGTGTGCTTGGAGGATATGTGGTTAGCGTAATTGGCTGAGTTGTTAGTGTAATTGCCTGTGTGGTTAGTGTAAGTGCCTGAGTGGTTAGTGTAATTGCCTTAATAGTTAGTGTAATTGGCTGAGTGGTTAGTGTGCTTGGATGATAAGTGGTTAGTGTAATTGGTTGAGTGGTTAGTGTGTCATGTCGGATAAATAGTTAGGGTAATTGGCTGAGTGGTTAGTGTGGCGTGTCGGATAAGTGGTTAGTGTAATTGGCTGAGTGGTTAGTGTGCCATGTTGGATAAGTGTTAAGTGTAATTGGCTGAGTGGTTAGTGTTCCATGTCAGATGAGTGGTTAGTGTTATTGGCTGAATGTTTAGTGGGCCATGTCGGATAAGTGGTTAGTTTAATTGGCTGAGTGGTTGGTGTGTGTCGGATAAGTGGTTAGTTTAATTGGCTGAGTGGTTTTGTGTGCCATGTCGGATAAGTGGTTAGTGTAACTGGCTGAGTTGTTAGTGTGCTTGGAGGCTTAGTGGTTTAGTGTACTAGTTGCTGAAAAAGAGATGCCTGGTTCAGTTCCGAGATATGGCGAATTTGTGTCTAAATTACTAGGCTTCGCTGCTCACATAGTGTCTAAAATTTGGTATCTGCTTGATTCTGTTAAGTAAGGCGGCTTGCGTGATACTGACCACGTCACTTGAAAGAGAGGTCTACAAATTCAGACTACGTCGCCCAAAATTGTACCGTTATTTACTGAAACAAAAATGTACCGTTATTTACTGAAACAAAATTGTACCGTTATTTACTGAAACAAAAATGCACCGTTATTTACTGAAACAAAATTGTACCGTTATTTACTAAAACAAAATTGTACCGTTATTTACTGAAACAAAATTGTACCGTTATTTACTAAAACAAAATTGTACCGTTATTTACTGAAACAAAATTGTACCGTTATTTACTGAAACAAAATTGTACCGTTATTTACTGAAACAAAAATGTACCGTTACTAACTGAAACAAAAATGTAGTCACTATCATCGCATTCCTCAAACATCTACATACTACTCGCTGGTAAAATTATTTTCATAAGATCTCAGTCTTTAATTCCTTCTCTTGCCATGTTTGGCTCCAAACCTCTGAGGTAATTGGATTGTCAATTCATTAATTATTGTGATTTTATTCCAACGGATATTTGCAGCGAGAATTCAGTATGTCTCCGTTGTTCATTTTTCCTCCTAGTGATCAATTTAAATCCTACATCTAGACTGGCATGAACCACAAACAGACTTAAATCAAGGTCTTTCCTGGCTCTTTATAATTTAAGTATTGCATTATCTGTATTGTACAGGTGTATGCTTTCATTTCACCATTTAGGGGTCTCTATATTCCGACTTCGGCGGGTCAGGTTTCATTTCTGGATGTGGAGGACTGGTTGGTCTCAAGGCAAAACACCGGCCTCGAGACAGAGAGGTTGTGGGTTCAAATCGCGGCTACACCGGATTTTTATTTATAATTTCTCTCTCCGGCAACCACCGCTGGTCTCAGCAGCGTGGCCTGTCGTCTCCTCACTCTCCTGCCGTCTCCTTACTCTCCTGCAGTCTCCTCACTCTCCTACCATCTCCTCACTCTCCTATCGTCTCCTCACTCTCCTGCCGTCTCCTCAGTCTCCTATCGTCTCCACACTCCCCTACCGTCTCCTCACTATCCTGCCGTCTCCTCACTCTCCTGCCGTCTCCTCACTCTCTTACCGTTTCCTCACTCTTTTGCCGTCTCCTCACTCTCTTAACGTCTCCTCACTCTCCTGCCGTCTCCTCACTCTCTTACCGTCTCCTCACTCTCCTGCCGTCTCCTCACTCTCCTACCGTCTCCTCTCTCTCCTGCCGTCTCCTCACTCTCTTACCGTCGCCTCACTCTCCTACCGTCTCCTCACTCTCTTACCGTCTCCTCACTCTCATACCGTCTCCTCACTCTCCTGCTGTCTCCTCACTCTCATACCGTCTCCTAACTCTCCTATCGTCTTCTCACTCTCCTACCGTCTCCTCACTCTCCTACCGTCTCCTCACTCTCCTACCGTCTCCTCACTCTGTTACCGTCTCCTCACTCTCTTACCGTCTCCTCACTCTCCTACCGTCTCCTCACTCTCCTGCCGTTTCTTCACTCTCATACCGTCTCCTCACTCTCCTACCGTCTCCTCACTCTCCTGCCGTCTCCTCACTCTCCTACCGTCTCCTCACTCTCCTGCCGTCTCCTCATTCTCCAATCTTCTCTTCACTCTCCTATCGTCTCCTCACTCTCCTACCGTCTCCTCACTCTCTTACCGTCTGCTCACTCTCCTACCGTCTCCTCGCCCTCCTTCGTCTCCTCACTCTCCTGCCGTCTCCTCACTCTCCTGCCGTCTCGTCACTCTCCTGCCGTCTCCTCACTCTCCTGCCGTCTCCTCACTCTCCTACCGTCTCCTCACTCTCCTACCGTCTCCTCACTCTCCTGCCGTCTCATCACTCTCTTACCGTCTCCTCACTCTCCTGCCGTCTCATCACTCTCTTACCGTCTCCTCACTCTCCTGCCGTCTCATCACTCTCTTACCGTCTCCTCACTCTCCTACCGTCTCCTCACTCTCCTACCGTCTCCTCACTCTCCTGCCGTCTTCTCACTCTCTTACCGTCTCCTCACTCTCCTACCGTCTCCTCACTCTCCTACCGTCTCCTCACCCTCCTTCGTCTCCTCACTCTCCTGCCGTCTCCCTCACTCTCCTACCGTCTCCTCACTCTCCTGCCGTCTCCTCACTCTCCTACTGTCTCCTCACTCTCCTACTGTCTCCTAACTCATGGATAGAAAAAAAAATATGAGTACCTCCTAAATCGGAGTTATCTGCCGGTGCGACGAGGGACCCCTGTGCGCACGGCTGGCAGGGAAAAAACTGATTAACACGCAAAATTCAGTTCCTGGTCTCTAGGGACTTCGTCAGAGGTAAAAAGCTGGCGAACGAAAAAAAACAAAAACAAAAACAAAAACAAAAACAAACAAAATATTCTGGATGTTATTTTCCTTATGCAGATTGTATTTCCAGATCACGGGCTCTGCTTTCACACCTTTTCTGTTGGACGTTTCTACATTTGTCTTTTTTTATGCAGGAGCTTCAGTATGTGACTTTTTACATTGTATTTGCTTGAAAGATGGCATAGAAGATTGTTTTTAACTTCAATGTTTCCTATTTGGACGTAATGTCACCATCTAAAGTAGTTCCAGGAGTTATTGCCCTTAGTGTGAACGTTACAAAACACAAAATCTCTCTTTTTCTCTTTCTCTCCCTCTCTGGGTTATAGACTGCTATTTGTATGAATGGATGAACTGCTTTTATCAAGTTACAATTAGTCACATATAATAATCATGGATTAATTTCACATTCCATTAAACAACTATGACAACACTGTCGTGTCGAAGGTCAAGGTGACTAAGGCAGAAGAATGGCCAAGAATGAGAGACATAAACAAATAATGCATGCGGATCGTATATAAGGGAGGCGGACAATGAGTTGACCAACATAAGTTACACAGATGTCTGCAGGTTTTCCATGAGTAATTAAATTTTTTTATTAATATCAAAGTTTGACAGAGGTGAACAGACGATTGTCATCATCATCATCATTATCATCATTACCATCATCATCAAGTACATGCCTACTGGCGTAGGTGATCATGTCTTTGCAGAACTTTTGATCTTGACAGCTATTCATTATTTCTTTCGTTGACCTTCTGCAAAGCCATTCTCTTAAGCTGTCTGGTATCTTTTCTCTTTTCTTCTCTCTATCTCTTCGTCCCTCAATTTTTCCACTTCTCCTATATATTTCAACTGTTACCTTCTCATTGCTTGGCCAAACAAATGATAATTGTTTCTTCCTAAATTTGAAAATTAGCTCTCTTTTTTTTTCTTTAGGCTCTTTCAGAACATTTTCGTTACTCTTCTTAGTTGTCCATGGTATTCTTAACATTCTTCTGTAAAACCACATTTCTACAGCGTCCAGTGATTGTCCTGTCTGTTTTCCTATTGTCCATGATTCACATCCATATGTTAAGACTAGCTCTGCATAACATTTAAGAATTATTCATGTTCTTATTTCTAATGTTCAAAATGGATTGCATAGTATCTTCCTCATTTTTTGGAAAGCTGCTTTTGCCTGAGCCATTCTGCATCTCACCTCTTTTGTACATCTATCTACCGTCTGAGGTTAACATTGTTCCCAGATATTTAAATTCATTTACCTGCTTTAATATGGTTCCGTTTTTATTTTGCATTGCGATGATGTCTTTTTCTTTGTTGCTACCATTACTTCTACCATTACAAGATGATTGTAGCACAAGGAAAAGATGTATAGAGTGTCTGCCCTACAGAAATTAATCTTGAATTATTTGACCACAAAACATTCACTTCTCTTGTGTATACCAATACTTGTTCCAGCTATCATGTGTGATCTTACATATACTGTACACTAACTACACGAACAGCAAAACCGTATTGAGAAGGCGCCCTCACCCAAATGACAGAGATCAGCAGAGAGACGCGTCAGGCAGTCATGTCATAATAATTAGACGCCCCCCCCACACACACACGCACAGTCCACACACATTTCTTTTCAGTTCTCACTCAGTGAATGTGTAGCTGTTCACGTCATGTTGCTATATATTTATTAGTGTTAGATATAGCCAGGAGATGTTGTGTTTGGTAGCTAGTTCGACATCCTGTATAAGTAGCAACATAAACAGTGTTAGAAATCAAGTCAGAATTAAAAGAGAAAAGGGGACACAGAAGAGAGGTGAGAACAGCCGACGTATTCATTCTGAATCCGAACCAGCCATACTAACGTTGATACAATCATGAGAGAAGCTGCTCGGCAGAACAACACCAGGTTGAGACAATCATGAGAGAAGCTGCTCGGCAGAACAACACCAGGTTGAGACAATCATGAGAGAAGCTGCTCGGCAGAACAACACCAGGTTGAGACAATCATGAGAGAAGCTGCTCGGCAGAACAACACCAGGTTGAGACAATCATGAGAGAAGCTGCTCGGCAGAACAACACCAGGTTGAGACAATCATGAGAGAAACTGCTCGACAGAACAACACCAGGTTGAGACAATCATGAGAGAAGCTGCTCGGCAGAACAACACCAGGCAGACAGTTTTGAAGATCGACATCTGCCATGTTTCCCATAGTTTGTGAAGCCGCAAAAGGCATTCCAACAACGTATGAGAATCGGCACCTCATATAACAGTAACTGAGTCCGCGTATAAGCAGGACACACACGACTTAACCCGGGAAGAAAACGATCCTATACGTACTGTCAGTATCAGTCGCAGTTTCCTCATATTCCAAGTCTGTTTGCTGCCGGAGCTACTGAGTTAGTGCTTTGTGCACACCATGAGCTGTGTTTTTCATCGTGTTTCGATTTCTTACGATAAATGATGATATCGTATGAGGAAGGACAGTTAGGATTTGTTCACTTTCAGTGCGACTACGCCTTATGTATTTTGGCGTGTGCTGTAGCTGCTATGATGGGAACTGCAGCTGCCTTTCTATGTTTGAATCCTTCAATGAGATGAGTTTTAATTCGGATGATTCCACTGGTACGCGCTGTTGAGCAATTATTGATTTTAACTCGTTTGCAGTGATACCGATGCCTTCGAATGACCATTACCGTCTTCTTTTCTTCTCTTTCTCACTGGTACCGAAAATGTGTCGTAGTTATATCATTTGTCGTTCTTGCGCTGCTCGAATGTCTGAATTAGTGATTTGCCTTTGTTGTTACATGTATCTGTCACTGCATATATCCATCTTCTTCTGGGTCTCCCTCTTGGTCTTTTCCCATGCATTCTCGAGAAGAACGCCCTTGATGGTGATTGGTAAGGATTAATTCTGACCAGGTGACCAAACCATTTAAGTTGTTGTTGTTCTATATATTCTTGGCAGGTATTTGCTCCTACCATTTTTCTTAGGGTTTCATTTGGTATTCTATCTCTTCTTGTGTTGTTTGTTACTTTTCTCAAGCATCGCATCTCGCATGTATTGATCTTTCTTAACTGTGGTTTAGAAAGGGTCCATGTTTGACTTTCATAGCACAAAGTTGGTATGAAAATGCTATTTATCATTTGTTGTTTTGCTGCTATAGAAATGTTTGGATGTCTTAGCAATGGTGAAATTACCATAACTCTAATATCTTGAGTAATAGAGAAAAGACGATGGTCATATGTTGGACATGTGATGAGAAGAGATAATAACCAAATAGCAAAGCAAGCCCTCATGTGGGAAACAACAGGTAAGAGAAAAAGAGAGACCCAGAGAGACACTGAGAAGAACATTGATGAGAGAGGCAAGAGTAGCAGGAATCGGCTCCCTCAATGAGATAGAGCAGCTTGCACAGAACAGAGACAAATGGCGAGATTTGATAAACTATCTTTAAAAGAATTGAGAACTGCTAGAACAAAAATAATATATCAGTCAACTCTATGATGATGAAAGACCAGAATTAAACAATTCAAATGAAGACACAGGACCACCAATAATGCAGAGTGAAGTGGAGGACGCAATTCAACACATGAAAAGAGGCAAAGCTCCAGGTCCTGACAATATAACAATCGATGAGATAAATGCATTAGGAGAGCTGGGAGTACAAGTCATAACACAATTACTCAATGACATATATAACACTGGACACATACCCGAAGATCTATTAAAATCTATCTTTGTAGCCATACCGAAGAAGTCAGGTGCCACTGATTGTGAAGACCATCGCACTATTAGTCTCATGAGCCATATGACTAAAATATTACTAAGAATAATCATGAGACGTGTAAGGAACAAAATAAAACCAGAAATAAGTGAAAAGCAATGTGGATTTGTGGAAGGAAAGGGCACCAATAATGTAATATACATCTTAAGAACATTGATAGAAAGATCTATAGAGGTGAAGAAAGATCTATATATGTGCTTTATAGACTACATGAAAGCATTTGACAAAGTAAAGCATGTGGAAATAATCACTATGCTGGAGAAATTAAACATTGATGGCAAGGATCTGCGAATCATAAAAAACATGTACTGGCAACAAACAGCAGCTATACGAATTAACAACCAAACAGGACAATTCCAATATATAAAGCAAGGAGTCAGACAAGGCTGTGTTCTGTCGCCGGATTTGTTTTCACTTTACAGCGAATATACTATAAGATCAATAGTAGACAAAAAAGGAATTGAAGTCAACGGTCACAACATAAATAATTTGCGATATGCGGATGACACAGTCTTAATAGCAGAGACAGAGAATGAACTACAAGAAATGATAGACATAATAGTAAAAGAAAGCAACAAGAAAGGTCCTCAGCCTGAATAATAAGAAAACAGAAGTAATGGTTATATCGAAGAAACAATCATCACCATCATGCAGCATAAAAATAAACGAGACAAATCTGAAACAAGTGCAACGTTTGAAATACTTGGGCACAATAATAACATCAGATGGGAGATGCACCACAGAAATAAAAAGCAGAATAGCTCAGGCCAAAATGGCATTTAAGAAAATGAAAAATATCTTATGCAACAAATCTAAGTCAATAAAAATGAGAAAGAGAGTTCATCGGTGCTATATAGAACCAATTCTGACCTATGGAAGCGAATCATGGACAGTAGACAAACAAATGAAAAGACGATTAGAGGCCACAGAGATGGAATTTCTCAGAAGAATGTTGAAAGTTCCCTGGACAGCTAAAAAGACCAATGAGGAAGTTCTCAAAGAGGCCAACACAAAAAGGGAGCTCTTAAAAAACATCAGAAAGAAACAATCAACATTTTTCGGGCACATCATGAGAAGAGGAAATTTGGAATACTTGGTTACAACTGGCAAAATAAAAGGAAAGAGAGATCGCGGACGACAAAGAGAGAAAATACTGGATAGCTTGGTGTCATGGCATGGAAAACAGTCAACAACAGAACTGATACGATGCACTGTAGATAGAAGATTGTGGAGGGACATGATCACCTACGCTCACAGTATGAATAACAATCAACGTAAGTAACAGCCGTCTAGTACAAGAAGGACATACTTGAACCGCAACAAAAACCATTAAAATCTATATCATTTTTTTTTAAAAGCACCTCCTTCTTTATCAAGTTACATCATCATGTGCATACCGGTTGGCATAGGCGATCATGTTCTTCCATGTTTTCTATCCACAAAACAACATATCAATTCTGTTGTTGATTGTTTTCCATGCCATGACACCAAGCTATCAAGTATCTTCTTTCTTTGACGTCCGCGATCTCTCTTTCCCTGTATTTTGCCAGTTGTAACTAGGTATTCCAACTTTCCTCTTCTCATGGTGTTCCAGAAAAAATGTTGATTGTTTCTTTCTGATGTTTTTTATAAGCTCCCTTTTTGCGTTGGCCTCTTAGGTAATTTTCTAGTTGGTCCTTTTAGCTGTCCAGAGAACTTTCAACATTCTTCTGAGAAATCCCATCTCTGTGGCCTTTAATCATCTTTTAATTTGTTTGTCTACTGTCCATTATTCGTCTCTATAGGTCAGAGTTGGCTCTATATAGCACCAATGGACTCTCTTTCACTTATCTATCGACATAGCCTTGTTGAGGCTTAAGTTTTTCATTTTCTGAAATGCAACTTTGGGCTGTGCTATTCAGTTTTTTATTTCAATTGCGCATCATCCGTCTGACATTATTGTGGCCATGTACTTATCCCCCTTGACGCTCTACACTTGTAACAGATTTGTCCCGCTTACTTTTGTATTTTGCTTCATGGCGATGACTATTTCACTGATATGACCATTACTTCTGTTTTCTTACTGTTTAGGCTGAAACCTTTTCTTGGTGCTTTCTTTCGCTATTATGTTTGTCATTTTGTGTAGTTCGTTCTCCGTCTCTGCTATTGAGATGCGGTTATTGTCATGTCGCAGATTGTTTATGTTTTGACTTTTAACTTTAATTCCCGTTTTGTCAACTATAGATCTCATATTAAACATATAAATGGATTAATTATGAGATCTATAGCAATATACGTTATTCTCTTATTTAACAAAATAAGTGTCCTCTTATTTAATAACACGCATGGGGACTGGTTGGTCTTGAGGCAAGAAGCCGGCCTTGAGACAGAGAGGTTGTGGGTTCAAATCCCGGCTATCACCGGTTGGGATTTTTATTTATTATTTCTCTCTGCGGCAACTATCCCTGGTCTCAGCAGTGAGGCCCGGCTTGAAACGTCAATTACTCATCGACAGAAAAACTATGAGTACCTCCGAAGCCGAAGGTATCTGCCTGTACGGCGAGGGACCCATTGCACACGGCTGCCAGGGAGAAATGGATTTGCGCGCAAAATTCAGTTCCTAATCTCTAGGGACTTCATCAGAGGTCAAAGCTGGCGAACGGAAAAAAACAAAAAACTAACACGTAAACTCCTATTTAATCAGAAACGGGCATTCTTATACTTAACAAGATCATTATCTTTCTTACCTAAGTAACGGGCAGTCTTAAATTTAACAAGTAACACAACTATTATTTAATAAGAAAGAGACAATCTCATTTTGCATTTTTTGTTATCTTTATTAAAGATCATAATAATATAAATTAATAGACTTTAGAATTAATAGACTGTAGAATTAATAGACGGTAGAATTAATAGACTAATAGACTGATTCTTATTTCATAGAAACATAATTGTCTTATTTAATAAAAACAGGCACTCTCTTATTAGGAAAAATGCAAATATTTCCAAATGTTGCTAGAAAGATCACGTTCTTATTGAACAACATTATGTAACAAGAAAGAAACAAGCTCTTATTGAACAACATTATGTAACAAGAAAGAAACAAGCTCTTATTGAACAACAGTATGTAACAAGAAAGAAACAAGCTCTTATTGAACAACATTATGTAACAAGAAAGAAACAAGCTCTTATTGAACAACATTATGTAACAAGAAAGAAACAAGCTCTTATTGAACAACATTATGTAACAAGAAAGAAACAAGCTCTTATTGAACAACATTATGTAACAAGAAACAAACAAGCTCTTATTGAACAACATTATGTAACAAGAAAGAAACAAGCTCTTATTGAACAACATTATGTAACAAGAAAGAAACAAGCTCTTATTGAACAACATTATGTAACAAGAAAGAAACAAGCTCTTATTGAACAACAGTATGTAACATGAAAGAAACAAGCTCTTATTGAACAACATTATGTAACAAGAAAGAAACGAGCTCTTATTGAACAACATTATGTAACAAGAAAGAAACAAGCTCTTATTGAATAACATTATGTAACAAGAAAGAAACAAGCTCTTATTGAACAACATGTAACAAGAAAGAAACAAGCTCTTATTGAACAACATTATGTAACAAGAAAGAAACAAGTTCTTATTGAACAACATTATGTAACAAGAAAGAAACAAGCTCTTATTGAACAACATTATGTAACAAGAAAGAAACAAGCTCTTATTGAATAACATTATGTAACAAGAAAGAAACAAGCTCTAATTGAACAAAATTATGTAACAAGAAAGAAACAAGCTCTTATTGAACTACATTATGTAACAAGAAAGAAACAAGCTCTTATTGAATAACATTATGTAACAAGAAAGAAACAAGCTCTTATTGAACAACATTATGTAACAAGAAACAAACAAGCTCTTATTGAACAACATTATGTAACAAGAAACAAACAAGCTCTTATTGAACAACATTATGTAACAAGAAACAAACAAGCTCTTATTGAACAACATTATGTAACAAGAAACAAACAAGCTCTTATTGAACGACATTATGTAACAAGAAACAAACAAGCTCTTATTGAACAACATTATGTAACAAGAAAGAAACAAGCTCTTATTGAACAACATTATGTAACAAGAAACAAACAAGCTCTTATTGAACAACATTATGTAACAAGAAACAAACAAGCTCTTATTGAACAACATTATGTAACAAGAAACAAACAAGTTCTTATCGAACGACAAAATGTCGCAAGAAACAACAGACAGTTTTTACTTATCAAAACGCATTAGGAAGGAGAAAACATAGGCCGATCATATTCTCGCGGAGATGTGTATGTGTGTACTTTGTTAGAGGGAGAGATAGATACAGAGAATCAACAGCAATAGAAAACAAATGGAATGAAAGTATGTAGACAAAGATATGGAAAGCGCGTGACAAACTGATGGGCGGAAAAGCGAAGACATAATTATCGAAAGCTGTTCTTGAAAATTGTGGGGGAAAATGCGCTTAGATGAGGAGGAAATTGGAAGTGTAAAGAGTGCAACGTGATTGGGGGGAAAGAGTTGGTCGTGAGGATGGGAGTAGAGAAATTGACAGACAAGAATTGGGCACTCAGAATGATCCTTGCAATTCTCTAAGAGAAAGCGTAAGCTGGGAGCTGGGCCCTAATAGGGGAATGGGAAATGGGAGGGCTGGACGGTCTCTGGGAGATTGGAACGTTATTTGAAGATCTCCTTTAATTTACTCTGATTACTTCATCAGTCCTCGCTTGGCCTCGTGTGCTGGCTCCGGCTTGTCCGCTCGTGGTTCTTAAAACAAGAGGCTGGTGTGTAGAGTGGAGGAGTACGATGTGTGAGGAGGGGTGGAGGAAATCTGATCACGGGGAATGAACGATTAGGGAGTTTTCGGCACGTGATACGTGAGAGA
The DNA here is from genome assembly GCA_032433765.1 of Megaustenia siamemsis. Taxonomy (NCBI): domain Eukaryota; kingdom Metazoa; phylum Mollusca; class Gastropoda; order Stylommatophora; family Ariophantidae; genus Megaustenia; species Megaustenia siamemsis. Next base: position 19,200,162 of record JAVIAB010000024.1, on the reverse strand, counting down.
GAGAGAGTGGACGAGAGTGAGTGGGTGGGAGTGAGTGGATGAGGGTGAGTGGACGAGAGTGAGTGGGTGAGAATGAGTGGGTGAGAATGAGTGGGTGGGAGTGAGTGGACGAGAGTGAGTGGGTGGGAGTGAGTGGGCGAGAGTAAGTGGGTAAGAGTTAGCGGATGAGAGTGAGTGGGTGAGAGTTAGCGGACGAGAGTGAGTAAGTGAGAGTGAGTGAGTGGATGAGTGTGAGTGGGTGAGAGTAAGTGGATGAGAGTGAGTGGACGAGAGTGAATGCATGGGAGTGAGTGAACGAGAGTGAGTGGGGGAGAGTTAACGGACGAGAGTAAGTGGACAAGAGTGAGTGGACGAGATAGTTGATAAGTGGGTTAACGAGAGTGAGTGGGGGAGAGTGAGTTGACGAGTGTCAGTGGACGAAAGTGTGCAGGTGAGAGTGAGCGGACGAGAGAGTTGATGAGAGTGTATGGACGGAATTGAGTGGGTGAGAGTGAGTGGACAGGAGTGTGTGAGGGAGAATGAGTTGACAAGAGTGTGTTGATGAGAGTTAGTGGTTGAGAGTGAGTTGTTGAGAGTGAGTGGGTGAAAGTGGGTGGATGAAAGTGAGTGGTTGAGAGTGAGTGGATGAGAGTGAGTGGATGAGAGTGAGTGGGTTAGAATGAATGGATGAGAGTGAGTGGGTGAGAGTGAGTGGATGAGAGTGAGTGGATGATAGTGAGTGTATGATAGTGAGTAGATGATAGTGAGTGGATGATAGTGAGTGTATGATAGTGAGTAGATGATAGTGAGTAGATTATAGTGAGTAGATGATAGTGAGTAGATGATAGTGAGTGTATGATAGTGAGTAGATGATAGTGAGTAGATGATAGTGAGTAGATGATAGTGAGTAGATGATAGTGGGTGTATGATAGTGAGTGTATGATAGTGAGTAGATGATAGTGAGTGTATGATAGTGAGTAGATGATAGTGAGTAGATGATAGTGAGTAGATGATAGTGAGTAGATGATAGTGAGTAGATGATAGTGAGTGTATAATAGTGAGTAGATGATAGTGAGTGTTTGATAGTGAGTAGATGATAGTGAGTAGATGATAGTGAGTAGATGATAGTGAGTAGATGATAGTGAGTAGATGATAGTGAGTGTATGATAGTGAGTAGATGATAGTGAGTGTATGATAGTGAGTAGATGATAGTGAGTGGATGATAGTGAGTGTATGATAGTGAGTAGATGATAGTGAGTGTATGATAGTGAGTAGATGATAGTGAGTGTATAATAGTGAGTAGATGATAGTGAGTGTATGATAGTGAGTGTATGATAGTGAGTATATGATAGTGAGTGGATGATAGTGAGTGGATCATAGTGAGTGGATGATAGTGAGTGTATGATAGTGAGTGGTTGAGAGTGAGTGGGTGGATGATAGTGAGTGGGTGATATTGAGTTGTTGAGAGTGAGTGGATAATAATGAGTAGATTAGAGTGAGTTGATGAGAGTGAGTTGATGAGAGTTTGTATTCTTAACCAAAAAAAATATAAGAAAGATAGAATAGAAGTGACAGAGAAAGTTAGCACTAAACGTGTTATAGCGAGTTAGAGAGCTGAAATAAAGTGTGTAATAGAAGAATCAGAGAGATAGAACTGAAAGTGATTAGTAGAGAATGAATGATCACAGAGAATGTTGGACGGAACAGAGAGATAGAACTGAAAGTGATTAGTAGAGAATGAATGATCACGGAGAGTGTTGGACAGAACAGAGAGATAGAACTGAAAGTGATTAGTAGAGAATGAATGATCACAGAGAGTGTTGGACAGAACAGAGAGATAGAACTGAAATTGATTAGTTGAGAATGAATGATCACAGAGAGTGTTGGACGGAACAGAGACATAGAACTGAAAGTTATTAGTAGAGAATGAATGATCACAGAGAGTGTTGGACAGAACAGAGAGATAGAACTGAAATTGATTAGTTGAGAATGAATGATCACAGAGAGTGTTGGACGGAACAGAGACATAGAACTGAAAGTTATTAGTAGAGAATGAATGATCACAGAGAGTGTTGGACGGAACAGAGAGATAGAACTGAACGTGATTAGTAGAGAATGAATGATCACAGAGAGTGTTGGACAGAACAGAGAGATAGAACTGAAAGTGATTAGTAGAGAATAAATGATCACAGAGAGTGTTGGACAGAACAGAGAGATAGAACTGAAAGTGATTAGTTGAGAATGAATGATCACAGAGAGTGTTGGACGGAACAGAGAGATAGAACTGAAAGTGATTAGTAGAGAATGAATGATCACAGAGAGTGTTGGACAGAACAGAGAGATAGAACTGAAAGTGATTAGTAGAGAATGAATGATCACAGAGAGTGTTGGACGGAACAGAGAGTTTTATCGAGAATACAATACTCATATAGTGTTTTTCGTTAAGTAAGAGAGTACTTAGATGAAGTGTTGGAAATGAGATAGAGAGTTGAACGAGAGAGAGAAAGGAGTGATGCTAGAGGCTGTGAGAAATCAGCTCTAGAGGAATAGGGAAGCGTGGCTGACACGCGATTGTTGAATGTATAAACATAATGTACAGAAGAAGGGGATGAGTGAGGGCGAGATGAAGCAAGTACTGGAGCGAGAGAACTGGAATAAGCTTGACAGAACGCTTGTACCAGAGAGAGAGAGAGAGAGAGAGAGAGAGAGAGAGAGAGAGAAGTAGAGAGATCAGGCAAAAGTGAAGAGAAAGGAGAGAGAGTGAAAGAGAGAGAGAGAGAGAGAGAGAGAGAGCTTAAGCAAGAGATGAAGAAAAGAGTGGATATAAAACGGAAGCGAAATCTCAGATAAATGATACTTAAGCGTGCTCTAGGAAATAGAGATGGGAAGATATATTGAACGAGAGCTAGAAGAGAGAATAGCAGTGATCACATTTCTAACAAGGAACCACTAATGTTGTGTATTTATGTTTCTTGTATATGTATAATGTTGTCCGACATCATAGAAAACAATCACTGGAGGCTGTTTGAATGTGGTTTTACAGAAGAATGTTGAGAATACCATGGACAGCTTAGAAAAGTAATGAAAACGTTCAGAAAAAGGCCAAAGCAAAGAGAGAGAGCTAATTTCCAATATTAGGAAAAAACAATCGTCATTTCTTGGCCATGTAATGAGAAGGGAACAGCTGGAATATATTGTAAAAACTGGGAAAATTGAGGGACGAAGAGATAGAGGGAAGAAAACAGAAAGATAGCAGACAGCTTAAGAGAATGGCTTGGCAGGTCAAAAACAGAAATGATAAATAACTGTCGAGATCGAAAGTTGTGGAGAGACATGATCACCTACGCTAGTAGGCATAGTACTTGATGATGATGATGATGATGATATACATAATATGTATACAAGGTAAAAGTGCAGAGGCAGACCAAGGTTAACATCAACGAGAAACATCAAAAGATGGACAAGTCAGCCTATGACTCTTTCCACCATCAAAGAAAGGGACAGAGCGGAATGGCGCTCCATGGTAGCCTTCGATGCTGAGACGGCTCTCGATGATGATGATGGCAACAAGGATGAAAGATATTAGAGACCATCCTTAATCTCTCTCTCTCTCTCTCTCTCTCTCTCTCTCTCTCTCTTTCTCTCTCTGTCTGTTTCTGTCTTTCTTTAAGATCACTGCACAGTGGACGGGTTCAGCAATACCTGCAAGTAACCTTGAGATAATTTGATTAATATAATGTCATTGATGGTAGAGAATACTTGGTTACAACAGGCAAAATAAAAGGAAAGAAAGATCGCGGACGACAGAGAAAATACTGGATAGCTTGGTGTCATGGCATGGAAAACAGTCAACAACAGAACTGATACGATGCACTGTAGATAGAAGATTGTGGAAGGACATGAGCGCCTACGCCAACCGGTATGGCACATGATAATGATGGTAGTAATTTAATTTGTAAATGTGCAATGTTAATCTTTCAGCCGGTGCGGTCTGGCGTACGCGCGTATGTGTGTGTGTTTGAATGTGCAGTTGGTGTGTGGCATTTCCCGTCGTAGGTGTTGGAATAGACAAATATTGTTGGAACATTGATGTTTAAGTTTGTGTATTTGTGTGAGCGTATGTGTGTGTAAATGTGTGAGTGTATGATGTAATCATACAAGATGGACGTCGCTGTGTGGTAGATCATTTTATATTGAGATCCTCTGTAAGTCTCTCGCTGTCTCACCTTCTTTCCCCACTTCTCGTTAACTCACCTGCCGTCTACTCACTCTCCTGCCGTCACCTCACTCTCCTGCCGTCTCCTCACTCTCCTGCCGTCTCCTCACTCTCCTGCCGTCTCCTCACTCTGCTGCCGTCTCCTCACTCTCCTGCCGTCTCCTCACTCTCCTGCCGTCTCCTCACTCTCCTACCGTCTCCTCACTCTCCTGCCGTTTCCTTACTCTCCTGCCGTCTCCTCATTTTCCTGCCGTCTCCTCACTTTTCTGCAGTCTCCTCCCTCTCCTGCCGTCACCTCACTCTCCTACCGTCACCTCACTCTGCTGCCGTCTCCTCACTCTCCTGCCGTTTCCTCACTCTCCTGCCGTCTCCTCACTCTGCTGCCGTCTCCTCACTCTCCTGCCGTCTCCTCACTCTCCTGCCGTCTCCTCACTCTCCTACCGTCTACCCACTCTCCTGCCGTCTCCTCACTCTCCTGCCGTCTCCTCACTCTCCTGCCGTCTCCTCACTCTCCTACCGTCTCCTCACTCTGCTGCCGTCTCCTCACTCTCCTGCCGTCTCCTCACTCTCCTACCGTCTCCTCACTCTGCTGCCGTCTCCTCACTCTCCTGCCGTCTCCTCACACTCCTGCCGTCACCAACAAGGATGAAAGATATTAGAGACCATCCTTAATCTCTCTCTCTCTCTCTCTCTCTCTCTTTCTCTCTCTGTCTGTTTCTGTCTTTCTTAAAGATCACTGCACAGTGGACGGGTTCAGCAATACCTGCAAGTAACCTTGAGATAATTTGATTAATATAATGTCATTGATGGTAGAGAATACTTGGTTACAACAGGCAAAATAAAAGGAAAGAAAGATCGCGGACGACAGAGAAAATACTGGATAGCTTGATGTCATGGCATGGAAAACAGTCAACAACAGAACTGATACGATGCACTGTAGATAGAAGATTGTGGAAGGACATGAGCGCCTACGCCAACCGGTATGGCACATGATAATGATGGTAGTAATTTAATTTGTAAATGTGCAATGTTAATCTTTCAGCCGGTGCGGTCTGGCGTACGCGCGTATGTGTGTGTGTTTGAATGTGCAGTTGGTGTGTGGCATTTCCCGTCGTAGGTGTTGGAATAGACAAATATTGTTGGAACATTGATGTTTAAGTTTGTGCATTTGTGTGAGCGTATGTGTGAGTAAATGTGTGAGTGTATGATGTAATCATACAAGATGGACGTCGCTGTGTGGTAGATCATTTTATATTGAGATCCTCTGTAAGTCTCTCGCTGTCTCACCTTCTTTCCCCACTTCTCGTTAACTCACCTGCCGTCTACTCACTCTCCTGCCGTCACCTCACTCTCCTGACGTCTCCTCACTCTCCTGCCGTCTCCTCACTCTCCTGCCGTCTCCTCACTCTGCTGCCGTCTCCTCACTCTCCTGCCGTCTCCTCACTCTCCTGCCGTCTCCTCACTCTCCTACCGTCTCCTCACTCTCCTGCCGTCTCCTTACTCTCCTGCCGTCTCCTCATTTTCCTGCCGTCTCCTCACTTTTCTGCAGTCTCCTCCCTCTCCTGCCGTCACCTCACTCTCCTACCGTCACCTCACTCTGCTGCCGTCTCCTCACTCTTCTGCCGTTTCCTCACTCTCCTGCCGTCTCCTCACTCTGCTGCCGTCTCCTCACTCTCCTGCCGTCTCCTCACTCTCCTGCCGTCTCCTCACTCTCCTACCGTCTACTCACTCTCCTGCCGTCTCCTCACTCTCCTGCCGTCTCCTCACTCTCCTGCCGTCTCCTCACTCTCCTGCCGTCTCCTCACTCTGCTGCCGTCTCCTCACTCTCCTGCCGTCTCCTCACTCTCCTACCGTCTCCTCACTCTGCTGCCGTCTCCTCACTCTCCTGCCGTCTCCTCACACTCCTGCCGTCTCCTCACTCTGCTGCCGTCTCCTCACTCTCCTGCCGTCTCCTCACTCTCCTGCCGTCTCCTCACTCTGCTACCGTCTACTCACTCTCCTGCCGTCTCCTCACTCTCCTGCCGTCTCCTCACTCTCCTGCCGTCTCCTCACTCTCCTACCGTCTCCTCACTCTGCTGCCGTCTCCTCACTCTCCTGCCGTCTCCTCACTCTGCTGCCGTCTCCTCACTCTGCTGCCGTCTCCTCACTCTCCTGCCGTCTCCTCACTCACATGCCGTCTCCTCACTCTCCTGCCGTCTCCTCACTCTCCTACCGTCTCCTCACTCTCCTACCGTCTCCTCACTCTCCTACCGTCTCCTCACTCTCCTGCCGTCTCCTCACTCTCCTGCCGTCTCCTCATTCTCCTGCCGTCTCCTCACTTTCCTGCAGTCTCCTCCCTCTCCTGCCGTCTCCTAACTCTCCTGCCGTCTCCTCACTCTCCTACCGTCTCCTCACTCTCCTACCGTCTCCTCACTCTCCTACCCTCTCCTCACTCTCCTACCGTCACCTCACTCTCCTACCGTCTCCTCACTCTCCTGCCGTCTCCTCACTCTCCTGCCGTCTCCTCACTCTCCTACCGTCTCCTCACTCTCCTGCCGTCTCCTCACTCTCCTGTCGTCTCCTCATTCTCCTGCCGTCTCCCCACTTTCCTGCAGTCTCATCCCTCTCCTGCCGTCTCCTAACTCTCCTGCCGTCTCCTCACTCTCCTGTCGTCTCCTCACTCTCCTGCCGTCTCCTCACTCTGCTGCTGTCTCATCTCTTTGCTGCCGTCTCCTCACTCTCCTGCCGTCTCCTCACTCTCCTACCGTCTACTCACTCTCCTGCCGTCTACTTACTCTCCTGCCGTCTCCTCACGCTCCTGCCGTCTCCTCACTCTCCTACTGTCTACTCACTCTCCTGCCGTCTCCTCACTCTCCTGCCGACTCCTCATTTTCCTGCCGTCTCCTCACTTTCCTGCAGTCTCCTCCATCTCCTGCCGTCTCTTCACTCTCCTACCGTCTCCTCACTTTCCTACCGTCTACTCACTCTCCTGCCGTCTCCTCACTCTCCTGCCGTCACCTCACTCTCCTACCGTCTCCTACCGTCACCTCACTCTCCTACAGTCTCCTCGCTCACCTGCCGTCACCTCACTCTCCTGCCGTCTCCTCCCTCTCCTGCCGTCACCTCACTCTCCTACCGTCTCCTACCGTCACCTCACTCTCCTACCGTCTCCTCGCTCTCCTGCCGTCACCTCACTCTCCTGCCGCATCCTTATTATCCTGCCGTCTCCTCACTCTCCTACCGTCTCCTCACTCTGCTGCCGTCTCCTCACTCTCCTGCCGTCTCCTCACTCTCCTGCCGTCTCCTCACTCTGCTGCCGTCTCCTCACTCTCCTGCCGTCTCCTCACTCTCCTGCTGTCTCCTCACTCTGCTACCGTCTACTCAATCTCCTGCCGTCTCCTCACTCTCCTGCCGTCTCCTCACTCTCCTGCCGTCTCCTCACTCTCCTACCGTCTCGTCACTCTGCTGCCGTCTCCTCACTCTCATGCCGTCTCCTCACTCTCCTGCCGTCTCCTCACTCTGCTGCCGTCTCCTCACTCTCCTGCCGTCTCCTCACTCTCCTGCCGTCTCCTCACTCTCCTGCCGTCTCCTCACTCTCATGCCGTCTCCTCACTCTCCTGCCGTCTCCTCTCTCTGCTGCCGTCTCCACACTCTCCTGCCGTCTCCTCACTCTCATGCCGTCTCCTCACTCTCCTGCCGTCTCCTCACTCTCCTACCGTGTCCTCACTCTCCTGCCGTCTCCTCACTCTCCTACCGTCTCCTCACTCTCCTACCGTCTCCTCACTCTCCTACCGTCTCCTCACTCTCCTGCCGTCTCCTCACTCTCCTGCCGTCTCCTCACTCTCCTGCCGTCTCCTCATTCTCCTGCCGTCTCCTCACTTTCCTGCAGTCTCCTCCCTCTCCTGCCGTCTCCTAACGCTCCTACCGTCTCCTCACTCTCCTACCGTCTCTTCACTCTCCTGCCGTCTCCTCACTCTGCTGCTGTCTCATCTCTTTGCTGCCGTCTCCTCACTCTCCTGCCGTCTCCTCACTCTCCTACCGTCTACTCACTCTCCTGCCGTCACCTCACTCTCCTACCGTCTCCTCACTCTCCTACCGTCTCCTCACTCTCCTACCGTCTCCTCACTCTCCTACCGTCTCCTCACTCTCCTACCGTCTCCTTACTCTCCTGCCGTCTCCTCACTCTCCTGCAGTCTCCTCACTCTCCTGCCGTCTCCTCATTCTCCTGCCGTCTCCTCACTTTCCTGCAGTCTCCTCCCTCTCCTGCCGTCTCCTAACGCTCCTACCGTCTCCTCACTCTCCTACCGTCTCTTCACTCTCCTGCCGTCTCCTCACTCTGCTGCTGTCTCATCTCTTTGCTGCCGTCTCCTCACTCTCCTGCCGTCTCCTCACTCTCCTACCGTCTCCTCACTCTCCTGCCGTCACCTCACTCTCCTACCGTCTCCTCACTCTCCTACCGTCTCCTCACTCTCCTACCGTCTCCTCACTCTCCTACCGTCTCCTCACTCTCCTACCGTCTCCTCACTCTCCTGCCGTCTCCTCACTCTCCTGCATTCTCCTCACTCTCCTGCCGTCTCCTCATCCTCCTGCCGTCTCCTCACTTTCCTGCAGTCTCCTCACTCTCCTGCCGTCTCCTCACTCTCCTACCGTCTCCTCACTCTCCTGCCGTCTCCTCACTCTCCTGCCGTCTCCTCATTCTCCTGCCGTCTCCTCACTTTCCTGCAGTCTCCTCCCTCTCCTGCCGTCTCCTAACTCTCCTGCCGTCTCCTCACTCTCCTGTCGTCTCCTCACTCTCCTGCCGTCTCCTCACTCTGCTGCTGTCTCATCTCTTTGCTGCCGTCTCCTCACTCTCCTGCCGTCTCCTCACTCTCCTACAGTCTACTCACTCTCCTGCCGTCTACTTACTCTCCTGCCGTCTCCTCACTCTCCTGCCGTCTCCTCACTCTCCTACCGTCTACTCTCTCTCCTGCCGTCTACTCACTCTCCTGCCGACTCCTCATTTTCCTGCCGTCTCCTCACTTTCCTGCAGTCTCCTCCATCTCCTGCCGTCTCCTCACTCTCCTACCGTCTCCTCACTCTCCTACCGTCTCCTCACTCTCCTGCCGTCTCCTCACTCTCCTGCCGTCACCTCACTCTCCTACCGTCACCTCACTCTCCTACCGTCTCCTCGCTCTCCTGCCGTCACCTCACTCTCCTGCCGTCTCCTCCCTCTCCTGCCGTCACCTCACTCTCCTACCGTCTCCTACCGTCACCTCACTCTCCTACCGCTCCTCGCTCTCCTGCCATCACCTCACTCTCCTACCGTCACCTCACTCTCCTACCGTCTCCTACCATCTCCTCACTCTCCTGCCGTCACCTCACTCTCCTACCGTCTCCTCACTCTCCTGTAGTCACCTCCCTTTCCTGCCGTCTCCTCACTCTCCTGCCGTCTCCTCACTCTCCTGCCGTCACCTCACTCTCCTACCGTCTCCTCACTCTCCTGCCGTCACCTCACTCTCCTGCCGTCTCCTCACTCTCCTGCCATCTCCTCACTCTCCTGCCGTCTCCTCACTCTCCTGCCGTCTCCTCATTCTCCTGCCGTCTCCTAACTCTCCTGCCGTCACCTCACTCTCATGCCGTCACCTCCCTCTCCTACCGTCTCCTCACTCTCCTGCCGTCTCCTCACTCTATTGCCGTCTCCTCACTCTCCTGCCATCTCCTGACTCTCCTGCCGTCTCCTCACTCTCCTACCGTCTACTCACTCTCCTGCCGTCTCCTCACTCTCCTGCCGTCTCCTCACTCTATTGCCGTCTCCTCACTCTCCTACCGTCTACTCACTCTCCTACCGTCTCCTCACTCTCCTGCCGTCTCCTCACTCTATTGCCGTCTCCTCACTCTCCTGCCATCTCCTCACTCTCCTGCCGTCTCCTCACTCTCCTACCGTCTACTCACTCTCCTGCCGTCTCCTCACTCTCCTGCCGTCTCCTCACTCTCCTACCGTCTACTCACTCTCCTGCCGTCTCCTCACTCTCCTACCGTCTACTCACTCTCCTACCGTCTACTCACTCTCCTACCGTCTACTCACTTTCCTACCGTCTACTCACTCTCCTGCCGACTCCTCATTTTCCTGCCGTCTCCTCACTTTCCTGCAGTCTCCTCCATCTCCTGCCGTCACCTCACTCTCCTGCCGTCTCCTCACTCTCCTGCCGTCTCCTCACTCTCCTGCCGTCTCCTCACTCTCCTACCGTCACCTCACTCTCCTATCGTCTCCTCACTCTCCTGCCGTCTCCTCACTCTCCTACCGTCACCTCACTCTCCTACCGTCTCCTCGCTCTTCTGCCGTCACCTCACTCTCCTGCCGTCTCCTCACTCTCCTGCCGTCTCCTCACTCTCCTACCGTCTCCTCACTCTCCTACCGTCTCCTCACTCTCCTACCGTCTCCTCACTCTCCTACCGTCTCCTCTCTCTCCTGCCGTCTCCTCACTCTCCTGCCGTCTCCTCCCTCTCCTGCCGTCACCTCACTCTCCTACCGTCTCCTACCGTCACCTCACTCTCCTACCGTCTCCTCGCTCTCCTGCCGTCACCTCACTCTCCTGCCGTCTCCTCACTCTCCTGCCGTCTCCTCACTCTCCTGCCGTCACCTCACTCTCCTACCATCTCCTCACTCTCCTACCGTCTCCTCACTCTCCTGCCGTCTCCTCACTCTCCTACCGTCACCTCACTCTCCTACCATCTCCTCACTCTCCTACCGTCTCCTCACTCTCCTGCCGTCTCCTCACTCTCCTACCGTCACCTCACTCTCCTACCATCTCCTCACTCTCCTACCGTCTCTTCACTCTCCTGCCGTCTCCTCACTCTCCTACCGTCACCTCACTCTCCTGCCGTCTCCTCACTCTCCTGCCGTCACCTCACTCTCCTACCATCTCCTCACTCTCCTACCGTCTCCTCACTCTCCTGCCGTCACCTCACTCTCCTACTGTCTCCTCACTCTCCTACCGTCTCCACACTCTCCTGCCGTCTCCTCACTTTCCTGCCGTCACCTCACTCTCCTACCGTCTCCTACCGTCTCCTACCGTCTCCTACCGTCTCCTACCGTCTCCTCACTCTCCTGCCGTCACCTCACTCTTCTACCGTCTCCTCACTCTCCAGCCGTCACCTCACTCTCCTACCGTCTCCTCACTCTCCAACCGTCACCTCACTCTCCTACCGTCTCCTACCGTCTCCTACCGCCTCCTCACTCTCCTGCTGTCACCTCACTCTCCTACCGTCTCCTCACTCTCCAGCCGTCACCTCACTCTCCTACCGTCTCCTCACTCTCCAGCCGTCACCTCACTCTCCTACCGTCTCCTCACTCTCTCGCCATTTACTCATTCTCCTGCAGTCTCCTAACTCTGTGAAGTACCCTTACTTCCTCCTGTCTCCTCATTTTCCTGCCTCCTTTTATCTCCCTTCGTTCTCTCTACCATGAAACCATATCTTTCTCTCATACTTCTCAAACATCCAATCATCCTCTATCACACCCTCTCTAACTTCACATCTTCTTTATTTTCTCATTCTCTCTATCCTTAACATCCTAGCTTTTTACCTGTATGTATTTGTTGTCATAACGCTATCTCTCTCTCTCTCTTATCTGTATCCTCACCTTCTGTCTCTCTGCTTATATCACCTCTCCATATGCACATTCTATCATGTCTGTTACATATTATCCCTATCCCATTATCTTCGAGCTTTCTTTTCCTCCATCCTTGTTATTCTTTGCTGTGTTTTCATCCTCACATTTTTTTCTCACGGTTACCCTCACATTAGCTCCGCTCATCTATTCTCTGGTTACCTCCCCTCTCAAATAATATCCACCATTTCCCCACTTCATCCTTTTTCTGACATTCTCTTTTTCTCCAAATTAACGTTATTAAATTCAATAAATGGCAGGACAAAATTACTAACATCGAGGTACCCGCAAACTCTAATGGACAAAGACATACGATAACGATGGTACCGGTGGAAAGAACACGCACTGTGAAACACAACAGAAAGTTTTACACATCATCATCAAGTACCATGCCTGCTGGCGTAGGTGATCATGTCTCTCCACAATTTTTGTTCTCGACATTTATTTATTATTTCTGTCGTTGACCTTCTGCGAAGCCATTCTCTTAAGCTGTCTGGTATCTTTTCTCTTTGCTTCCCTCTATCTCTTCGTCTCCAAATTTTTGCAGTTGTTACAATATATTACAGCTGTTACCTTCTCATTACATGGCCAACAAATGATGATTGTTTCTTCGTAATATTGGAAATTAGCTCTATTTTTGCATTGGCCTCTTTCAGAACGTTTTCATTACTCTTCTTAGCTGTCCATGGCATTCTCAACATTCTTCTGTAAAATCACATTTCTACAGACTCCAGTGATTTTCTTGTCTGTTGTCCTATTGTCCATGATTCACATCTGTGTGTTAAGACTGGATCAACATAACATTTAATAACTCTTTATCTTGTTTCTATTGTCAAAAATGGATTGCACAGTATCTTCCTCATTTTTTGGAAAGCTGCTTTCGCCTGAGCTATTCTACATCTCAACTCTGCTGTACTTCTACAATCTGGGGTCAACATTGCTCCCAGATATTTAAATTTATTTGCCTGTTTTAATATTATTCCACTTGTCTTTATTGTGCATTGCGGTGATGTCTTCTTCTGTCCAAGGGAAAGGGTAAAATATAGTAGGAGAAGACAAGTGGAGGAATGGATGAAAAAGATAGGGAAGCAATGCAGCAAATTTAAGAGAATGAAGCCAAAACGGCTTCGGGAATGTTTTCTGAAAAGCAATACTTCGCAGGGCAGTTGGCAATAACCAAATAAAACTAGGAGAAATACCTCTACTAGACGTACAATCTTACATATATCTGGGCTGTAATATAGATAAAGAGGGTGGAACAGAAAAGTATACCAAAATAAGGATATCAAAAGCAAGAGGAGCTTTCATTGCACTGGGAAACATGGAAATCCAAAGAAATTAGGTTAAATACAAAAATAAAAATGTTCAGCTCAAATGTTAAGTCGGTCCTATTATATGGTTGTGAAACATGGAGAACAACAAAATAGACAATCATGAAGATACAGACTTTCATTAATGGATGCTTACGCAGAATAAAAAGGATGGAAATGGTAGGACAAATTCACTAACATAGAATTATGGAAATGTACCAGTGAAATACCAGTGGATAAAGAGATACAGCGAAGACAATGTCACTGGATAGGACACACACTGCGGAAGCCAACTGAGAGTATTACTAAACAGGCCCTTTTTTGGAATCCCCTGGGGTAAAGGCAAAGAAGGAAGACCAAATAATTCTTGGAAAAGACAGATAGAAGCAGAGATGAAGATGATGGGGAAGACATGGAATGATCTTAAGAGAATGGCAAAAAACAGAACGACTTTGAAAGTGTTTTTTGAAGACCTATGCTCCATTGGGGGCTAAAAAGGTAGAACACTACACAGGGAGCTGAAAGAATGAACAACATATATCTCCTTCCTCTCGTCAAACCATTACGTCACACTTTTTCTACCCCCACCTTCTCTTCTCCCACACTTTCTTCTCTCTCATCACCACATTTCTCTACCTCTCCATATCCCCTTACGCCATTGCTCTCACTCTCTCCTCCCACACTCCAACAGAACCATCCGGCGACTCTCCAACTTCCGTAACGTGCTAGTTGTCTTCCCCGTTTAATACGAGTGATCATCGATTTAGTGGCTGCGATCATCTTTGTTGAGGTTTACTGGGGCGCACGTAATCACATTTATCTGTGTTCAATCTGATTATCTCCGTCGCCCCATCTGGCCTTGCCTAGCAATCAGGCTTCACAACACACAGACAACGACAGGACAATTATCTGGGACAATGCATTTAGACTCATTTGAGGATTATTTTGTAGAATGGGCTAATGTGCGGTTCATGTTCTTTTACGATCGTGTGTGAGCTTATTGCTGGAGTTCTTTGGAGAAGAGGAGCTAGTATGGGCTTATTGTTGGAGATTTTTTTGAAAATAAGAAACTAGTGTGCGCTTATTGTTGGAGATCTTGTTGAAAATAAGAAACTAGTGTGCGCTTATTGTTGGAGATCTTGTTGAAAATAAGAAACTAGTGTGCGCTTATTGTTGGAAATCTTGTTGAAAATAAAAAACTAGTGTGCGCTTATTGTTGGAGATCTTGTTGAAAATAAGAAACTAGTGTGCGCTTATTGTTGGAGATCTTGTTGAAAATAAGAAACTAGTGTGCGCTTATTGTTGGAAATCTTGTTGAAAATAAAAAACTAGTGTGCGCTTATTGTTGGAAATCTTTTTGAAAATAAGAAACTAGTGTGCGCTTATTGTTGGAGATCTTCTTGAAAATAAGAAACTAGTGTGCGCTTATTGTTGGAAATCTTTTTGAAAATAAAAAACTAGTGTGCGCTTATTGTTGGAAATCTTTTTGAAAATAAAAAACTAGCGTGCGCTTATTGTTGGAAATCTTTTTGAAAATAAAAAAACTAGTGTGCGCTTATTGTTGGAGATCTTTTTGAAAATAAAAAACTAGTGTGCGCTTATTGTGGGAAATCTTGGTACATTTCCATCATTCTATGTTAGTGATTTTGTCCTGCCATTTCCATCCTTATATTCTGCGTAAGCATCCATTAATGAAAGTCTGTATCTTCATGATTGTCAATTTTGTTGTTCTCCATGTTTCACAGCCATATAATAGGACTGACTTAACATTGGAGTTGAAAATTTTTTTCGAGATTCCAATCTCGTTAGTCTTATTTAAAAAAAAAAATTTAATCGGGGATGAAATTTAAAAAAAACTCTGATCCGGATCACCCCTTGACGACTGCACTGGACAGGCGGCCTTTATCTTCCAGTCCTAATATTCTCCCCGAAAAACTCCAGAAATGGGAGAAATGCTACAAAGATAGTTTATTGCTTTGTTAATTCATTTTTACAAATTAGAATCAGAATGGCTAAAGCAGCAATGTCTTTCAGAAGCCTTGAAAAATTGTGGAAATCAAAACTCATTAGCACAAACACAAAACTTAGGCTATTCAAATCAAATGTACTATCAACCCTTACGTATGCGTGTGAAAGCTGGAAAACAACAAGAGATATAGAAACAAAGTTGAACGCATTCGAAAATAAATGTCTAAGGAAAATACTTGGTATAGCGTGGAACGAATTCAAAACAAACGAGGAAATTAGAGAAATCGCCATTCAACCAATAATATCTTCAGTAATAAAAAAAAGACGGATGGTCATATGTTGGACATGTGATGAGGAGAGATAATAACCGAATAGCAAAGCAAGCCCTCATATGGGAAACAACAGGTAAGAGAAAAAGAGGAAGACCCATGGAGACACTGAGAAGAACATTGATGAGAGAGGCAAGAGCAGCAGGATTCGGCTCCCTCAATGAGATAGAACTGCTTGCACAGAACAGAGACAGATGGCGAGATTTGATAAAATATCTTTAAAAGAAAACTGCTAGAACAAAAAATTCATATAGGAGAAGGTGTATCTTGGTCTACGCCCTATGGGCCGGCTACGGCTCGAAAGGTCAATAGATAGATAGAATTCATTTTTAAGTAGTTAAATGTAATGAGAGGAGACAGGAGAGGGAGAGAGAGAGAGAGAGAGAGAGAGAGAGAGAGAGAGAGAGAGTAGAAACTAAAAGAAAATGAAAGAAAAGCAGATTGTGGACAAAGAAATGAGAGTATTGGAACTTAGATTGATAGATACAGATAGCAAATGAGGGAGAAAAATAAAAAGAGGACAAGGTAATGACAATGTAAGTGAAGATGTTAGATTTTCTCTTCTAACAGCTTGTCCTCAATAATTGGATGTTCCGTTTACTGTGAGCTCTCCTGTTGCTTGTGTGTTTGAACATGTAGACGAAACAAATAAATCATCATAGATAGTAGTAACAATAATTATGATAATAACAATCGGATATGCCATGATTTATTTGTCTACTTCCGGTGGTAACATAAATATTCGAAATGAGAGCTCACAGTTAAACTCATTATGCCATTTTCTCTCAGTGATTTCATTTATCCCTCACTCTCTCTCTCTCTCTCTCTCTCTCTCTCTCTCTCTCTCTCTCTCTATCAACCTAATTTCCAGTATCCTTCAAAACTTCTCTCAGAGCAACCAATCCTCATGTCTCCTTAATCAGAGCAACCAATCCTCATGTCTCCTCTCTCAGAGCAACCATTCCTCATGTCTCCTTAATCAGAGCAACCAATCCTCATGTCTCCTCTCAGAGCAACCAATCCTCATGTCTCCTCTCTCAGAGCAACCAATCCTCATGTCTCCTCTCTCAGAGCAACCAATCCTCATGTCTCCTCTCTCAGAGCAACCAATCCTCATGTCTCCTTAATCAGAGCAACCAATCCTCATGTCTCCTCTCTCAGAGCAACCAATCCTCATGTCTCCTTAATCAGAGCAACCAATCCTCATGTCTCCTCTCAGAGCAACTAATCCTCATGTCTCCTCTCAGAGCAACTAATCCTCATGTCTCCTCTCAGAGCAACCAATCCTCATGTCTCCTCTCAGAGCAACCAATCCTCATGTCTCCTCTCTCAGAGCAACTAATCCTCATGTCTCCTCTCAGAGCAACATCCTCATGTCTCCTCTCAGAGCAACCAATCCTCATGTCTCCTCTCAGAGCAACCAATCCTCATGTCTCCTCTCTCAGAGCAACCAATCCTCATGTCTCCTCTCTCAGAGCAACCAATCCTCATGTCTCCTCTCTCAGAGCAACTAATCCTCATGTCTCCTCTCAGAGCAACCAATCCTCATGTCTCCTCTCTCAGAGCAACCAATCCTCATGTCTCCTTAATCAGAGCAACCAATCCTCATGTCTCCTCTCTCAGAGCAACCAATCCTCATGTCTCCTCTCAGAGCAACCAATCCTCATGTCTCCTCTCAGAGCAACTAATCCTCATGTCTCCTCTCTCAGAGCAACCAATCCTCATGTCTCCTCTCAGAGCAACTAATCCTCATGTCTCCTCTCTCAGAGCAACAATCCTCATGTCTCCTGTCAGAGCAACCAATCCTCATGTCTCCTCTCTCAGAGCAACCAATCCTCATGTCTCCTCTCAGAGCAACCAATCCTCATGTCTCCTCTCAGAGCAACCAATCCTCATGTCTCCTCTCTCAGTGCGACCAATCTTCATGTCTCCTCTCAGAGCAACCAATCCTCATGTCTCCTCTCAGAGCAACCAATCCTCATGTCTCCTCTCAGAGCAACCAATCCTCATGTCTCCTCTCAGAGCAACCAATCCTCATGTCTCCTCTCAGAGCAACCAATCCTCATGTCTCCTCTCAGAGCAACCAATCCTCATGTCTCCTCTCAGAGCAACCAATCCTCATGTCTCCTCTCAGAGCAACCAATCCTCATGTCTCCTCTCAGAGCAACCAATCCTCATGTTTCCTCTCAGAGCAACCAATCCTCATGTCTCCTCTCAGAGCAACCAATCCTCATGTCTCCTCTCTAATAACAAACAGTACGACTCCTAACGTCCCCTCTCTTATAAACAGCAATCCTCGGTCCTTACATTTCTTCTTTTTTAACGGCTAATCCCACACCTCACATCCCATCTCTCTTAACAACTAATCCCACTTCTCACGCCTCACTCTCTTAACAACCCACCCCACTCCTCACTCTCTTAACAACCCAACCCACTCCTCACTCTCAGAACCACCCACTCCTCGCGCCTCACTCTTAGAACAACCCACTCCTCACGCCTCCTCTCTCGGAACAACCCACCCCACGCCTCCTCTCTCTCAACCATCCACCACACTCCTTACCACCCACTCCAACATCGTCAAGAAGACACTTCATCATTGTTACTCTAACACATCTTTGCCCTCTCAAACAAAACACGACTCACCACACGCCCGCCAGCAAACAATAGTAGCCTCGTGATGTCACCTTCCATCTGTCCAAACATGAGACACACACATAGACTTCAGCTAGCAGTTAACAACAAGCTTGGCACGAGAAACAGCCAATACAGCGCCATTTTGCATAAGAACGGATGCGCCTGGTGTCCCCCCCCCCCTTTTTTTTTTTATTCACATAGTTATTGCAAAAATAATGATACTATAACCAGTGATGGAAAACGTAAAACTGAAATAAACAAAAGAATAGGTATGGTAAAAAGTAATTTTAATGTCATGAAGAACATACTAACATTTAAACAAATAACAGCAGGGCTAAAACTAAGAATAGCAAAATGTTACATCTTCTCAATATTCCTACATGGTGCAGAAAACTAGACATTAGACGAGAAAACAGAACATAGAATTGAAGCCCTTGAAATGCAGATTTACAGAAGAATAGGTAGAATTGGATGGAAAGAAAAGAAAATAACGATGAAGTTTTAAAACAACTAAAAATGAAAAGAGAACTACTAAATAAAATTAAAACAAGATAAATGAACTTTACACAACAGCCTACTAAAAGTAATATTGGAAGGGAAAATACAAGTTAAAAGAGACAGAGGCAGAACATGACTAACATGGATGAGTAACATCAAAAGATGGACAAGTTAACCTATGACAATCTGCACCATCAAAGCTTGAGACAGAGTGGAATGGCGCTCCATGGTAGCCAACATTCGTTGCGGAGACGGCACTCAATGATGGTGATTAAAAAAAATAAAGACACCAATTTTTTTTTAATTCACAAAGTCATTGCAAAAAATAAAGACAACATTTTTTTTTAATTCACAAAGTCAGTCATTGCAAAAAATAAAGACAATTTTTTTTATTCACAAAGTCATTGCAAAAAATAAAGACAATTTTTTAAATTCACAAAATCATTGCAAAAAATAAAGACAATTTTTTTTAATTCACAAAGTCAGTCATTGCAAAAAATAAAGACCATTTTTTTTATTCACAAAGTCATTGCAAAAAATAAAGACAACAATTTTTTTTAATTCACAAAGTCAGTCATTGCAAAAAATAAAGACAACTATTTTTTTTTTTCAGACATTCTGTGAGAGGACAAAACGTGAAACATTTTAACTCTTTCCGTACGTTTCCACGTACTGTACGTCACGCCAATTTCAGTCGCGTACGATTAGCCGCAGAGTGTGTCTCTCGCAATTTGATTAGTTAAAACATCAAACCATACTCTTGTTACGTGTCTTGTATCATCTTGGTATTGGTGAAATCTAATTCCTTGTTCAATTATCTAAAAAATATTCATTAATAATATGTTATGCGTTAAAAGTTGTGGCTGTGAAATCTTCCGTTGCATTGATAAAAGCCTCCCTACCAAAAGAGTTAATACATGTTCTTGTTGACTTAAGAACAAACATAATAGCTATAGACGTCAGCTTATATTATACATATAAATTGGAATTACAACACGCTAGAAATACAAACAACAAATGAAATGCTTCGGATATTTGGTCAGAATGAAACAAGCTCAGACAACATCAAAAGCTTTCAACCTCAAAAGATCAGGACAGATATGAATCTGAAGACCATGAAAAAGATGGCTAGAGGGAAGAAAAAATATACGCATGAACCAAAACATTTAACTCCCGTTTGATGCGGGAGGTCAAGATGGCCGTCTAGTCAAATCAAACTCAGAAGTGGTGCCATTTTTATTGCTGCCTGTTTAGCACTGATTCTTTGTGGTTCAGATTTTAGTGTACGGAGACAGCGGTGGGCCGGTCACATTTACCTGACCACAAAGTCAACATGCTTGTGCTGCCGGCGCGCAGAGTTTTGCGCTGAAGGCGAAGGCAGTGATTGAAGTGGAGCAGTATCATGTCCTGGCTTTGCCCTGGGACGGGATGTGTTATCTGTGTTCATCATCATCATGTGCCGTACCGGTTGGCGTAGACGATCATGTCCTTCCACAATCGTCTATCTACAGTGCATCGTATCAGTTCTGTTGTTGACTCTTTTCCATGCCATGACACCAAGCTATCCAGTATTTTCTCTCTTTGTCGTCCGCGATCTCTCTTTCCTTTTATTTTGCCAGTTGTAACCAAGTATTCCAACTTTCCTCTTCTCATGATGTGCCCGAAAAATGTTGATTGTTTCTTTCTGATGCTTTTTAGGAGCTCCATTTTTGTGTTGACCTCTTTGAGAATTTCATCATTGGTCTGTTTAGCAGTCCCGGAAACTTTCAACATTCTGTGTAAGACTGTCAATTTGCCACCAGCTGGATTGCTGTCGGATTAAGTGTTTTATCGAAGTGGAGGCCTGACTTCATGGAGGCCGGACAGCGATTCTTGGGGTACGCTCGCAGATCATGAAGTCTATATGGATTTGTGCACGGAGGGTCGTGCTGCGTGCACGGCCGGTACAGCGACCCGGGAATCTGCACCGTGATCTGAGCGCCTGTGTTTAAAACGAAACACGTTCACTAGAACAGTATGAACGATCAGGATGAAACAATATGTTAGTTTGTGGGAGAGGGGGGTTAACAGATAAAGGGATATTCCGTCTACAGTTTCTGTTCTACTAAAATCAAAAGTCGAAAAATATAAACCTTAACAACGCCCATGAACATCCATAGATGGTAATTAATTAAGAGCGACACTTCATCTATGTAGGAAGTGTCAACAATAACAAACAATGTAACATTCATAGATGGTATATTAATAAGTAAAAGTAAATAATATATTATATTATAAGCGATAAGAAATGACATTATCAACCGTAGGTGAAGCTACAGGAGACGTTTGAGATACCAACAGTTCAAAGAAATGATGCTACCAGCTCGACCTATCTTTATCACCTATTATCACTTTCTGATCCACTCCTTCTCACGGAATTACGTGATGTCAAATTAGCTTGTACACGAGTCTATATTAAAAAGACGTTGCAATCACAAGCCATTTTAGACTGCTGCCACCACAGAGGACATCAATGTGCTGGGTTAAAGCTAAGTCAAGTAAGTATAGCACCTGGTAAAGACCGTAGTTTCAACCAAATATGTTGATTAGAATAAGTATTATTAGTTCGTGTCGAATATATACTGTAAGTGTTAAAGTTCACAGGAGGTCGACACCTGGGAGTCATAACCCAGGCGGGCCTACCTCCCTTAGAGTGTGAAGAAACTAAATGGCCAAAACACTTGCTCGACAGCTCCGATTCTGATGATCATATCGCCTCCTGTTGCCTAGCTCTGTATAGCAAGTTTCCGCTTACTATTACACATTCCTCCTTTTCCCTGCCTTGTCTCAATGTACCAACAGATTGACAACAAAAAGAAAGATTGGGGCAAGAAAAGAATTTGTAATAGATAAATTGTGACATTACAGTGTCATTCTTGAAAGACTAATGTTAACATTTCTCTTGCATACAAAAGTGTTGAGTGCACAAAAGTAGGGAGTTATTTTTACCCCGAAGCTATCTGTTACACGTTCCTGTGAAATGTCAGAACTGAACTTCCACTAAACTTCACAACTCACTTAGTGTCTGGTTTTTATTTCTATTTGGTAAATATAATGTTCATTCGATGCAAGTAAAGCAGAACTATAAAGCAAAAAATATATACTAATACCTGAGAGGAGTAATAGAAGATAGAATCTATACTAATATCTAAGAGGAGTAATAGAAGATAGAATCTATACTAATATCTAAGAGGAGTAATAGAAGATAGAATCTACACTAATATCTAAGAGGAGTAATAGAAGATAGAATCTATACTAATATCTAAGAGGAGTAATAGAAGATATAATCTATACTAATATCTAAGAGGAGTAATAGAAGATATAATCTATACTAATATCTAAGAGGGGTAATAGAAGATATTATCTATACTAATATCTAAGAGGAGTAATAGAAGATATAATCTATACTAATATCTAAGAGGAGTAATAGAAGATCTATCTATCTTTCGTTCGCTCGAAGTATTGTCTATATCAGCAATGTCGTTTCCTGTATGAATTTTACTGTCTTTTGTAATTCTTGCAGTGGCCCATATAGTTTTGCCTGTAGTGTTGTATCTATGGGCCAATGGATTTTCCTCAGTCTACTATATTCAGTGCAGTCTTGAAGTTTGTGTTCAGCCTGTCCACATGTACAAGTAGTTGATGTGCCGATCTTGAATTTTGTATACATGTGACTATGGAGTCGATTGTGTCCTGTTCTTAGGCGTATAATGATAACTTGTTCATATCTATTCATATTGTGAAAGGCATCCTGATTTGGGGCTTGTGGTCCTCTGATTGATTTGATTATCTGTTTCTTATGATGGCATGTCACTGGTGTATCTAGTTGTGTGCCTGTTAAACCTTCCTTTGCCAACTGATCTGCTTTCTCATTTCCTGGTATTCCACAGTGAGACGGGATCCACAGCAGGGCAAACCTGTGGTGCTTGCAGAGTTCAGTCAATAAGGTCTGCAGATGTGGTAATTTTCTGGATTGTAGTGCCTGGAGTACTGATCTTGCATCTGTCAAAAACACTACAGGCTGTGGGCTAAGATTACTGTTCAGCAGTTTTTCTATTGCCAACTTTATTGCTTGTATTTCTGCATCATAATTGTGACAATATTTCCCTGTTGCTATTTTATTCATATCCCTAGTGTTATTTGGGTACTCCATATACGCACCTGCTCCCCCATTCTTTACTGCATTCTGTGCTGATCCATCTGTGTACACGCGAATCCATAGGTCTTGTGGGTATTCTTCATCCAGGAAACTGAGAGTTATTGTTTTTCGCTGTAGACTATTTTGTTCCTCTTTGTCAACTATTCCTTTCACTTATGTGCGTATTTGAACTGATAATCCTGATTCATCTGTCCAGGGAGTCTGTTCTGGTATGGGCAGAAGGGGTTTAACAACTCTTGGCATGTCTGGTGTTTGTCTACTAATACGCTTGGCTTGGTGGATAAAGCTGCTTCTCTTAAGTCGTCCCAATGCAAGATTTGGAATCTGTCCTTCATTGGATGTCTCGGCATAATAGAACATATAATCTATACTAATATCTAAGTGGAGTAATAGAAGATATAATCAATACTAATACTGAGAGGAGTAATAAAAGATAGAATCAATTCTATGTATGAACCATAAGTGTAAATGGTGAGTTCATAAAGTGCAAATTATGAATTATAAAATGTGAAGAGGATGTCATAAAATGTAAATGATGAGTCACACGTGGCAAGTCTTGGGATCATATGTAAATGAGGAGACTTTCGTCATAGAAAAAAAAACTCAGAATCTCCTTATCACGTGATTAATGTTATCGTTACGACGTCAGTTGTTCATTTGTTGCGTTACTCTAATGGATTGTCTACAAGCATAGGGAATATGTACATAAGTTGTGCGCTTTTAAATCTGCGCCCTGTGAGACCTACGCCCATTTTCTATCAGCGCCCCTTGAGGCCTGCGTACTTGACGGCTGCCATGTTGCCCTAATGATAGCACTGGCCCTGCTTGGACATCAGAATGCACATTTAGATATCTTCATCTGATGGCCATATTTTTAACAGATTTTCGCGATTAGGAAGCCAAGCACACATAAGCCTCTTATTGCAGTGATGCACACATAATGTTCCACCCGGCACGCCATCATCTCGCTCATTTATCAAGATTTGAGGCACCCTTTATCATCCACGTCCAGCAGCACTGCGACAGCGACAGAATGTAGCATGAGCGATAGAGGTAACAGTCAGGGGCGGAACCGAAAGGTGGACGGCGACAGTGGGCGGGTGTGGCATATATAATCTCCAACATATAGTACTGTTCCTGCCGGCCCAGGTGATCATGTCTCTTCACAAATTTGCAGTGCTCAAATCTGTAGTTGAATTTTGAAACTGTCCTTTGTTTGTTTGTTTGTTTGTTTTTCTGTATGTTTTTTTATTTTATTCTTTTTTTTAAAAATATTTTCAGCTGTTATAATAAAAATATTTCAGCTGTTACCAAAATATTTTCAGCTGTTATAATAAAAATATTTTCAGCTGCTACCAAAATATTTGCAGCTTTATAGTTAAAATAAAATAGTTCAGCTGTTACCAAAATATTTTCAGCTGTTACCAAAATATTTTCAGCTATTATAATAAAAATAGTTCAGCTGTTACCAAAATATTTCAGCTGTTACCAAAATATATTCAGCTGTTATAATAACAATATTTTCAGCTGCTACCAAAATATTTTCAGCTGTTATAATAAAAATAGTTCAGCTGTTACCAAAATGAAGTGGAGTACGCAATTCAACACATGAAAAGAGGCAAAGCTCCAGGTCCTGACAATATAACAATCGAAGGGATAAATGCATTAGGAGAGTTGGGAGTACAAGTCATAACAAAATTACTCAATGACATATATAACACTGGACACATACCCGAGGATCTACTAAAATCTATCTTTGTAGCCATACCGAAGAAATCAGGCGCCACTGATTGTGAAGACCATCGCACTATTAGTCTCATGAGCCATATGACTAAAATATTACTAAGAATAATCATGAGACGTGTAAGGAACAAAATAAAACCAGAAAAAGTGAGGAACAATGTGGATTTGTGGAAGGAAAGGGCACCAATAACGCAATATACATCTTAAGTACATTGATAGAAAGATCTATAGAGGTAAAGAAAGATCTATATATGTGCTTTATAGACTACACGAAAGCATTTGGCAAAGTAAAGCATGTGGAAATAATCAATATGCTGGAGAAATTAAACATTGATGGCAAGGATCTGCGAATCATAAAAAATATGTACTGGCAGCAGTTATACGAATTAACAACCAAACAGGACAATTCCAATATATAAAACAAGGAGTCAGACGAGGCTGTGTTCTGTCACCGGACTTGTTTTCACTTTACAGCGAATATATTATGAGATCAATAGTAGACAAAAAAGGAATTGAAGTCAACGGTCACAACATAAATAATTTACGATATGCGGATGACACAGTCTTAATAGCAGAGACAGAGAACGAACTACAAGAAATGATAGACATAATAGTGGAAGAAAGCAACAAGAAAGGTCTCAGTCTGAATAGTAAGAAAACAGAAATAATGGTTATATAGAAGAAACAATCATCACCAGCATGCAGCATAAAAATAAACGAGACAAATATAAAACAAGTGCAACGTTTCAAATACTTGGGCACAATAATTACATCAGATGGGAGATGCACCACATAAATAAAAAGCAGAATAGCTCAGGCCAAAATAGCATTTCAGAAAATGAAAAATATCTTATGCAACAAATCTATGTCAATAAAAATGAGAAAGAGAGTTCATCAGTGCTATATAGAACCAATTCTGACCTATGGAAGCGAATCATGGACAGTAGACAAACAAATGAAAAGACGATTAGAGGCCACAGAGATGGGATTTCTCAGAAGAATGTTGAAAGTTCCCTGGACAGATAAAAAGACCAATGAGGAAGTTCTGAAAGAGGCCAACACAAAAAGGGAGATCTTAAAAAACATCAGAAAGAAGCAATCAACATTTTTGGGCACATCATGAGAAGAGGAAAGTTGGAATACTTGGTTACAACTGGCAAAATAAAAGGAAAGAGAGATCGCGGACGACAAAGAGAGAAAATACTGGATAGCTTGGTGTCATGACATGGAAAACAGTCAACAACAGAACTGATACGATGCACTGTAGATAGAAGATTGTGGAGGGACATGATCGCCTACGCCAACCGGCAGGGTACATGATGATGATGATGATGATGATGATGTTACCAAAATACTTTCAGCTGTTACCAAAATACTTTCAGCTGTTACCAAAATACTTTCAGCTGTTACCAAAATACTTTCAGCTGTTACCAAAATACTTTCAGCTGTTACCAAAATACTTTCAGCTGTTACCAAAATACTTTCAGCTGTTACCAAAATACTTTCAGCTGTTACCAAAATACTTTCAGCTGTTACCAAAATATTTTCAGCTGTTACCAAAATATTGTATCTGTCACCTTTTCATTAAATTGCTTAATAACGACAAATTGTTTTTCTTCATGTGTTTGGTATGTGGTGACCGACAGGAACAAGATCAGAAAAGCTTGCCCATCTTATAATTTCCCTTAAGTTCGAGGAAAGCAAATGTTACAATTACATACCTGCATCGGAAGACTTTGATAGCTTCACTACATAAATATCACATTGACAAGACAAAGCACAAAACAGCGACTGGAGTGTCACTTTTGTCTAAAAAACAACGAGATCTTGTAACAGGCCAAAGACATTTACTTCTAGAATTTGTTTCAAATTTTTTAAGCTCAAATGTTACAGAAGAATGTTGAGAATACCATAGACAGCTTAGTAAAGTAGTGAAAACGTTCTGAAAGAGGCCAAAGCTAAAAGAGGGCTAATTTCCAATCATAGAAAGAAACAATAATAATTTTTGGCAATGAGAAGGGAATAGCTGAAATATATTGTAACAACTGGGAAAGTTGAGGGACGAAGAGACAGAGGGAAGCAAAAAGACAGCTGAAGAGAATAGCTTGGCAGAAGGGTCAACAACAGTAAGGATAAATAACTGTCGAGATCGAAAGTTGTGCAGAGACATGATCACCTACGCCAACAGACATGGTACTTGATAATGAAGCTCAAATAAATATCAAATTGTGTATAGCGATTTTGCTAAAAATAAGGACATTACAAAATAATAAACGTTTCGACCACACGTCAAAATCTGACACACATGCAAGACGATGACACAGATAATTAATATTCATACATAGATTCTATATAGTGTTTGTTATCATCTTCTGTAGATTATAAAGCGTTTCACAATCACCTGTCATTGCTACTCTCCCCACCTTTATTGCCAGGTTATCTATATAGGTTCTCTTGTCTCTTTTGGTCGAGCTTTTTACACTTTGTTGTCTACTTATTTGTATATTGCTGTGTATGTATTTTATAGATAGATTACATAGATAGAATTGGATTTCTGTTGATGTAATTGTTTGGAATATGAGTATTGACTCGCCATACTGACGAAGTTCTGTGGCCGGAATGTTATAATTTTTTACTGTCTTCCCTGTAGTAAAGCTGCCATATACTATATTGTATTGTGTTCCCTGTAGTAAAGCTGCCATATGCTATATTGTACTGTCTTCCCTGTAGTAAAGCTGCCATATACTATATTGTACTGTCTTCCTGTAGTAAAGTTACCATATAAAGTAAAGGTAAAGTACGAGACTTGAACTGGCGTCTTAGCACGCGAGTTTTCACCCATATGTGCTCGGCCTCCTATCCAGAAATGTTCGGAGACTTCTGGATAGTGTCGCTTCAAGCATTGAAACTCTCGATGCGAGGCGGCATTCCTCACCTTCTCAGGGTAATACCCTGGTACCCATTTCTGCCAACTGCTGGGTCGACCGTGGGGGTATTTTTTTTCCAACCACAAGTACAACTCACACTGCTCCTAGCGGGAATCGAACACGGGTTGTCCGAACGTCGGTAGTCCAGTCGGGTGATTTTTCCAACTAAGCTATCGAGGCCCCCTAATGCTACCGTATACTATATTGTACTACCTTCCTTGTAGTAAAGCTGCCATATACTATATTGTACTACCTTCCTTGTAGTAAAGCTGCCATATACTATATTGTACTGTCTTCATTGTAGTAAAGTTGCCATATACTATATTGTACTGTCTTCCTTGTAGTAAAGTTGCCATATACTATATTGTACTACCTTCCTTGTAGTAAAGCTGCCATATACTATATTGTACTGTCTTCCTTGTAGTAAAGCTGCCATATACTATATTGTACTACCTTCCTTGTAGTAAAGCTGCCATATACTATATTGTACTACCTTCCTTGTAGTAAAGCTGCCATATACTATATTGTACTACCTTCCTTGTAGTAAAGCTGCCATATACTATATTGTACTACCTTCCTTGTAGTAAAGCTGCCATATACTATATTGTACTACCTTCCTTGTAGTAAAGCTGCCATATACTATATTGTACTACCTTCCTTGTAGTAAAGCTGCCATATACTATATTGTACTACCTTCCTTGTAGTAAAGCTGCCATATACTATATTGTACTACCTTCCTTGTAGTAAAGCTACCATATACTATATTGTACTACCTTCCTTGCAGTAAAGCTACCATATACTATATTGTACTACCTTCCTTGTAGTAAAGCTGTCATATACTATATTGTACTACCTTCCTTGTAGTAAAGCTGCCATATACTATATTGTACTACCTTCCTTGTAGTAAAGCTGCCATATACTATATTGTACTACCTTCCTTGTAGTAAAGCTGCCATATACTATATTGTACTACCTTCCTTGTTGTAAAGCTGCCAGATACTATATTGTACTACCTTCTTTGTAGTAACGCTGCTATATACTATATTGTATTACCTTCCTTGTTGTAAAGCTGCCAGATACTATATTGTACTACCTTCCTTGTTGTAAAGCTGCCAGATACTATATTGTACTACCTTCTTTGTAGTAACGCTGCCATATACTATATTGTACTACCTTCCTTGAAGTAAAGCTTGCCATATCACGAGTTCCACTGGAAATTCGTGATATGAAAGTTATTATATATGACCTTTGGCGTCTTGACAGACGGTTGGTAGCAAGCAATCATAATAGTTTGTTAAAATAGTAGTGTCTTATGCTAGATGCTGCTTTGCTGAACAGCTTCTCTCGTGGCTGAATCTGCCAATATTGGACAGACAGATTCATCCGCAGAACGAACAAGGTGTAGTCGAGGTACCGGGCCTCGTCTCTTTTCTCCTGCGGCTTTTATCTTCTTAATTTGATACTAGCAAACCACGAAAGTTGCTGTGCCATTTTTTTTTAAAATGTGTGTTTACATAAAAGTTAAACAATTCAAGCTGAATAGTGACTTGTTTACATACATTCACAGATATATACATTTACATTCACAGATATATACATTTACATTCACAGATATATACATTTACACTCACAGATATATACATTTACATTCACAGATATATACATTTACATTCACAGATATATACACATTAGTTCACTATAACCGCTTTTATATCTTACGGCCTGCTGTTTGATGTGCGACGGGGATAATTTGACGACTGACTATGTGTCTATATGATCGGAGTTGGAGTCATCAACGATGACCTAACATCATCTAATGCTACGACGATCATCATTTTCAAGAGGACGTGACTTACCGGTATATGGGGATAGGCGGCAGGAACAATTGAAAGCTATGCATGAAAAGCGTTCCTTGTTGCAGTTTCCTCAAATTACAAGTCGCATGGCTGTGTTGGTCACCTCTAGTGACTCGGGCAGACGGTGCTTGTAAACCTGGGAAGGTCGACCGTCTAAGGGCAGAATCCCCCTACAGAAAAGATCATCTGCTGCCTTGCAGGAAGATTGGGGACAATCAAAGGCTAAGGAAAGCAAACCTGAATAAAATGCTGGCTGAAATCGGATGCACTGGGCCACTGGCGCAGAACACAGTGCAACGTTTTAACGGGTGTTCAGTCGGAGTGGATATGGCAGACTCTAACTGTGATGTTCTGTCTGTGGGGGCGATCAACACACTTAGCCTGACAGCTGACTTCATGTGAGAGTCTGGGATCCTACTCTGACTGAGTCCTGATCGCAGACAGACAGACAGACATACTACAACTTCACATACTTTTATAACTGTCCTGATTTCCCTTATGATTACATGGCTTACCACAACCAATCTTGGTAAGTGACTGCTGTTTGGCATCATGAAAACATTGAGTCGGTTTCGTGGATGAAAGTTAAGTTATGTTATGTGATGTTATGTTATATGATGTTATGTTATGTAATGTTATGTGATGTGATGTCATGGGACGTTATGTTATGCTAGGAATATTATCATTGTTCTCCAGACAAGTCGTTGGGTGCTCTGATCTTCACATCCAAATATTAAGAACCTTGGACTCCTTGGATCCAAGCCTGCAATCCGAGATGGGTAAAAGTATGGATGTGTGGGGTAATGGCAATGCTAACACTTTAGAAGACAGAGAAGGGGAGAAGATGAGAATGTAAAGATGTATAGAGGAGACGGCGAAGGAGAATCGATGAAAATAATGGCGAAAAGAAGGACGAGAAGAGCAGAGAAGAATTAACAGAAGAAGGAGAAAGAAGAAAATAGATTGAGAGAAGATCATGAAGACAAGGCATGAAGGAATAGAAGAAAGAGAGAAGAAACATTAGATGAAGAATAAATAAAGAACGATGTGAGAAACGAGAAGGGAAAGAAGGGGAACAACAATTAAACAAAGGATCATCAAGTACCGGGCCTGCTGGCGTAGGTGATCATGTCTCTCCACAACTTTCGATCACGACAGTCATTTATCATTTCTGTTGTTGACCTTCTGCCAAGCCATACTCTTAAACTGTCTGGTATTTTTTCTCTTTCCGTCCCTCTATCTCTTCGTCCCTCAATTTTCCCAGTTGTTACAATACATTCCAGTTGTTCCCTTCTCATTACATGGCCAAAAAATGATGATTGGTTCTTCCTAATATTGGAAATTAGCTCTCTTTTTTGCTTTGACCTATTTCAGAACATTTTCATTACTCTTCTTAGCTGTCCATGGTATTCTCAACATTCTTCTGTTACACCACATTTCTACAGACTCCAGTGAAACAAAGGATAAGGATAAGCAAATAAAGAGAAATGAAACAAAGAAGTACTAACAGTAGGAGGAGATGGACAAGTAAGGAAGACTATGTAAATTATAAAAGCTATTAACTTCATAGGCTAGTGGGACCCTTCCATGGTGGGCCTAATGGTAGAAAAGAAAATAGTACTATCCCTTGCCACGCGTGTCGTAAAAGACAATTAAGTTAAGGGTAAGATATTCGCCAGTACTACGGAGTTCATGCGTTGAAGCTGAAGCTATTCTCCCTGTCTTTTGTAATTGTGTGGCTGGCGTGCTGTGAACGTGCTGAGAAAGTTGAGGAATGCTAACTAAGAAGTTGTCCGTTATGCAAGAAAGATGAACTCTCGACTAAACTATCATTGTTATGAAATATAACATCAACAACGCTTACAAAACACTTGCCGACCTGTACAGATGTTTATCAATTGCGCTGTTGACTTCCTACAGATCAATTCAACTGTTTGTTATCATTTTGTCTCCGTTTCCCTCTATCTTTTCCTCACTGTTTTTTTTTCTCCATTTGCAGCGATATACCCCAAATATTCCTTTCTTATTACACAACCAAAAAATGTATGATTCTTCCTTTCCTTAGCGCCGGTAATAAGATTCCTTTCCTCGTTGGCCTTCTACAGAACATTCTCGTTACTTTTTGTTTTTTAATCCCCAATTTTCACAAAATTGTTCTGGAGATGCACATTTGTGTAGCCTCCAATAGATATATAGATGAAGCAGAATAAGAAACAACGTTTTAATAGCTTTATTTTCTCTCCTATGAAATGAATTCTTCAGCTATAAACTATGTAAAAAATGTGTAATTTTATTTGTAATTATCCCTGTACATTCACAGAAGTGTGTTAATTAGGTGAAATTGTGAACCTGAAAGCAGTGTTGTGTGAATTTGTACTCACAAAATGAGATTAGATGGAGTTTAACATTATAAGAATATATGAGGCTGTGATGAAAATACAAACAATTAGAGGAATCGGTATTAGAGAGAGGACAATGCGAATATGAGCCGATGTTGAAAAAAAAATCTGAAATAGATGAATTGATATAATAAAGTATAATAAATAGATCAGTCAATGTATGCAAGTACAAAAATAGCTAAGTCAATAAATGAAAGTGCAAAAATACATAAGTCAATGTATGAAAGTTCAAAAATAGCTAAGTCAATAAATGAAAGTGCAAAAATACATAAGTCAATGTATGAAAGTTCAAAAATAGATAAGTCAATAAATGAAAATACAAAAAAAAAGATAAGTTAAAGCATGGAAGTATAAAAAATAAATTAATTAATTCTTTTAAATGATCGTCTATATGGTGGAGGTATGAAGACTGAAGAAATATCAGGTCAAAACTGATGATACAGAAAGGACTTACTTCAAGGGAGGACACAGAAGAATAATAGATCAACACAGAACAGGAGTCGTCAGTCTCCATACACTGGGGAGGAGATCTCAGCACTTATGAATGTGTAATGAAGATTATCGTCGACTGAACCAAAATAAAATAAACTAGATTAGTCGAGGAAAAGTACAAAAATGATGAATCGTTATTGGAAATTGAGAGAAAGATAAGTCGATGATGAAAAGTAACACAAAATGATGAGTTGGTATTGGAAACTGCAAAGAGAAATGAGTCGATGATGAAAAATATGAAAACAAATGTGTAGATGTTGTAAATTATAATAGAAGAGTCATGTGTAACTTTACGGTTAACAAAACAGTGCAATAGAATATGCGACTGACAAAAAAGAAGTCGAAAAGTAAGAATGAGATGAATTTGAAGAGCGCAAAAAGTAGAGGAAATATGAATTCGAACAGGACAGACACAGGAGACACGTAATTAAAGTATTTGATAAACAAAAATGGAGCGCTTGAATTTGAAAAGTTAAAAGAAAATAGAATTCGTAGTTTCAAATTATTGAAAAAAAAGTTGGTGAATGGAAGTTGAGCTGTGCAGAAAATAGAGAGATCACAGTAAGAAAGCGTTTCTTTTTAAAACTACAATATATGGGGTTGAGGAGTAGACAAGAAATTAAGAGTTCAGTGTAAAAACTTGTTAGGTCAGAGTTGCCGAGTGAAATAAATGAGAAGATTCGCTTTCGAAAATTGAAATAAACAGAGGATTCGAAGCTGAATAATCTTCTTTCTTCCTCTTCTTTCCTTCCTCATCTGCCTTTCAACGTCAAAGGGAGATACAATTTGCGGTCTTTTGCTGTTCTGTTCGCCTCTGCTGCTGTTATGTTTCCTAGTGCTTCTAATATTCCGTCGACCCATCTATTTCGTGGTCGACCCTTGGGTCCTGTGTTCTCACAACGTTTGCTGAAGGCTCGTTGTGTTGAATTTTGATCTTTCTACCTTGTCACATGGCCAAACCATTTTATCTGTTGTTTCCTTAAATATTCTATGGCGGGGGCTATTCCTAGCTTTTTTTCTCAGTTCTTCATTTCTGATCTTATCTCTCAGACTGTTTCCTGTCATTCGTCTAACACATTTCATCTCTGTAGAGGTTATTTTCCTTATTTTTCTTGCATCTAGGGTCCAGGTCTGGCATTGGTAGCACAACGTTGGGATGAAGATTGTATTATATAGTGCTCGTTTTGCCTCCAGAGTTATTTCCTTGTTGGACAATAGTGGTGATAGTGGTAATCTAATATTCCGTCAATTCATCTTTTTCGTGGTCGGCCCTTGGGTCTGGTGTTCTCGCAACGTTTATTGAAGGCTCGTTGTGCTGTGTTTTATTCTTTCTGCTTTGTTTCGTAGCCAACCCATTTTATCTGTTTCTTCTACGGACTTCCGTTTCCAAGATGGTGGAACTAGTTCACGTTCTCTCGATCACTGCAGAATTTGCATTTGGGGTCTGATTAATTTCAATTAGATTAATTTCTTCATTGCAATTTTCTGCGTTAAAGTCAAAATTATGTTCTACGTTAACACATCTGCGTCGATGAAACGGAGCCGTACGCACGACAATATTCCTTTTTGACAAATCAAGTTTTGTGAATGCGACCTTCCACCGTCTAGAGTTGATCTGCGGTTTACGTCACATTGAGTGCTGTTCAATGACCGTTGTTGGAATTGTTTGACGCAAGTTATTTACGTTACAACACATTAATGTGGACTGCCCTGTCAAGTCAGCAGAAGTTTTATCTCTTTCGAGAATTTGCACCGTGTTTCGTTCGTTGTAGGCTGCATTCACTAGCGTAATCAGGAATCTATGGGCGCAGCCATTGTTGTGTGTGCTACGTCATCATAATGGCTCATCGTATACGCTAATCGTACGGTCTGTTGTTTGATGTGCCACGGGGATAATCTGACGACTTACTGTGTTTTATATGTTCGGTATAGGAGTCAAAAACGATGTCCTAACATCATCAAGCACTATACATTTTTTAAAAATGTGACGATCATCTTTTTTCAGGAGGACGTGAACTTACGGTCAATATGGTGGTTAGGCGGCAGGAACCATTGAAGGATATGTATGAAAGGGTTCCTTGTTGCAGTTTCCTCATATTCCAAGTCCGGCTTGTTGCAGGAGCTACCGAGTTAGGTGCTCTGTGCACACCGTGAGCTGTGTGTTTTATCCGTTTTGATAATGTTTCGATATTCCAATTGTTCACGATGAATGATGATATCGTATGACAGGGAACAGTTGGCTGTGTTTACTTTCTGTGCGGTTTCGCCTTATGTCTTTTGGCATGTGCTGAGACTGATATGATGGGGACTACAGCTACCTTTCTTTGTTTGGGAGATGGAATAGTAATTCGAATGATTCCACTGGCACGGGCGGTTGAGCAATTATGGATTTTAATTCGTTTTCAGTGATATCGGGGTTTCCATAACCAAACCAAACCATTTTATCTGTTGTTTCTTTATATATTCTATGGCAGGGTTTATTCCTAGCGTTTTTCTCAGGAATTGTGTTCTGACGTCTTTACTGCCATCTGTTTTAGAGTGAGGACATCCGTTGTACTTGTAAGGGAGCTCTTAAAAAACATCAGAAAGAAACAATCAACATTTTTTGGTACATCATGAGAAGAGGAAAGTTGGAATACTTGGTTACAACTGGCAAAATAAAAGGAAATAGAGATTGCGGACGACAAAGAGCGAAAATACTGGATAGCTTGGTGTCATGGCATGGAAATCAGTCAGCAACAGAACTGATACTATGCACTGTAGATAGATGGTTGTGGAAGGACATGACCGCCTACGCCAACTGGTATGGCACATGATGATGACGACTTCCGTTTTTTTTATACCCCATTTGAGAATCGCTTAACTGTAGTTCTATCATTGGTCTCTGCCTTCTTACTACTATTTTGTTTGTTTTTTCTCCCGCGTATATTGATGATTGCTACTTTATATTTGTGGCCTATCTCCATTTTTCTGGGGTTTGTTTGAGCATTAAACGTCTATCCCTTACCGACCTGCTGAGTCAGTCGTAAGTTCTGGGCTTAACTTAAAAACACACGTTGGGAGTAACCCGTTGATGTTTCCCCACGTGCCAGATCGTTAGGTGTCACATGCGATATTTTACGGTCTAGATGTACATTTTTAGATGGTTACATTCTGAAAGTACTTAAGCTGAATATACAATAATAATTCTAACAAAGGACGGGAATTAGATCGGTGTAAACAAATATAAACATGTTTCCGGTTGTATCCAAGATGGAGTTATTATTTTTTTCCGGCTTGGTATAGAACCGTTGATCAGAGGTTTAACAAGCCACTATCGTAAAAACGTTTTTATTAATGAAACGTAGAGAAGGAGTATCTTGGTCTACGCCCTATGGACCGGCTATGGCTCGAAAGGTCAATAAATAGATAGATAGAAACAAATATAGGGATCGGAGTTAAAGTGTGAAAAATAAATAGATGGACTGGAGTGGAAATAATAGAAGCTCAGAGTTAAGACAGCAGACGAAAAATAGAGATGGGTAAAACATCAGAGGAGTTAAAGATGAGCAGTGTTGAAATTCGAAGTGGGGAGGGGGTACTGACCCCAAAGTTGTTTAATAAAGCAAATGGTACGCCACTGTCAAAAGTGGCCGTGTCCGATAAGAGAAATCTATGCCGAGGGTTTATTGAGAAATAAATTCATTCCGTCCGAGAGATTAAAATCTATGAGCGAGCACAAATCTTGTGTGACGAGGTCGCCCGAGAGAGAGACATAGATTTATAAATCTGCTCGCGTCTCAAACTAGACATGTCGAGCCTGGTTAGAGCTTCGCGTCTCTCGTCTATATCCATATGTTTTGTAAATAATTCATTTCCTAAATCTTCCGGATGTTTCTGGAATGTGACATTCTATGATTGAGTTCCTGCACGTCACATTAGGCATAGGACAAGGGAGGGTGTGGGTAGGTGGTCTTGTGTGTGTGTGTGGGGGTGTTTAAAGGGGATATGACAGCGTGTAGGTAATGACGTGTGTGGGAATCAAGAGTGGCTGTATGATTATGTGTGAGTTGTTGGGTGCTTGTGTGTGTTTCTGTTTGAGCTGATGTGTGTTTCTATGTTAAGTGCTGTATGATTCTATGTGAGTTGTTGTGTGTTTCTATGGGAGTTGTGTGTTTCTATGTGAGTTGCTGTGTGTTTCTTTGTTAGTTACTGTGTGTTTCTATGTGAGTGGCTGTGTGCTTCTGTGTGAGTGGAAGAGTGTTTTTGTGTGAAAGGCTGTGTGCTTTGCTCGAGTTTGATTCTCTTCAGATTGAAATGAAATGTCGAGCACCTTGGTCAGGTAACTGCTTCATTGTTTTCCATTGATCACTGAACTTACTTCATTATTTTCCATTGATCACTGAACTTACTTCATTATTTTCCATTGATCACGGAACTTACTTCATTATTTTCCATTGATCACTGAACTTACTTCATTATTTTCCATTGATCACGGAACTTACTTCATTATTTTCCATTGATCACTGAACTTACTTCATTATTTTCCATTGATCACTGAAATTACTTCATTATTTTCCATTGATCACTGAACTTACTTCATTATTTTCCATTGATCACGGAACTTACTTCATTATTTTCCATTGATCACTGAACTTACTTCATTATTTTCCATTGATCACTGAACTTACTTCATTATTTTCCATTGATCACTGAAATTACTTTCATTGTTTTCCATTGATCACTGAACTTACTTCATTATTTTCCATTGATCACGGAACTTACTTCATTATTTTCCATTGATCACTGAACTTACTTTCATTATTTTCCATTGATCACTGAACTTACTTCATTATTTCCCATTGATCACTGAAATTACTTTCATTGTTTTCCATTGATCACTGAACTTACTTCATTATTTTCCATTGATCACTGAACTTACTTCATTATTTTCCATTGATCACGGAACTTACT
This sequence comes from Megaustenia siamemsis, assembly GCA_032433765.1. NCBI lineage: Eukaryota > Metazoa > Mollusca > Gastropoda > Stylommatophora > Ariophantidae > Megaustenia > Megaustenia siamemsis. The sequence goes on along the minus strand of JAVIAB010000024.1, from coordinate 19,163,033 downwards.
TCATTATTTTCCATTGATCACTGAACTTACTTTCATTATTTTCCATTGATCACTGAACTTACTTCATTATTTCCCATTGATCACTGAAATTACTTTCATTATTTTCCATTGATCACTGAACTTACTTCATTATTTTCCATTGATCACTGAACTTACTTCATTATTTCCCATCGATCACTGAACTTACTTCATTATTTCCCATTGATCACTGAAATTACTTCATTATTTTCCATTGATCACTGAAATTACTTCATTATTTTCCATTGATCACTGAAATTACTTCATTATTTTCCATTGATCACTGAACTTACTTCATTATTTCCCATTGATCACTGAACTTACTTCATTATTTCCCATTGATCACTGAACTTACTTCATTATTTCCCATTGATCACTGAACTTACTTCATTATTTCCCATTGATCACTGAACTTACTTCATTATTTTCCATTGATCACTGAACTTACTTCATTATTTTCCATTGATCACTGAACTTACTTCATTATTTCCCATTGATCACTGAACTTACATCATTATTTCCCATTGATCACTGAACTTACTTCATTATTTTCCATTGATCACTGAAATTACTTTCATTGTTTTCCCATTGATCATTGAAATTACTTTCATTATTAACCTCTTTTACCTCATTCCCATGCTTCTCTCTCTCCCTCTCTTTCTCTTATTTTTGTTTGCTCTCTTACTGTTTTATTTTTGTATATTATCTTGTTTGTTCTCTGTTTCATTCATCGTGTTCTTCTTTGTTTTTTTTTATTAATCTACTTTTTATATGTTTTCTGCCACTCACTTCTCCACTTCTCTGATGCTTCTTTTCTTTCTCTATCTTCTTCTTAATATCGTCTTCTTCCCATTTCACGAATCCTCTTTTTTTTACTTTCTCTCTCTCTCTCTCTCTCTCTCTCTCTGGATCTCTCTCTCTCTCTCTCTCTCTCTCTCTTCCTCTCATTTTTGTTCATAAACGACATTATTTTATAATACATAGCTTCAACTCCGACAATCACGTGATGGTGTGTGCCCCTTATTTCTCTGTTCTGGTGTTTATCTATTGGACGATAGGACAACATACAAGTAAATCACTGGAGTCTGTAGAAATGTGGTTTTACAGAAGAATGTTAAGAATACCATGGACAGCTAAGAAGAGTAATCAAAATGTTGTGAAAGAGGTCAAAACAAAAAGAGAGAGCATATTTCCAAAATGAGGAAGAAACAATCATCATTTTTTGGCCATGTAGAAAAGATGGAATATATTGTGACAACTGGAAAAATTGAGGGATGAAGAGATAGAGGGAAGCAAAATTAAAAGATACCAGACAGCTTAAGTGAATGGCTTGGCAGAAGGTCAACAACAGAAATGATAAATAACTGTCGTGATCGAAAGTTGTGGAGAGACATGATCACCTTCGCCAGCAAGCTCGGTACTTGATTATGATGAGTGTTTATCTGCAAAGTTAGTCTGGTATACTCGATGCAAGTAAATGACGGCCCTTTAGCATGCTTTCTTACAGAAGATAATCCTGATGGGGATAACACATACACTTTTTACATACATTCCATACAATCTCATGCCTTTTTCTGTATCGTAATTTAGCAGTTGCTTTTTAAATATTATTTCTTTTTAATTGCTATAGCCCGTAGAATTTTTAAAATTTTTCACGGCTCATCATCATCATCATCATCACCATCATCATCACCACCACCACCACCACCATCACCACCACCACCACCACCACCATCACCACCACCACCACCACCACCATCACCACCACCACCACCACCATCACCACCACCACCACCACCACCACCACCATCACCACCACCACCACCACCACCATCACCACCACCACCACCACCACCATCACCACCACCATCACCACCACCACCATCACCACCACCACCACCATCACCACCACCACCACCACCACCATCACCACCACCACCACCACCACCACCACCACCATCACCACCATCACCACCACCACCATCACCATCACCACCACCACCATCACCACCACCACCATCACCACCACCACCACCACCACCATCACCACCACCACCACCACCACCACCACCACCACCATCACCACCATCACCACCACCATCACCACCACCGCCGCCACCGCCACCGCCGCCGCCGCCGCCAACACCAGCCCGCCACCGCCGCGGCCACCGCCACCACCACCACCATCATTAAACAGCAGAATATATATATACATCATCATCATTGAGTACCGTCTCCGCATCGATGGTTAGCTACCATGGAGCGCCATTCCACTCTGTCTCTTGCTTTGATGGTGCAGATTGTCATAGGTTGATTTATCCATCTTTTGATGTTACTCGTCCATGTTAGTCTTGGTCTGCCTCTGCCTATTTTACCTTGTATTTTCCACTCCAATATTACTTTTATTAGGCTGTTATGTCTTTTAACATGCCCCAAAAATGTAATTTGTCTTGTTCTAATTGTGTTTAGTAGTTCTCTTTTCATTTTTAGTTGTTTTAAAACTTTATCGTTTGTTTTTTTTTCTTTCCATTCAATTCTACCTATTCCTCTATAAATCCACATTTTAAAGGCTTCAATTTTCTTGTCTGTTTTCTTGTCTAATGTCCATGTTTCTGCACTATACAGGAATATTGAGAAGATGTAGCATTTTGCTATTCTTAGTTTTAGCCCTGGTGTCGTTTGTTTGATGTTAGTATATTTGTCATGGCATTAAAATTACTTTTTGCCATTCCTATTCTTTTGAAATAACCTTTACACGGCACTTCTTATTATTCACTCAATCTGTATCCCCAACCCTCCTCATTAAACCCGTGTACCTTTTCTAACTGTTTGTTATTATTACGTGGCACCAACCCCTTTTCCCTTATGTTGCTCTCACATTTCACCACTTCACCGCTCATTCACTTTTAATTGTTTATATTTTCACCTCCCTATTACACATTTATTAAAAGGAAAATAAAAACGGTTCTTACTATTTACCCGTATTTCTTAATTCCATCTGCTTATTTCACTCGTATTTCAAAATGTTTCCTCGCTTTTCTCTCACATTTCTTAACCCACCCCATACACACACACATATTTAATAGCCCACCCCAACATTTCTTAATTCCCCCACATTTATTAACCCTCCAATATTTTTTAAATTTCTGCCACATTTCTTAACCCCCCCCCCCCCAACACATTTATTACCTTACTTCCATATTTCCCCCCATTTATTAACTCACCCCCTCCCACATTTCTTACCTCCCCCCACCTCATTTCTTAACTTCTGCCACGTTTCTTAACTTCTTCCCCTCACCATTTCTTAACTCCCCCATTTCTTAACTTCCGCCACGTTTCTTAGCTCCCTCCATTTCTTAACTCCACCCCCCCCCCATTTCTTAACTTCCGCACGTTTCTTAGCTCACTCCATTTCTTAACTCCCCCCACACCCATTTCTTAACTTCCGCCACGTTTCTTAGCTCCCTCCATTTCTTAACTCCACCCCCCCCCCATTTCTTAACTTCCGCCACGTTTCTTGGCTCACTCCATTTCTTAACTCCCCCCACACCCATTTCTTAACTTCTGCCACGTTTCTTAGCTCCCTCCATTTCTTAACTCCCACCCCCAATTTCTTAACTTCCGCCACGTTTCTTAACTGCCTTTCCTTCCCCCTTCCCCCCCCCCCCACACACACACATTTCTAACTTTTCCCACAATTTTTTTCTCATGCTATTTCCCCACAATTTTCTCACCGGTCGTCCACTCTCTGAGCTGACACATCATGGCGGCCAACTGTGGGAGCAAGTTCTCGTCGACCTCAAATAGATGGTTAGATAGTGTAGTCACATTAACTGACGTAGTAGGTCCGTGACATGGTAGGGCCATTAGCCAAATTGGCGTCGATAGTTCACAGAATTGGAACACTTTTGTCACAGACAAAGTTGAAATACTGAAGCCATTCAAATTTGTGCTTGCTCGTTATAGCTAAAGTGGAATTTGAAGCCATACCGATGTTTGTATTTTATTTAAAGCAGAAGTGGCTATACTGAAGACATACAGTCTAGAATAACGTAGTAGCTATACTGAAGACATAAGTCTAGAATAACATAGTGGCTGTACTGAAGACATGCAGTCTAGAATAACTTAGTGGCTATACTGAAGACATGCAGTCTAGAGTAACTTAGTGGCTATACTGAAGACATACAGTCTAGAATAACATAGTGGCTGTACTGAAGACATACAGTCTAGAATAACTTAGTGGCTATACTGAAGACATAAGTCTAGAATAACGTGGTGGCTATACTGAAGACATAAGTCTAGAATAACTTAGTGGCTATACTGAAGACATAAGTCTAGAATAACGTAGTGGCTATTCTGAAGACATAAGTCTAGAATAACGTAGTGGCTATTCTGAAGACATAAGTCTAGAATAACGTAGTGGCTATTCTGAAGACATAAGTCTAGAATAACGTGGTGGCTATACTGAAGACATACAGTCTAGAATAACGTGGTGGCTATACTGAAGACATAAGTCTAGAATAACTTAGTGGCTATACTGAAGACATACAGTCTAGAATAACTTAGTGGCTATACTGAAGACATAAGTCTAGAATAACGTGGTGGCTATACTGAAGACATAAGTCTAGAATAACGTAGTGGCCATTCTGAACACAATCATATTGCTATATTTTCTTTATAACGAAGGTGAAAATACTGAAAACGTACAAACCTTTATGGTCCAACGTGGAAATGCTGAAGACATACAGTCTCGTAATAGCTTAATGGCTTACTGAAGACATTACTGTATTTTCTTTATAGCTAAAGTGGAAATGCTGAAAACATGGAAATTCTTGTTTTCCTGTGTTTAAAACCACGACGAGCACTGTACGCTGGCAGTGTCCATTAGCACCACCATCTCTTGTATGTTGATTCAGGAAGTTCTCAGCGTCTCTGCGTGACGGAGCCAAACAAATGACATCTTTAACTCTTAATGTACATTGAATATATTTTTTATTTCATGCTCTTCTGGCCGTCTAAAACATATAATCTTGAATAGATAATGCCGAGTTAATAGTATTGACTCCATTAATATTTTATTTGGTTTCTTTTCTGCAACCATCAGTAACGTATCTTACGTCATCGATTTATTTCTTTTTGTTGTTTGCACAATTTAACAATTCAGATCGACATTCTTCTTTGTTGTCTATCTAGCAGACTGCATTGCACTGTGCTTCGTTCAATTCGGATCATTGCATCCATTTGTTCGAGATCACTTTCCTATCCGACATATTGAAACCAGATTTATAAAATTAGAAATACGTCAGATTCTTTGGGGTGCGTTTCAAATTATTGAGACGTAATTTGTATAACCCGAGTCATCCGATTAATAATATTTTGTCAGGAGGAAGGCATTGTTCATTTCTCTACCGTCAAACAATGTCACGTTGTCTAATCGCCTGAATGAGTCACGTTGTCTCATCATCAGAATGATTTACGTTGTCTAATCATCAGAATGATTCACGTTGTCTAATCATCAGAATGATTCACGTTGTCTAATCATCAGAATGATTCACGTTGTCTAATCATCAGAATGATTCACGTTGTCTAATCATCTGAATGATTCACGTTGTCTAATCATCAGAATGATTCACGTTGTCTAATCATCAGAATGATTCACGTTGTCTAATCATCAGAATGATTCACGTTGTCTACCGCTCTATATGATTCACTCTGTCATCTCTCAACACATGTCCGACATTTGTCCATCTTCTCTTCCTAATTGTAGATGAAATTGTTGGTTGCATGGCAATATCTCATACTATCTATACTAGTCTTGAAATCATTCCATAGTAAACAGAGTATGAACTGTAGTCTCCGTTCTTGTTTGTTGATAGCCACCATTCCCATCGTAGGTGTCTTCGTCATGAATGGAATTAATCTATGCAGATTTCTCACCTGAGTTTCTGTGCTTTTACTGTTTTGCTTACCCAGGAGTTTCTAACAACGAAATAGCTCATAGACTTGTATTAAATAGCAATAAAAGGTAAAGGTAAAGTACGAGACTTGAACCGGCGTCTTAGTACGCGAGTTTTCACCCATATGTGCTCGCCCGCCTATTCAGAAGTGATCGGAGACTTCTGGATAGTGTCGCTTCAAGTATCGAAACTCACGATGCGAGGCGGCATTCCTCACTTTCCCAGAGAACAAACACTGGTGCCCATTTCTGCCAGCGGCTGGGTTGACCGCCGATGTTTTTTTTATTTTCAACCACGAGTACAACTCACACTGCTCCAGCAGGGATCTAACACGGGTTGTCCGAACGTCGGTATCCTAGTCCGGTAATAGGACGTTATGCGCTCGGCTAGTGCAGACCATAGTAACACATACAGTGAGAACTGGTAATTAACTACTCGATACAAGCAGCCAATAATAATCGCCGAAAGTGATAATAGGGAAATAATTGCAATAACAGGAGCAGGCAATAGTGAACACACAACGTGATGACAGTGATTTTGGCAAATTGTGAATATGAGAGGTCCAGAAACAATCACAAGAACGTATACGCAGGTAACACTCGATGGAAAGCCAAGGAGAGCAGTCAAGCAACATTGTGACCAAAAGAAAGAATAAAAGCAGTGAGGAGGAAATCCACAGTATGTACCTGACACAGGACACTCTGTAAAACATGAGCTCAAAGTTAGCAAGATACAGATATTTTTAAGTTGACATATAGGATGTTAAGCTGCATGTTGACACTGTGTGCTGTGTTGATTCGCTATCAGCAGACTTAACGCTATTTCTTTCTGATCATAGACAATACTTAGTGTATTTCAATTTGAAACTTCAGATTCTTGTAACGCCCTAATCAGTCCATGTCAGTTTCTCACTGTAACCTTTTGACCCTATAACCCTTTAAGACTCATGCATGCACGCGCTTGCACGAGCTACTGGGACGCTAAAGGGCGCGGCAAGGGGGATTAATTCTGCGATATCATACACCAATCATTTCATTACTTTTCCTTTGTTGATACCACTCCAGCCTTTATTGATTTGAGCCCAGGAAATAATTGAATACTCTCGCCCCTTTCATCTCACACGCACTCTTTCTGCCTATTATTTTTTCCCCCCGTGTATTTTTTTTTCCTGGCCGTGTCCTCACTTTGCGTTTTGTTTCGTGCTTCCATTTTCAGCTGCTGTAATTTGAAATTAAAAATATGGAAATATTCCAGTTAATAGACGGCCTGCAGCATGTCATGCCACGTTGATGAGAATGGCTTAACTTCAAAGTTTTAAAACCCAGGATCTCAGGTTGTGAAGGCCAGTGCTTTTAATGGGCTTTATTACCTTTCATAATTGCTTGTCAGGTACACATTGTTACAGCATGACCGGCTCTTTAACGATTATTACGACCGTAACACCCACACGTACGCAAAATGTAGATAAAACTGTAGAGTATCTGTATCTGTTAGATGTTGGCTTACTCCTTACAGCTTACAGCTGTAACTGTATCTGCACACAAATATTAAAATAATCTTTGTTGAAATATATTTCACTCTTTTGCTGAATCCGCCTTTCTATCTTAATTTATCTTTCTCATTCTTCCTATCTTTTCTTCACACTCGTTCTGTATTTCTCGGTTTCTTTTATATTCTTTCTTATTTGTTTATTTTACCCGAATTTCTCAGTCTAAAAGATTGTCTTTTTTTATATTCTTTTATCACACACACAAGGAGTGTCATTCCTATATTCTTCTATCACACACACAAGGAGTGTCATTCCTATATTCTTCTATCACACACACAAGGAGTGTCATTCCTATATTCTTCTATCACACACACAAGGAGTGTCATTCCTATATTCTTCTATCACACACACAAGGCGTGTCATTCCTATATTCTTCTACCACACACACAAGGAGTGTCATTCCTATATTCTTCTATCACACACACAAGGAGTGCCATTCCTATATTCTTCTATCACACACACAATGAGTGTCATTCCTATATTCTTCTATCACACACACAAGGAGTGTCATTCCTATATTCTTCTATCACACACACAAGGAGTGTCATTCCGATATTCTTCTATCACACACACAAGGCGTGTCATTCCTATATTCTTCTATCACACACACAAGGAGTGTCATTCCTATATTCTTCTATCACACACACAAGGAGTGTCATACCTATATTCTTCTATCACACACACAAGGAGTGTCATTCCTATATTCTTCTATCACACACACAAGGAGTGTCATTCTTATATTCTTCTATCACACACACAAGGAGTGTCATTCCTATATTCTTCTATCACACACACAAGGAGTGTCATTCCTATATTCTTCTATCACACACACAAGGAGTGTCATTCCTATATTCTTCTATCACACACACACACACAAGGAGTGTCATTCCTATATTCTTCTATCACACACACAAGGAGTGTCATTCCTATATTCTTCTATCACACACACAAGAAGTATCATAAATATATTCTGTCTTTGATTGTTTATGAGAAACCACTTTGTTTCTTTCACCCACATATTTATTCTGTCACACTCTCACTAAAGGTTTTTGTCAAACTCTCACATAATGTATCTCACATAATGTATCTCACATTCTCCATCTCAAATATGTTCTTTATCTAACAAACAATTTCTTCCAATTATGTTCTATCTATGACAAATAGTTCTATCTATAGCATGTGTGTATTCCTCATATATGTACTGTCTCTCTTACACTGTTTCTCCGGTTGTATTCTATCTCTGGCCCAATTCAGTCGCCCACCCCACAAGTAAGGGTTCTATCTGCCAGGCATGTTACCACTGTTGCAACATAACGACATATGCCTACACGTTGTGTTTCCCTTCTATACCCAGTCTTGTTGTTTTTTGCATCCGATATCCCAAACATGCATTCGTGAACACGCTCGGTTCTTCTGTGGCTTAATTCCTAGATTGATTCTCTTTTATTGCCAGGTTTCTTTCCTATGCCTATTACTTTGGATATCTATGTATATGTCTGTCTGATCTATATCTATTTATCTGTCTGTCTGTCTATCTGTCTATCCATCCATCCATCCATCCATCCATCCATCCATCCATCCATCCATCCATCCATCCATCCATCCATCCATCCATCCATCCATGCATCCATCCATCCATCCATCCATCCATCCATCCATCCATCCATCCATCCATCCATCCATCCATCCATCTATATCTATCTATCTATCTATCTATCTATCTATCTATCTATCTATCTATCTATCTATCTATCTATCTATCTATCTATCTATCTATCTATCTATCTATCTATCTATCTATCTATCTATCTATCTATCTATCTATCTATCTATCTATCTATCTATCTATCTATCTATCTATCTATCTATCTATCTATCTATCTATCTATCTATCTATCTATCTATCTATCTATCTATCTATCTATCTATCTATCTATCTATCTATCTATCTATCTATCTATCTATCTATCTATCTATCTATCTGTCTATCTGTCTATCTGTCTATATGTCTATCTGTCTATCTATCTATCTATCTATCTATCTATCTATCTATCTATCTATCTATCTATCTATCTATCTATCTATCTATCTATCTATCTATCTATCTATCTATCTATCTATCTATCTATCTATCTATCTATCTATCTATCTATCTATCTATCTATCTATCTATCTATCTATCTATCTATCTATCTATCTATCTATCTATCTATCTATCTATCTATCTATCTATCTATCTATCTATCTATCTATCTATCTATCTATCTATCTATCTATCTATCTATCTATCTATCTATCTATCTATCTATCTATCTATCTATCTATCTATCTATCTATCTATCTATCTATCTATCTATCTATCTATCTATCTATCAATCATCTGTCTGCACTGTCCGTCCGTCTACCTCTCTGCCCTCCTTCCCATTTATCTTGACTGTGTGTGTATGACCGTTAGGCTGTCTGTCTGCCTATGTCTCTGTCTGTTCCTCTGAGTGTCCGTCTGCATGAAAGCCTTCCTGCTTGATTATATGTGTAGTATGTGCAACTCTGGTTGTCCTTAAATTCATCTTTCCATCAATCCACGCGCCTGTTATAAGTCCATATATAACTAAGAGACACTTCTCCTCCAGGGGAGAGCAGACACTCACTCTCTTTAAAAATACTTGTGATCCCTGTTTCGACCTGTGCAACTACCGTACGAGTTTTCCGAGCATCATTACTCATATGTACCTGAACATCCGGTTAGAAGAAACAAGATGCAATCACACGGGCTATTGCCCACACGAAACAACACAGCTCAGCTCATGCAATCAGTTAAAGGTCTGTCTGGAGACATCCCAGTCGTGTTTTCTTGAGTCGTCAGCTCATCCATGATGTTGTAACAAAGATTGCTGAGTCGGTACGTGTTCAGTTTGTAGATTCCTCTACTTTGGATTCTCTATTTTTTTTAACTGCATACCCAATACCAAACTACAAATCCGGGGGGGGGGGGGGGGGGGGGGGGGGGGGGGGGGTATATCCAAAACAGTTCTTGAATCCGCTTCAACATTTCCAACTCGTAATTCACTTTTTCGTTTTTTTATTATCTTTTGTTTTCTTGCCATGTATTCAGGAGAGAACTGCTGGGATGTTTTGTGACAACTGGACAAATTGAGGCAATAAGAGATAGAGGGAAACATAGAATACATATTCAAGACAGTTTAAACGGGCGGTTTGGTAGGAAGTTACCAAAAGGATCAATACATACCTGCAGAGATAGAAATTTGTGGATAGACTATCATTGACCATCAATGTCAGCTCACTTGATGATAATTCTAGCTCATACTTTTCTTGTCATTTTCCCAAGTTCCATAACACAGAAGACAACGTAAGTATCCCATGATAACTCGCCCAGTGGTTTCGTTTCCTAAATTTATATTTACCGAAACTTTCATCTCCCGTCACCCCGACCTGTCATCGTGGGAACAATACAAACCTATAGCAATTCCCTGACATTGTTCTTATTAAAACATGACAAATGCAACAACAAAACATGACGACTTCGAACAAAACATGAACAAAATTGTACTGACTGTCGTGTCATCGACGGAGATGTCGGTTTCAACAAGAAAAAAATCAACAGATGTATATATGTTTATACGTATGTATGAGTGTGTGCGTGCGAGCATGCGTGTGTGTGTAAACTATTATGCCTTCGTTATATCTCCGTTATCTACATAGTTTCTTCATTGTTACTACATAGTTTCTTCATAGTTTCTACATAGTTTCTACACTGCGCATGTATTGTAAACTATATATAATGTATTGCATTATATTGTATGTATATGATATGTTATGTAGAGCCAGTCTTAACATATGGATGTGAATCATGGACAATAGGACAACAGACAAGAAAATCACTGGAGTCTGTAGAAATGTGGTTTTACAGAAGGATGTTGAGAATACCACGGACAGCTAAGAAGAGTAATGAAAATGTTGTGGAAGAGGTCAAAGCAAAAAGAGAACTAATTTCCAATATTATGAAGAAACAATCATCATTTTTTTGCCATGTGATGAGAAGGGAACAGCTGGAATATATTGTAATAACTGGAAAAATTGAGGGACGAAGAAGTAGAGGGAAGCAAAGAAAAACAAATATCAGACAGTTTAAGAGAATGGCTTGGCAGAAGGTCAACAACAGAAATGATAAATAACTGTCGAGATCGAAAGTTGTGGATAGACATGATCACTTATGCCAGCAGGCCCGGTACTTGATGATGATGATGATGATGATATTATCATTGCGATATTAGGGTAAAAGTATGCATTCAATTAAATCAACAGTATGAAGAAATAAGACACAAAAAGAAAAAACTCGATACACTAAACATAAAGATAAAGGTAAAGTACGAGACTTGAATCGGTGTTTTAGCGCGCGAGTTCTCACCCATATGTGCTCGGGCGCCAATCCAGAAGTGTTCGGAGACTTCTGGACAGTGTCGCTTCAAACATTGTAACTCACGATGCGAGGCGGCATTCCTCACTTTCCCAGAGTACTACTCTGGTGCCCATTTCTGCCTGCAGTTGGGTCGACCGCGGGAGTATTTTTTTGTCCAACCACACGAGTACAACTCACACTGCTTTCAGCGGGGATCGAACACGGGTTGTCCGAACGTCGGTAGCGCAGTCGGGTGGTTTTACCAACTAGACCATCGAGGACACTAGACACTAGACACTAGACACTAGACACTAGACATAACAATCCCTGGTTCATTCTGCCGTCAAAACTGATAATTCTTCTTCTTTCCTTCCTCATCTACCTTTCAGCGTCTAGGGAAGATATAATTTACGGTCTTTTGCTCTTCTGTTTGCCTCTGCTGCTTTTATGTTTCATAGTGTTTCTAATATTCCGTCGATCCATCTTTTTATTGGTCGGCCCTTGAGTCCGGTGTTCTCGCAAGGTTTATTGAAGGCTCGTTGTGTTTTGATCTTTCTGCCTTATCACGTGACCCAACCACTTTATTTGTTATTTCTTCACGGTATTCTGTATCGGGAGTACCAGCCAATCAAATATTAGCAAAATATTAGCAAATGAAGCTATGAGAGAAGCTGCTCGGCAAAATAACGCCGTCATTTGCTATTGAAGATCGACTTCCGTCTGTTTATAATCGTCTGTGATGACGTTAAAGGCCACAGACATGTAATCAAGTACTATAAGTAGAACTAAAAGATACTTGTAAACTAGGGATTACATTCACAGAAGAATCGTACATGATAAAATAGAAAGTTCAATTATTTAATTAAGTAATAACACCGACCCATAATATATCTGGGGAGCCGCGATAGCTCAGTGAACTGGACTACACAGGACAGGAGGTAGGTTTCGATCCCAACCGACGGCTGCCAGTTCACCCAGCCTTTAATGGGTACCGGATTTTTTTTCTGGGACAGTAAAGCAGCACGGGCGTAATACCGACCACATTACCTAAAAAATCATGTGCCGAAGGTCTGTAAAAGTTATGGTCACTAACACCATATTCCCTATACGCCGCCGCTTGGCGTGACGGGGGTACTTGACTTTACTATGATCTATATCTGTCTATAGATCAACTGAGAAAGAACAGTCCTAGCCGGTGTCCTCTAAGAAGGCCAGTAAAACATATATTATTTATCTGTCAACTCTGGGGGGGGGGGGGCGGTACAAGGACAGAGATGAAACAACTATATATGTATCAGTATGGTTTATTCATTCTTTAATGCCAAGCCATTCTGTTAAACTGTCTGGTATCTTTTATCTTTGCTTCCCTATATCTCTTCATCCCTCAATTTTCCCAGTTGTTATAATATATCCCAGATGTTCCCTTCTGATTACATGGCCAAAAAATGATGATTGTTTCTTCCTAATATTGGAAATTAGCTCTCTCTTTGCTTTGGCCTCTTTCAGAACGTTTTCATTACTCTTCTTAGATGTCCATGGTATTCTCAACATTCTTCTGTAAAACCACATTTCTATAGCCTCCTGTGATTTTTTTTTGTCTGTTGTTCTATTGTCATCGATTCGCATCCATAGGTTAAGACTGGCTCTACATAACATTTAAGAACTCATTTTCTTGTTTCTATTGTCAAACATGGATTGCACAGTATCTTCCTAATTTTTTTGGAAAGCTGCTTTTGCCTGAGCCAATCTCACCTCTATATTTGTAGTACATCGATTTATATTAATAGACTATATTAATTATTTATATTGACTCTTGATAGTTTAGTGACGTTCTAAAGATAGCACAGTGTAACCTCTTTTTCTGTGAGCAATATCTGTAGCCTCTACTGCCATATGATTTCATTGTTTGTATTGTTTCCCCCCGTGCCAATCAACTGTGACAGTTCACCAAATATAACTTTCTGTGCTAGTGCAAAACGTTGTTCCGGTTCCCATAATTCAACTCTCCACCAAGCAGCCAATGAACATCAATACTGTGATTTACTGCCTGGTAATACCCGGGTAAAGCCTCGCGCTGTTTTGCGCCAATTATCAGCGGAAGTAAGCTTGGGCAATTATTGGCTGCTAGAACCTCTGCGCAAGCGCGGACGGTCAATTAAACAGTGGCCTCTCCACTAGGCTTTGTCGGGTCGAAATCCTCAATTACGGCCAGCCAAATTAATGGCCCTTGAAACGTCAGCTACTGTCGGCCAAACGGACTTCTGTTGATTCAGCTTAATGAGAAGCATCCAGCACGGACAGTCACAGGCAGAGATGGTCATGCTCCACTTATTGACAAGTTTGATAACTGTAATGTTTCTTAATTGCTGCCAGCCACCATCCATGTTTAGATTTTCTCCTCACGCTATTATTATGTAAAACTTAAGAAACCCACGAAGCGATCATTCTGTTAATTAGGAACTTTGTAATAACAAGGTAATGTTGCTATAACTGCTGCATCTTCATCTTGCAGGGCTTATTATTATATTAAAGAAATCGTCATCATCAAGTACCATGCCTGCTGGCATAGGTGATCAGGTCTCTCCACAACTTTCGATCACGACAGTTATTTATCATTTCTGTTATTGACTTTCTGCCAAGCCATTCTCTTAAGCTGTCTGGTATCTTTTCTCTTTGCTTCAATCTATCTCTTCGTGCCTCAAATTTCTCAGTTGTTACAATATATTCCACCTGTTCTCTTCTCATTACATGGCCAAAAAATGATGATTGTTTCTTCCTAATATTGGAAATTAGCTCTCTTTTTTTGCTTTGGCCTCATTCAGACCGTTTTCATACTCTTCTTAGCTGTCCAAGGTATTCTCAACATTCTTCTGTAAAACCACATTTCTACAGTGATTTTCTTGTCTGTTGTCCTATTATCCATGATTCACATCCATATATTAAGACTGGCTCTACATAACATTTAAGAACTCTTTATTAATGAAATATTGAACAAACAAAAAAAAACAATGGAAGGAAAATAAAGGGCAACAAGAAAACAATGAGTTTAAAAAAGTAGCATAAGGAAACTGATTTGAAAATGGTCAGTAACTGTGTCTTTATACAAAGTTGGATGTGGCAGTATAGAAGAAAAGAGGCACATAGACACAGTAATACTCAGATACATGAGTGTGTTCGTGCCCTTTTTAAGTTATGTCAGCGACGAACTACTCGTATCTGACTGAGTGTACCTGGGCGACCAACTACTCATAGTTGACTGAGTGCACCAGGGCGACGAACTACTCATAGTTGACTGAGTTCACCAGGGCGACGAACTACTCATAGTTGACTGAGTGCACCAGGGTGATGAACTACTCATAGTTGACTGAGTGCACCAGGGTGATGAACTACTCATAGTTGACTGAGTGCACCAGAGCGACGAACTACTCATAGTTGACTGAGTTCAACAAGACGACGAACTACTCATAGTTGACTGAGTTCACCAGGACGACGAACTACTCATAGATGACTGAGTGCACCAGGGCGACGAACTACTCATAGCTGACTGAGTTCACCATAACGATGAACTACTCATAGCTGACTGAGTTCACCAGGACGACGAGCTACTCGTAGCTGACTGAGTTCACCAGGACGACGAACTACTCATAGTTGACTGAGTACACCAGAGCGACCAACTACTCATAGCTGACAGATTTCACCAGGACGACGACCTACTCATAGTTGATTGAGTTCACCAGGACGACGAACTACTCATAGTTGACTGAGTGCACCAGGGCGACGAACTACTCATAGTTGACTGAGTTCACCAGGACGACGAACTACTCATAGTTGACTGAGTTCACCAGAACGACGAACTACTCATAGTTGATTGAGTACACCAGAGCGACGAACTACTCATAGCTGACTGAGTACACCAGGGCGCCGAACTACTCATAGTTGATTGAGTTCACCAGGACGACGAACTACTCGTAGTTGATTGAGTTCACCAGGACGACGAACTACTCATATTTGACTGAGTTCACCAGGACGACGAACTACTCATAGTTGCCTGAGTTCACCAGGACGACGAACTACTCATAGTTGACTGAGTTCACCAGTGCGACGAACTACTCATAGTTGACTGAGTTCACCAGGACGACGAACTACTCATAGTTGACTGAGTTCACCAGGACGACGAACTACTCATAGTTGACTGAGTTCACCAGGACGACGAACTACTCATAGTTGACTGAGTTCACCAGGGCGACGAACTACTCATAGTTGATTGAGTTCACCAGGGCGACGAACTACTCATAGTTGACTGAGTTCACCAGGGCGACGAACTACTCATCGTTGATTGAGTTCACCAGGGCGACGAACTACTCATAGTTGACTGAGTTCACCAGGGCGACGAACTACTCATAGTTGACTGAGTTCACCAGGGCGACGAACTACTCATAGTTGACTGAGTTCTCCAGGGCGACGAACTACTCATCGTTGATTGAGTTCACCAGGGCGACGAACTACTCATCGTTGACTGAGTTCACTAGGACGACAAACTACTCATAGCTGACAGAGTTCACCAGGACGACGAACTATTCATAGTTGACTGAGTTCATCAGGACGACGAAGTACTCATAGTTGATTGAGTTCACCAGGGCGACGAACTTCTCATAGCTGACTTAGTTCGCCAAGGCGACGAACTACTCATAGTTGACTGAGTTCACCAGGACGACGAACTACTCATAGTTGACTGAGTTCACTAGTACGACAAACTACTCATAGCTGACAGAGTTCACCAGGGCGACGAACTACTCATAGCTGACTGAGTTCACCAGGACGACGAACTACTCATAGCTGACTGAGTTCACCAGGGCGACGAACTACTCATAGTTGACGGAGTTCACCAGGACGACGAACTAATCATAACTGACAGAATGCGGGAGGAGCCTGAACTAACTAGATTCCACTCCACCTCTCTCCGGTGCCACACCAGTCTGTGTAAGCATATAGTCATCAAGAGGGAAGACAAATCTATTCTCAGAAATACCATTATGAAGACCGATTGTTTTTGACTAAAAGTCGTAAATATAACAGTCGTAAATATAACAGTCGTAAATATAACAGTCGTAAATATAACAGTCGTAAATATAACAGTCGCAAATATAACAGTCGTAAATATAACAGTCGTAAATATAACAGTCGTAAATATAACAGTCGTAAATATAACAGTTTGTTGTAAGCCACGACATAACTCCTCTACGCCCTCAAAGCATTAAAAAATCGAGGACAATGACGAGGAGTCACATTATGTGAACGTAGATAGTAATAATAATAAAAATAAGAAGATGATAATGGTGGTTGTGGTGCCGCAGCTGTTGCTGCTGCTGTTGATGATGACGATGATGATGAAAACGATGAAAAAAAGGGGATAAAAAGAAAACATAACAAGTATGCATCGCAATTCATGGCATATTAGTGCAATAGCACTTGTCATTGGGTAGTAAAGTGTTAGTGACGTCACTAAACCTCAGCTTCGTTTGGTGGTCCTCGCTACCTCCCCTTCTCAGAAAATCTCTATGGTACCCATTAAAGAGGGAGCCACGATAGCTCAGTGGTTAGTCAACTGGACTACAAAGGACAAGAGGTAGGGTTCGATCCCAACCGACCACTTCCGGTTCACCCAGCCTTTAATGGGTACCGGATCTTTTTCTGGGAAAGTAAAGCGGCACGGGCGTAATACCGACCACATTACCCTAAAAATCATGAGCCGAAGGTCTGTAAAAATTCATGCTCACTAACACCATATTCCCTATACGCCACATGGAGTGACTGGGGTACTTTACTTTTTACTACCCATTAAAGAGGCTGGGTGGACCCCGAAAACCACGTCTGTTGCTTTAACTGGCATTTAAACCCTGAACGTGCAGGTCGGCAGGCAGGTGCACTAACCACAACGCTACTGCGCAATATTAGTGCTGATATTTGTCTATAAAGCTTGAGCTAAGGCATTCTGATCAGTATCACACATCGTCGCTTGATTTCCTCATACAAATATTTATAGTAACTTTTGTAAGTGACTGGCTCAACAAACAAAAATCTTCACATTTGGGGACTGACTTCCCAATTACTTACTCAATAAACGAGTGCACTAAATACTTTACTTACTAAATAACGGAATACACTACTTTACTCTCTCCATAGACGAATACACTAACTACTTGACTCACTCAGTTCATGAATACACTAACTATTTCACTCACTCATTTCATGAATACACTAACTACTTGACTCACTCAGTTCATGAATACACTAACTATTTCACTCACTCAGTTCATGAATACACTAACTACTTGACTCACTCAGTTCATGAATACACTAACTATTTCACTCACTCATTTCATGAATACACTAACTACTTCACTCACTTAGTTCATGAATACACTAACTACTTCACTCACTCAGTTCATGAATACACTAGCTACTTCACTCACTCAGTTCATGAATACACTAACTACTTCACTCACTCAGTTCATGAATACACTAACTACTTCACTCACTCAGTTCATGAATACACTAACTACTTCACTCACTCAGTTCATGAATACACTAACTACTTCACTCACTCAGTTCATGAATACACTAACTACTTCACTCACTCAGTTCATGAATACACTAGCTACTTCACTCACTCAGTTCATGAATACATTAACTACTTCACTCACTCAGTTCATGAATACACAAGCTACTTCACTAACTCAGCTCATGAATACACTAACTACTTCAATCACTCAGTTCATGAATACACTAACTACTTCACTCACTCAGTTCATGAATACACTAACTACTTCACTCACTCAGTTCATGAATACACTAACTACTTCACTCACTCAGTTCATGAATACACTAACTACTCCACTCACTCAGTTCATGAATACACAAGCTACTTCACTAACTCAGCTCATGAATACACTAACTACTTCAATCACTCAGTTCATGAATACACTAACTACTTCACTCACTCAGTTCATGAATACACTAACTACTTCACTCACTCAGTTCATGAATACACTAACTACTTCACTCACTCAGTTCATGAATACACTAACTATTTCACTCACTCAGTTCATGAATACACTAACTATTTCACTCACTCAGTTCATGAATACACTAACTACTTCACTCACTCAGTTCATGAATACACTAGCTACTTCATTTCTCCGACATCATGAGACTCCTCAATATTTGAGTTGGACGATGGAGTTTCTCTGATGTAGACCTCACCTAAGAGAATAGACAAAAACATCCGGAACATGAAATAGAATCAAACTACTTGAAATTGAGCTAAATTGAAAGTGGAAGATACCTTTCATCATTAATGGTCTTTGTTCTTTAAGCGTGCAAATATTAACAGAGCCAGTCATGAGAAAATAGTAAATAAAAGTAAAGTAAAGTACCCCGTCACGTCAAGTGGCGTATAGGGAAATATGGTGTTAGTGACCATATATTTTACAGACTTTCAGCACATGATTTTTGGGGTAATGTGGTCGGTATTACGCCCGTGCTGCTTTACTTTCCCAGAAAAAAATCCGGTACCCATTTAAGGCTGGGTGAACCCTGTGGCCGTCGGTTGGGATCGAACCCTACCCCTTGTCTTTTTAGTCCAGTTCACTAACCACTGAAATTAACATCGATATATGTGGACCTATTTCTGACCTATGGAAGCGAATCATGGACAGTAGGCAAACAAATAAAATGACGATTAGAGGCCACAGAGATGTGATTTCTCAGAAGAATGCTGAAAGTTTCCAGGACAGCCAAAAAGACCAACGAGGACATTCTCTAAGAGGCCAACACAAAAAAGTGAGCTCCTTAAAAATTTTAGAAGAAACTATTGGCATTTGTTGCTACATCATGAGAAAGTTAGAGCACTTGGTACATCATGAGAATGTTAGAGCACTTGGTACATCATGAGAATGTTAGAGCACTTGGTACATCATGAGAATGTTAGAGCACTTGGTACATCATGAGAATGTTAGAGCACTTGGTACATCATGAGAATGTTAGAGCACTTGGTACATCATGAGAATGTTAGAGCACTTGGTACATCATGAGAATGTTAGAGCACTTGGTACATCATGAGAATGTTAGAGCACTTGGTACATCATGAGAATGTTAGAGCACTTGGTACATCATGAGAATGTTAGAGCACTTGGTACATCATGAGAAAGTTAGAGCACTTGGTACATCATGAGAAAGTTAGAGCACTTGGTACATCATGAGAAAGTTAGAGCACTTGGTACATCATGAGAATGTTAGAGCACTTGGTACATCATGAGAATGTTAGAACAATTGGTACATCATGAGAATGTTAGAGCACTTGGTACATCATGAGAATGTTAGAGCACTTGGTACATCATGCGAAAGTTAGAGCACTTGGTACATCATGAGAAAGTTAGAGCACTTGGTACATCATGAGAAAGTTAGAGCACTTGGTACATCATGAGAAAGTTAGAGCACTTGGTACATCATGAGAAAGTTAGAGAACTTGGTCAGAAGTTGCCAAGTGGAGGGAAAGGGAGATCGTGGACGACAATTAGAGAAGATAGGTTTACGTCATGGTATGGAAAACACTCAACAACATAGTTGATACGATGTGCTGTCAATAGTGAATTGGGCACGGACATGATCGCCTACGCCAGCCAGTATGGCACATGATGACGATATGTTGATCACAATGTAATTTGCCTTTGAAATTAACATCTATGTCTGTGAACCACAGTTCACTATGAAACGTATTATATATACAAATGTTCAAATATATTACATATACATTGAATCAACATGGATGCCTGGGTATTACAGTGCTGTGTACACTTATATCAACATAGATGCCCTGGGAATCACAGTGCTGTGTACACTTATATCAACATAGATGCCCTGGGAATCACAGTGCTGTGTACACTTATATCAACATAGATGCCCTGGGAATCACAGTGCTGTGTACACTTATATCAACATAGATGCCCTGGGAATCACAGTGCTGTGTACACTTATATCAACATAGATGCCCTGGGAATTACAGTGCTGTGTACACTTATATCAACATAGATGCCCTGGGAATCACAGTGCTGTGTACACTTATATCAACATAGATGCCCTGGGAATCACAGTGCTGTGTACACTTATATCAACATAGATGCCCTGGGAATTACAGTGCTGTGTACACTTATATCAACATAGATGCCCTGGGAATTACAGTGCTGTGTACACTTATATCAACATAGATGCCCTGGGAATTACAGTGCTGTGTACACTTATATCAACATAGATGCCCTGGGAATTACAGTGCTGTGTACACTTATATCAACATAAATGCCCTGGGAATTACAGTACTGTGTACACTTATATCAACATAGATGCCCTGGGAATTACAGTGCTGTGTACACTTATATCAACATGGATGCCCTGGGAATTACAGTGCTGTGTACACTTATATCAACAATGATGCCCTGGGAATTACAGTGCTGTGTACACTTATATCAACATGGATGCCCTGGGAATTACAGTGCTGTGTACACTTATATCAACATGGATGCCCTGGGAATTACAGTGCTGTGTACACTTATATCAACATAGATGCCCTGGGAATTACAGTGCTGTGTACACTTATATCAACATAGATGCCCTGGGAATTACAGTGCTGTGTACACTTATATCAACATAGATGCCCTGGGAATTACAGTGCTGTGTACACTTATATCAACATGGATGCCCTGGGAATTACAGTGCTGTGTACACTTATATCAACATGGATGCCCTGGGAATTACAGTGCTGTGTACACTTATATCAACATAGATGCCCTGGGAATTACAGTGCTGTGTACACGTATATCGATATGGATGTCTATCGACCACAGTGCTGTGTACACTTATATCGATATGGATGTCTATCGACCACAGTGCTGTGTACACTTATATCGATATGGATGTCTATCGACCACAGTGCTGTGTACATTAATATCAACATGGATGTCAAACGATGGTCATTTTGAGATCACGTAACATTATCAATGTCATCACATGTCAGCAATGTAAGTTGACCTACATAGGCGAATCAGGTTGCCGTCTCCCGTTGAGATGCCGCTGACATCTGTATGATATCACTCGGGATGCAGGCACCCCTGAAGCATCCTACTTCAACTTTCAAGACCAGGTAAGGCGGATGTCCTAGTTACCTGCCTGGGGTCATGTTCTTTTGGCAGCCACAGCTGATTCACTTTAGAGAATCGCTTGATCGCCCAAATGGGTTGCCTCACCTCACGGGGCATCAACGTATCCCTGTCTCACGGGTAACCCCTCTATCTCCCCTCTTTCTTTTCCTCCCCCTCTTACCTTCTTTCACTCCCTCCTCTTCGTTTTTTCCCACCCATCTCTCCTGTCCCTTTTCTCCTCCTCTGCTCTGGTTTTGGTCACTTATCAACAAACATGTCTTCCTCAGGCAAATTTTAAAAAATCTGTTCTTCATATCACGATAATCTTCTTTCATGCCCACTTATCGCTACGGTGAATGAGTAATGTCCTGCTTGCTCGTCTGCTTTCACGCCCCTCAATATCTCTAATCAGTACCTGACCCTCATTATGCTCCCACTTATTACTAGGGTGCCTGGGCTATGTCGGCTCAGCCTGTTTACTTTCACATCCTCATAAATCTATAGTCCTTACCTGTGTCACGCTTGATTGCTTCACTACTCGTCTGACCTATAGTCTTTACCTGTGGCATGCTTGATTGCTTCACTACTCGTCTGACCTATAGTCTTTACCTGTGGCATGCTTGATTGCTTCACTACTCGTCTGACCTATAGTCTTTACCTGTGGCATGCTTGATTGCTTCACTACTCGTCTGACCTATAGTCTTTACCTGTGGCATGCTTGATTGCTTCACTACTCGTCTGACCTATAGTCTTTACCTGTGGCATGCTTGATTGCTTCACTACTCGTCTGACCTATAGTCTTTACCTGTGGCATGCTTGATTGCTTCACTACTCGTCTGACCTATAGTCTTTACCTGTGGCATGCTTGATTGCTTCACTACTCGTCTGACCTATAGTCTAACCACATGACTTGTCCAGTTGCCTACTTATCCAGTAGGCCCTTTCTCTGACATTTGATAGCCATCTTTTACTGTGAGCGGACTGATTCTGCCTGCAAGTTAAGTCTCATTTTTATATATAATCGTTTCTCTATATATACTTCTACCTTCATATTTCCACATTTCACCTATCCTCCAACATGTAGCACCCCCCTCTCTCTCTCTCTCTCTCTCTCTCTCTCTCTCTCTGTCTGTCTCTCTCATTTCATCATCTTATCTCTTATCCCTCCGCCCACTTCTCCTTACCTTACCTATCCCACTCATCCTAGATGTAGCAGTATTTACCTGTCCCTCATCGTTTGTTGTCGTTGCTCTCGTTTTCTGAAGAAGGCCGCATGTAGGCCGGTACGTCAGTATTCTGTTGTGTTTCCTTTTTGTAAAGCCTCACCATACCTTATATAGCGTACAATACACCCCACTACTGGCTTCTTATCTCTACTAAGCTAGGATAGACTGTTAGATAAATATAAATATAACGTCATTTAATAACTGGCAAAATAGCAATTAAAAAAAAAATTTTTAATGGTTAAAACTCCAGCAAGAAATATCCGTGTACAAGAAGTGTTTATCTACACACATGGGTTGATCTGTCAGGGAATTTTATCAATGGAACATTTCATGTTTTTATTTTAACTGATTGTCGCCCTTACATTTTTTGTTTGCAACCTCCTTGTGCTGTTGCATAATATCAGAGAAAAGTGCAGGGTGTGGGAAGAAATATTGTACTGAAAAGTGCAAGGAGCCAGTCATCATATAATTAGATAGTACTGTACATGTTTCGTTTTCATTCGTTTATTTTGATAATTATTGATATTAAATATTTCCATAAATGCGGGCTGATGTTTTCACTAGAAATTGTTAACGATCGTGCACTGTTAGATTGATACCTCTCTTATGTTGATGGTTCTTGTAGAAATGTGAGACTTTTTGGTTTGTACTTTTGTTAGACTGATGTCTCTTGTTAGACTGATGTATCTTGTTAGACTGATATCTCTTGTTAGACTGATGTCTCTTGTTAGACCGATGTCTCTTGTTAGACTGATGTCTCTTGTATCTCTTGTTAGACTGATGTCTCTTGTTAGACTGATATCTCTTGTTAGACTGATGTCTCTTGTTAGACTGATGTCTCTTGTTAGACTGATATCTCTTGTTAGACTGATGTCTCTTGTTAGACTGATGTCTCTTGTTAGACTGATGTCTCTTGTTAGACTGATGTCTCTTGTATCTCTTGTTAGACTGATGTCTCTTGTTAGACTGATATCTCTTGTTAGACTGATGTCTCTTGTTAGACTGATGTCTCTTGTTAGACTGATGTCTCTTGTATCTCTTGTTAGACTGATGTCTCTTGTTAGACTGATGTCTCTTGTTATACTGATGTCTTTTGTTAGACTGGTGCCTCTTGTTATACTGATGTCTCTTATTAGACTGGTGTCTCTTGTTAGACTGATATCTCTTGTTATACTGGTGCCTCTTGTTTGACTGATATCTCTTGTTAGACTGGTGTCTCTTGTTAGACTGGTGTCTCTTGTTAGACTGGTGCCTCTTGTTAGACTGGTGGCTCTTGTTAGACGGATATCTCTTGTTAGTTGATATCTCTTGTTAGACTGATATCTCTTGTTAGACGAGTGCATCTTGTTAGGCTGATGTCTCTTGTTATACTGATGTATCTTGTTATACTGATGTCTCTTGTTATACTGGTGCCTCTTGTTAGGCTGATGTTTCTCGTTTGACTGGTGCCTCTTGTTAGACTGATGCCTCTTGTTAGACTGGTGCCTCTTGTTAGACTGGTGCCTCTTGTTAGACTGATGCCTCTTGTTAGACTGGTGCCTCTTGTTATACTGATGTCTCCATTTAGACTGGTGTCTCTTGTTATACTGATGTCTCCATTTAGACTGGTGCCTCTTGTTATACTGATGTCTCCATTTAGACTGGTGTCTCTTGTTAGACTGGTGTCTCTTGTTATACTGATGTCTCTTGTTATACTGATGTCTCTTGTTATACTGATGTCTCTTGTTATACTGATGTCTCTTGTTATACTGATGTCTCTTGTTAGACTGGTGTCTCTTGTTATACTGATGTCTCTTGTTATACTGATGTCTCTTGTTATACTGATGCCTCTTGTTAGACTGGTGTTTCTTGTTATACTGATGCCTCTTGTTAGACTGGTGTTTCTTGTTATACTGATGCCTCTTGTTAGACTGGTGTCTCTTGTTATACTGGTGCCGCTTGTTAGACAGGTGTCTCTTGTTATACTGGTGCCTCTTGTTATACTGATGTCTCATGTTAGACTGATGTCTCATGTTAGACTGGTGTCTCTTGTTATACTGATGTCTCATGTTAGACTGATGTCTCTTGTTATACTGATGTCTCATGTTAGACTGATGTCTCTTGTTAGACTGGTGCCTCTTGTTAGACTGGTGCCTCTTGTTATACTGATGTCTCTTGTTAGACTGGTGTTTCTTGTTAGACTGATGTCTCTTGTTAGACTTGTGCCTCTTGTTAAACTGATGTCTCTTGTTATACTGATGTCTCTTGTTAGACTGATGTCTCTTGTTAGACTGGTGTCTCTTGTTAGACTGATGTGTCTTATTAGACTGGTGTCTCTTGTTAGACTGATGTCTCTTGATAGACTGGTGTCTCTTGTTATACTGATGTCTCTTGTTAGACTGGTGTCTCTTGTTAGACTGATGTCTCTTGTTAGACTGATGTCTCTTTTTAGACTGGTGTCTCTTGTTAGACTGATTTCTCTTGTTAGACTGGTGTCTCTTGTTATACTGATGTCTCTTGTTAGACTGGTGTCTCTTGTTAGACTGATGTCTCTTGTTATACTGATGTCTCTTGTTAGACTGGTGTCTCTTGTTAGACTGATGTCTCTTGTTATACTGATGTCTCTTGTTAGACTGGTGTCTCTTGTTATACTGGTGCCGCTTGTTATACTGATGTCTCTTGTTAGACTGGTGTCTCTTGTTAGACTGGTGTCTCTTGTTATACTGATGTCTCATGTTAGACTGATGCCTCTATATGACTGGTGCCTCCATATGACTGGTGCCTTTATTAGCTTTATACCTTTATTATATTGGTGCATCTATTAGATTGGTGCCTCTATATGACTGGTGCCTCTATTAGACTGGTGCCTCCATATGACTGGTGCCTTTATTAGCTTTATACCTTTATTATATTGGTGCATCTATTAGATTGGTGCCTCTATATGACTGGTGCCTCCATATGAGTTGTGCCTCTATTAGACTGGTGCCTCTATTCGACTGGTGCCTCTATTAGACTGGTGCCTTTATTAGCTTTATACCTTTATTATATCGGTGCATCTATTAGATTCTTGCATCTATATGACTGGTGCCTCTATATGACTGGTGCCTCCATATGACTGGTGCCTCTATTAGACTGGTGATCCTATTAGACTGGTGCCTTTATTAGCTTTATACCTTTATTATGTTGGTGCATCTATTAGATTGGTGCCTCTATATGACTGGTGCCTCCATATGACTGGTGCCTCCATATGACTGGTGCCTCTATATGACTGGTGCCTCCATATGACTGGTGCCTCTATATGACTGGTGCCTCTATTAGAATGGTGCCTCTATTAGACTGGTGCCTTTATTAGCTTTATACCTTTATTATATTGGTGCATCTATTAGACTGGTGCCTATATATGACTGGTGCCTCCATATGACTGTTGCCTCTATTAGACTGGTGCCTCTATTAGACTGGTGCCTCTATTAGACTGGTGCCTCTATTAGACTGGTGCCTCTATTAGACTGGTGCCTATTTATGACTGGTGCCTCTATATGACTGGTGCCTCTATATGACTGGTACCTCTATTAGACTGGTGCCTCTATTAGACTGGTGCATCTATTAGACTGGTGCCTTTATTAGCTTTATACCTTTATTATATTGGTGCATCTGTTAGACTGGTGCCTCTATATGACTGGTGCCTCCATATGACGGGTGCCTCTATTAGACTGGTGCCTCTATTAAACTGGTGCCTCTATTAGACTGGTGCCTTTATTAGCTTTATACCTTTATTATATTGGTGCATCTATTAGACTGGTGCCTCTATATGACTGGTGCCTCCATATGACTGGTGCTTCTATTAGACTGGTGCCTCTATTAGACTGGTGTTGCCTCTATTAGAATGGTGCCTTTATTAGACTGTTGCCTCTATATGACTGGTGCCTCTATATGACTGGTGCCTCTATATGACTGGTGCCTCTATATGACTGGTGCCTCTATATGACTGGTGCCTCTATTAGACTGGTGCATCTATTAGACTGGTGCATCTATTAGACTGGTGCCTCTATTAGACTGGTGTTGCTTCTATTAGACTTGTGCCTCTATTAGACTGGTGCCTCTATTAGACTGGTGCTTCTATATGACTGGTGCCTCTATTAGACTGGTGCCTCTATTAGCCTTATACCTTTATTATATCGGTGCATCTATTAGACTGGTGTCTCTATATGACTGGTGCCTCTATATGACTGGTGCCTCTATATGACTGGTGCCTCTATATGACTGGTGCCTCTATATGACTGGTGCCTCTATATGACTGGTGCCTCTATTTGACTATTGCATCTATTAGATTGGTGCCTCTATTAGACTGGTGTCTCTATATCACTGGTGCCTCTATTAGACTGGTGCCTCTATTAGACTGGGGCCTCTATTAGACTGGTGCCTCTATTAGACTGATACCTCTATTAGACTGGTGCCTCTATTAGACTGGTGCCTCTATTAGACTGTTGCCTCTATATGACTGGTGCCTCTATATGACTGGTGCCTCTATATGACTGGTACCTCTATTTGACTGGTGCCTCTATATGACTGGTGCCTATATATGACTGGTGCCTCTATTAGACTGGTGCCTCTATTAGACTGGTGCCTCTATTAGACTGTTGCCTCTATATGACTGTTGCCTCTATATGACTGGTACCTCTATTTGACTGGTACCTCTATTAGACTGGTGCCTCTATATGACTGGTGCCTATATCAGACTAACAAAAGCCTATCAGGAGCATTAGATTTACAAATGTTTATCAGGGGCATCAGACTAACAGAAGCCTATCAGGGGCATCAGAGTAACAGAAGCCTATCAGGGGCATCAGAGTAACAGAAGCCTATCAGGGGCATCAGAGTAACAGAAGCCTATCAGGGGCATCAGAGTAACAGAAGTTTATCAGGGGCATCAGACTAACAGAAGCCTATCAGGGGCATTAGAGTAACAGAAGCATATTAGGGGCATCAGACTAACAGAAGCCTATCAGGTGCATCAGAGTAACAGATGCCTATTAGGGGCATTAGAGTAATAGAAGCCTATCAGGGGCATCAGAGTAACAGAAGCCTATCAGGGGTATTAGACTAACAGAAGTTTCAACCCAACAAAGAAACGGTCGAACTGAGACAAGTGTCTAACGAAAAGAACGAAAATTAGCAGAAAAAAAAGACAATATAAACATGCTTAGAACACATGAGCGGACCAAAACCTGGACACTGCGGCTTTCGAACAGTGAACACAAGAACAGTGAACCTAGATCACAACCTTCCAAGAACAGTGAACTTAGATCACAACCTTCCAAGAACAGTGAACTTAGATCACAACATCACCAGAACTGAGAAAGTAGATCAGAACACCACAAGAACTGTGAACTTAGATCACAACCTTCCAAGAACAGTGAACTTAGATCACAACATCACCAGAACTGAGAAAGTAGATCAGAACATCACAAGAACTGTGAACTTAGATAACAACATCCCAAGAACTGTGAACTTAGATCACAACCTTCCAAGAACAGTGAACTTAGATCACAACCTTCCAAGAACTGTGAACGTAGATCACACCATCACAAGAACTGTTAACTTAGATCACAACATCACAAGAACTGTGAACGTAGATCACAACATCACAAGAACTGTTAACTGAGATCACAACCTTCCAAGAACTGTATAACTTAGATCACAACATCACAAGAACTGTGAACGTAGATCACAACATCACAAGAACTGTTAACTTAGATCACAACCTTCCAAGAACTGTGGACTTAGATCACAACATCACAAGAACTGTGAACTTAGATCACAACATCACAAGAACTGTGAACTTAGATCACAACATCACAAGAACTGTGGACTTAGATCACAACATCACAAGAACTGTTAACTTAGATCACAACATCACAAGAACTGTTAACGTAGATCACAGAATCCCAAGAACTGTTAACTTAGATCACAACATTACAAGAACTGTGAACTTAGATCACAACCTTCCAAGAACAATAATAACAATAAAAGTAATAATAATAATTTTATTTGGTTTAATGTCTCTCCGATTTTTTTCGAGTAGTTTTCGAGGGCCTTTATTTACACAGGTAATTAGTCTTTTTTTTTCCAGAGCTTGAGTGGAGTTACAGCTCTCGCATCCAAAATGTTGGCTAGGGTATCACACAACACTTGATCACTTCGTGTGCTTTGTCAATGTGTGTAGATGTGTAGCAAGAGTTGGTCGCGGATGAAGTCAAACATGGTGTCAGTTCAATAGAAGCACTTGTAAACAAGAGATATCAATCTGACAGAAGGCATCAGTCTAAGAAATGTTTGAGATTAACGGTCACAGTTTTATAAGGGAACCAGTCTAAGCAATAGTCTAAGAGAGCTTTAATCTAATAGATGCATCAGTCTATAAAATCACCAGTCTAACAGAGGCGTAATTTTAATAGACGCACCATTACATTAGCTTAATACTTTAGCACAGTCTAATAGAAGCAACAATGTAAAAGAGGAATCAGTATAACAGAGGCATATCTAATAGAGGAACCAGTATAACAGAGGCATATCTAATAGAGGAACCAGTATAACAGAGGCATATCTAATAGAGGAACCAGTATAACAGAGGCATATCTAATAGAGGAACAAGTATAACAGAGGCATATCTAATAGAGGAACAAGTATAACAGAGGCATATCTAATAGACGAACCAGTATAACAGATGCATATCTAATAGAGGAACCAGTATAACAGAGGCATATCTAATAGAGGAACCAGTATAACAGAGGCATATCTAATAGAGGAACAAGTATAACAGAGGCATATCTAATAGAGGAACAAGTATAACAGAGGCATATCTAATAGACGAACCAGTATAACAGATGCATATCTAATAGAGGAACCAGTATAACAGAGGCATATCTAATAGAGGAACCAGTATAACAGAGGCATATCTAATAGAGGAACAAGTATAACAGAGGCATATCTAATAGACGAACCAGTATAACAGATGCATATCTAATAGAGGAACCAGTATAACAGAGGCATATCTAATAGACGAACCAGTATAACAGATGCATATCTAATAGAAGAACCAGTATAACAGAGGCATATCTAATAGAGGAACCAGTATAACAGAGGCATATCTAATAGAAGAACCAGTATAACAGAGGCATATCTAATAGAAGAACCAGTATAACAGAGGCATATCTAATAGAAGAACCAGTATAACAGAGGCATATCTAATAGAGCGACCAGTATAACAGAGGCCCAGTATATCAGAGGCATATTTAATAGAGGAACCAGTATAACAGAGGCATATCTAATAGAGCAACCAGTATAACAGAGGCCCGGTATATCAGAGGCATATCTAATAGAGGAACCAATATAACAGAGGCATATCTAATAAAGGAACCATATAACAGAGGCATATCTAATAGTGGAACCAGTATAACAGAGGCATATCTAATAGAGGAACCAGTATAACAGAGGCATATCTAATAGAGCAACCAGTATAACAGAGGCCCGGTATATCAGAGGCATATCTAATAGAGGAACCATATAACAGAGGCATATCTAATAGAGGAACCAGTATAACAGACGCATATCTAATAGAGGAACCAGTATAACAGAGGCGTATCTAAAGAGCAACCAATATATCAGAGGCATATCTAATAGAGGAACCATATAACAGAGGCATATCTAATAGAGGAACCAGTATAACAGACTCATATCTAATAGATGAACCAGTATAACAGAGGCATATTTAATAGAATAATCAGTATAACAGAAGCATATCTAATAGAATAACCAGTATAACATAAGCATACCTAATAAAATAACCAGTATAACAGAGGCATATCTAATAGAATAACCAGTATAACATAGGCATATCTAATAGAATAACCAGTATAACAGAAGCATATCTAATAGAATAACCAGTATAACAGAGGCATATCTAATAGAATAACCAGTTTAACAGAGGCATATCTAATAGAATAACCAGTATAACAGAAGCATATCTAATAGAATAACCAGTATAACAGAGGCATATCTAATAGAATAACCAGTTTAACAGAGGCATATCTAATAGAATAAACAGTATAACAGAGGCATATCTAATAGAATAACCTGTATAACAGAGGCATATCTAATAGAATAACCAGTATAACAGAGGCATATTTAATAGAATAGCCAGTATAACATAGGCATATCTAATAGAATAGATAGTGCAAGGAGCCAGTCATCATATAATTAGATAGTACTGTACATGTTTCGTTTTCATTCGTTTATTTTGATAATTATTGATATTAAATATTTCCATAAATGCGGGCTGATGTTTTCACTAGAAATTGTTAACGATCGTGCACTGTTAGATTGATACCTCTCTTATGTTGATGGTTCTTGTAGAAATGTGAGACTTTTTGGTTTGTACTTTTGTTAGACTGATGTCTCTTGTTAGACTGATGTATCTTGTTAGACTGATATCTCTTGTTAGACTGATGTCTCTTGTTAGACCGATGTCTCTTGTTAGACTGATGTCTCTTGTATCTCTTGTTAGACTGATGTCTCTTGTTAGACTGATATCTCTTGTTAGACTGATGTCTCTTGTTAGACTGATGTCTCTTGTTAGACTGATATCTCTTGTTAGACTGATGTCTCTTGTTAGACTGATGTCTCTTGTTAGACTGATGTCTCTTGTTAGACTGATGTCTCTTGTATCTCTTGTTAGACTGATGTCTCTTGTTAGACTGATATCTCTTGTTAGACTGATGTCTCTTGTTAGACTGATGTCTCTTGTTAGACTGATGTCTCTTGTATCTCTTGTTAGACTGATGTCTCTTGTTAGACTGATGTCTCTTGTTATACTGATGTCTTTTGTTAGACTGGTGCCTCTTGTTATACTGATGTCTCTTATTAGACTGGTGTCTCTTGTTAGACTGATATCTCTTGTTATACTGGTGCCTCTTGTTTGACTGATATCTCTTGTTAGACTGGTGTCTCTTGTTAGACTGGTGTCTCTTGTTAGACTGGTGCCTCTTGTTAGACTGGTGGCTCTTGTTAGACGGATATCTCTTGTTAGTTGATATCTCTTGTTAGACTGATATCTCTTGTTAGACGAGTGCATCTTGTTAGGCTGATGTCTCTTGTTATACTGATGTATCTTGTTATACTGATGTCTCTTGTTATACTGGTGCCTCTTGTTAGGCTGATGTTTCTCGTTTGACTGGTGCCTCTTGTTAGACTGATGCCTCTTGTTAGACTGGTGCCTCTTGTTAGACTGGTGCCTCTTGTTAGACTGATGCCTCTTGTTAGACTGGTGCCTCTTGTTATACTGATGTCTCCATTTAGACTGGTGTCTCTTGTTATACTGATGTCTCCATTTAGACTGGTGCCTCTTGTTATACTGATGTCTCCATTTAGACTGGTGTCTCTTGTTAGACTGGTGTCTCTTGTTATACTGATGTCTCTTGTTATACTGATGTCTCTTGTTATACTGATGTCTCTTGTTATACTGATGTCTCTTGTTATACTGATGTCTCTTGTTAGACTGGTGTCTCTTGTTATACTGATGTCTCTTGTTATACTGATGTCTCTTGTTATACTGATGCCTCTTGTTAGACTGGTGTTTCTTGTTATACTGATGCCTCTTGTTAGACTGGTGTTTCTTGTTATACTGATGCCTCTTGTTAGACTGGTGTCTCTTGTTATACTGGTGCCGCTTGTTAGACAGGTGTCTCTTGTTATACTGGTGCCTCTTGTTATACTGATGTCTCATGTTAGACTGATGTCTCATGTTAGACTGGTGTCTCTTGTTATACTGATGTCTCATGTTAGACTGATGTCTCTTGTTATACTGATGTCTCATGTTAGACTGATGTCTCTTGTTAGACTGGTGCCTCTTGTTAGACTGGTGCCTCTTGTTATACTGATGTCTCTTGTTAGACTGGTGTTTCTTGTTAGACTGATGTCTCTTGTTAGACTTGTGCCTCTTGTTAAACTGATGTCTCTTGTTATACTGATGTCTCTTGTTAGACTGATGTCTCTTGTTAGACTGGTGTCTCTTGTTAGACTGATGTGTCTTATTAGACTGGTGTCTCTTGTTAGACTGATGTCTCTTGATAGACTGGTGTCTCTTGTTATACTGATGTCTCTTGTTAGACTGGTGTCTCTTGTTAGACTGATGTCTCTTGTTAGACTGATGTCTCTTTTTAGACTGGTGTCTCTTGTTAGACTGATTTCTCTTGTTAGACTGGTGTCTCTTGTTATACTGATGTCTCTTGTTAGACTGGTGTCTCTTGTTAGACTGATGTCTCTTGTTATACTGATGTCTCTTGTTAGACTGGTGTCTCTTGTTAGACTGATGTCTCTTGTTATACTGATGTCTCTTGTTAGACTGGTGTCTCTTGTTATACTGGTGCCGCTTGTTATACTGATGTCTCTTGTTAGACTGGTGTCTCTTGTTAGACTGGTGTCTCTTGTTATACTGATGTCTCATGTTAGACTGATGCCTCTATATGACTGGTGCCTCCATATGACTGGTGCCTTTATTAGCTTTATACCTTTATTATATTGGTGCATCTATTAGATTGGTGCCTCTATATGACTGGTGCCTCTATTAGACTGGTGCCTCCATATGACTGGTGCCTTTATTAGCTTTATACCTTTATTATATTGGTGCATCTATTAGATTGGTGCCTCTATATGACTGGTGCCTCCATATGAGTTGTGCCTCTATTAGACTGGTGCCTCTATTCGACTGGTGCCTCTATTAGACTGGTGCCTTTATTAGCTTTATACCTTTATTATATCGGTGCATCTATTAGATTCTTGCATCTATATGACTGGTGCCTCTATATGACTGGTGCCTCCATATGACTGGTGCCTCTATTAGACTGGTGATCCTATTAGACTGGTGCCTTTATTAGCTTTATACCTTTATTATGTTGGTGCATCTATTAGATTGGTGCCTCTATATGACTGGTGCCTCCATATGACTGGTGCCTCCATATGACTGGTGCCTCTATATGACTGGTGCCTCCATATGACTGGTGCCTCTATATGACTGGTGCCTCTATTAGAATGGTGCCTCTATTAGACTGGTGCCTTTATTAGCTTTATACCTTTATTATATTGGTGCATCTATTAGACTGGTGCCTATATATGACTGGTGCCTCCATATGACTGTTGCCTCTATTAGACTGGTGCCTCTATTAGACTGGTGCCTCTATTAGACTGGTGCCTCTATTAGACTGGTGCCTCTATTAGACTGGTGCCTATTTATGACTGGTGCCTCTATATGACTGGTGCCTCTATATGACTGGTACCTCTATTAGACTGGTGCCTCTATTAGACTGGTGCATCTATTAGACTGGTGCCTTTATTAGCTTTATACCTTTATTATATTGGTGCATCTGTTAGACTGGTGCCTCTATATGACTGGTGCCTCCATATGACGGGTGCCTCTATTAGACTGGTGCCTCTATTAAACTGGTGCCTCTATTAGACTGGTGCCTTTATTAGCTTTATACCTTTATTATATTGGTGCATCTATTAGACTGGTGCCTCTATATGACTGGTGCCTCCATATGACTGGTGCTTCTATTAGACTGGTGCCTCTATTAGACTGGTGTTGCCTCTATTAGAATGGTGCCTTTATTAGACTGTTGCCTCTATATGACTGGTGCCTCTATATGACTGGTGCCTCTATATGACTGGTGCCTCTATATGACTGGTGCCTCTATATGACTGGTGCCTCTATTAGACTGGTGCATCTATTAGACTGGTGCATCTATTAGACTGGTGCCTCTATTAGACTGGTGTTGCTTCTATTAGACTTGTGCCTCTATTAGACTGGTGCCTCTATTAGACTGGTGCTTCTATATGACTGGTGCCTCTATTAGACTGGTGCCTCTATTAGCCTTATACCTTTATTATATCGGTGCATCTATTAGACTGGTGTCTCTATATGACTGGTGCCTCTATATGACTGGTGCCTCTATATGACTGGTGCCTCTATATGACTGGTGCCTCTATATGACTGGTGCCTCTATATGACTGGTGCCTCTATTTGACTATTGCATCTATTAGATTGGTGCCTCTATTAGACTGGTGTCTCTATATCACTGGTGCCTCTATTAGACTGGTGCCTCTATTAGACTGGGGCCTCTATTAGACTGGTGCCTCTATTAGACTGATACCTCTATTAGACTGGTGCCTCTATTAGACTGGTGCCTCTATTAGACTGTTGCCTCTATATGACTGGTGCCTCTATATGACTGGTGCCTCTATATGACTGGTACCTCTATTTGACTGGTGCCTCTATATGACTGGTGCCTATATATGACTGGTGCCTCTATTAGACTGGTGCCTCTATTAGACTGGTGCCTCTATTAGACTGTTGCCTCTATATGACTGTTGCCTCTATATGACTGGTACCTCTATTTGACTGGTACCTCTATTAGACTGGTGCCTCTATATGACTGGTGCCTATATTAGACTGGTACCTCTCTTAGAATGATGCACCCATTAGACTGGTGCCTTTAATAGACTGCTGCCTTTAATAGACTGGTGCCTTTAATAGATTTATATCTTTATTATACGGGTGCCTCTATTAGACTTATGTCTTTATTATACTGGTGCCTCTGTTTGACTTGTCTTAAATTATACTGGTGCCTCTATTATATTTATGTTTTTATTATAATGGTGCATCTATTTGACGAGTGCCTTTATAGGACTGATGCATCCATTACATTGGTGCACCTATTATACTGGTGCATCTATTAAATATGCCTCTGTTATACTGGTTATTCTATTAGATATGCCTCTGTTAAACTGGTTATTCTATTAGATATGCCTCTGTTATACTGGTTATTCTATTAGATATGCCTCTGTTATACTGGTTATTCTATTAGATATGCCTATGTTATACTGGCTATTCTATTAAATATGCCTCTGTTATACTGGTTATTCTATTAGATATGCCTCTGTTATACAGGTTATTCTATTAGATATGCCTCTGTTATACTGTTTATTCTATTAGATATGCCTCTGTTAAACTGGTTATTCTATTAGATATGCCTCTGTTATACTGGTTATTCTATTAGATATGCTTCTGTTATACTGGTTATTCTATTAGATATGCCTCTGTTAAACTGGTTATTCTATTAGATATGCCTCTGTTATACTGGTTATTCTATTAGATATGCCTATGTTATACTGGTTATTCTATTAGATATGCCTCTGTTATACTGGTTATTTTATTAGGTATGCTTATGTTATACTGGTTATTCTATTAGATATGCCTCTGTTATACTGGTTATTCTATTAGATATGCCTATGTTATACTGGTTATTTTATTAGATATGCCTATGTTATACTGGTTATTCTATTAGATATGCCTCTGTTATACTGGTTATTCTATTAGATATGCCTATGTTATACTGGTTATTCTATTAGATATGCCTCTGTTATACTGGTTATTTTATTAGGTATGCTTATGTTATACTGGTTATTCTATTAGATATGCTTCTGTTATACTGATTATTCTATTAAATATGCCTCTGTTATACTGGTTCATCTATTAGATATGAGTCTGTTATACTGGTTCCTCTATTACATATGCGTCTGTTATATGGTTCCTCTATTAGATATGCCTCTGATATATTGGTTGCTCTTTAGATACGCCTCTGTTATACTGGTTCCTCTATTAGATATGCGTCTGTTATACTGGTTCCTCTATTAGATATGCCTCTGTTATATGGTTCCTCTATTAGATATGCCTCTGTTATATGGTTCCTCTATTAGATATGCCTCTGATATACCGGGCCTCTGTTATACTGGTTCCTCTATTAGATATGCCTCTGTTATATGGTTCCTCTTTTAGATATGCCTCTGATATACCGGGCCTCTGTTATACTGGTTGCTCTATTAGATATGCCTCTGTTATACTGGTTCCTCTATTAGATATGCCTCTGTTATACTGGTTCCACTATTAGATATGCCTCTGTTATATGGTTCCTTTATTAGATATGCCTCTGTTATATTGGTTCCTCTATTAGATATGCCTCTGATATACCGGGCCTCTGTTATACTGGTTGCTCTATTAGATATGCCTCTGTTATACTGGTTCCTCTATTAAATATGCCTCTGATATACTGGGCCTCTGTTATACTGGTCGCTCTATTAGATATGCCTCTGTTATACTGGTTCTTCTATTAGATATGCATCTGTTATACTGGTTCCTCTATTAGATATGCCTCTGTTATACTGGTTCTTCTATTAGATATGCATCTGTTATACTGGTTCGTCTATTAGATATGCCTCTGTTATACTGGTTCCTCTATTAGATATGCATCTGTTATACTGGTTCGTCTATTAGATATGCCTCTGTTATACTTGTTCCTCTATTAGATATGTCTCTGTTATACTGGTTCCTCTATTAGATATGCCTCTGTTATACTGGTTCCTCTATTAGATATGCCTCTGTTATACTGGTTCCTCTATTAGATATGCCTCTGTTATACTGGTTCCTCTATTAGATATGCCTCTGTTATACTGGTTCCTCTATTAGATATGCCTCTGTTATACTGATTCCTCTTTTACATTGTTGCTTCTATTAGACTGTGCTAAAGTATTAAGCTAATGTAATGGTGCGTCTATTAAAATTACGCCTCTGTTAGACTGGTGATTTTATAGACTGATGCATCTATTAGATTAAAGCTCTCTTAGACTATTGCTTAGACTGGTTCCCTTATAAAACTGTGACCGTTAATCTCAAA
Organism: Megaustenia siamemsis; assembly: GCA_032433765.1. NCBI lineage: Eukaryota > Metazoa > Mollusca > Gastropoda > Stylommatophora > Ariophantidae > Megaustenia > Megaustenia siamemsis. The sequence continues at coordinate 19,124,911 of JAVIAB010000024.1, read as the reverse complement.
CATTTCTTAGACTGATGCCTTCTGTCAGATTGATATCTCTTGTTTACAAGTGCTTCTATTGAACTGACACCATGTTTGACTTCATCCGCGACCAACTCTTGCTACACATCTACACACATTGACAAAGCACACGAAGTGATCAAGTGTTGTGTGATACCCTAGCCAACATTTTGGATGCGAGAGCTGTAACTCCACTCAAGCTCTGGAAAAAAAAAGACTAATTACCTGTGTAAATAAAGGCCCTCGAAAACTACTCGAAAAAAATCGGAGAGACATTAAACCAAATAAAATTATTATTATTACTTTTATTGTTATTATTGTTCTTGGAAGGTTGTGATCTAAGTTCACAGTTCTTGTAATGTTGTGATCTAAGTTAACAGTTCTTGGGATTCTGTGATCTACGTTAACAGTTCTTGTGATGTTGTGATCTAAGTTAACAGTTCTTGTGATGTTGTGATCTAAGTCCACAGTTCTTGTGATGTTGTGATCTAAGTTCACAGTTCTTGTGATGTTGTGATCTAAGTTCACAGTTCTTGTGATGTTGTGATCTAAGTCCACAGTTCTTGGAAGGTTGTGATCTAAGTTAACAGTTCTTGTGATGTTGTGATCTACGTTCACAGTTCTTGTGATGTTGTGATCTAAGTTATACAGTTCTTGGAAGGTTGTGATCTCAGTTAACAGTTCTTGTGATGTTGTGATCTACGTTCACAGTTCTTGTGATGTTGTGATCTAAGTTAACAGTTCTTGTGATGGTGTGATCTACGTTCACAGTTCTTGGAAGGTTGTGATCTAAGTTCACTGTTCTTGGAAGGTTGTGATCTAAGTTCACAGTTCTTGGGATGTTGTTATCTAAGTTCACAGTTCTTGTGATGTTCTGATCTACTTTCTCAGTTCTGGTGATGTTGTGATCTAAGTTCACTGTTCTTGGAAGGTTGTGATCTAAGTTCACAGTTCTTGTGGTGTTCTGATCTACTTTCTCAGTTCTGGTGATGTTGTGATCTAAGTTCACTGTTCTTGGAAGGTTGTGATCTAAGTTCACTGTTCTTGGAAGGTTGTGATCTAGGTTCACTGTTCTTGTGTTCACTGTTCGAAAGCCGCAGTGTCCAGGTTTTGGTCCGCTCATGTGTTCTAAGCATGTTTATATTGTCTTTTTTTTCTGCTAATTTTCGTTCTTTTCGTTAGACACTTGTCTCAGTTCGACCGTTTCTTTGTTGGGTTGAAACTTCTGTTAGTCTAATACCCCTGATAGGCTTCTGTTACTCTGATGCCCCTGATAGGCTTCTATTACTCTAATGCCCCTAATAGGCATCTGTTACTCTGATGCACCTGATAGGCTTCTGTTAGTCTGATGCCCCTAATATGCTTCTGTTACTCTAATGCCCCTGATAGGCTTCTGTTAGTCTGATGCCCCTGATAAACTTCTGTTACTCTGATGCCCCTGATAGGCTTCTGTTACTCTGATGCCCTGATAGGCTTCTGTTACTCTGATGCCCCTGATAGGCTTCTGTTACTCTGATGCCCCTGATAGGCTTCTGTTAGTCTGATGCCCCTGATAAACATTTGTAAATCTAATGCTCCTGATAGGCTTTTGTTAGTCTGATGCCCCTGATTAGCTTCTGTGTCTGATGCCCCTGATAAGCTTCTGTTAGTTTGATGACCCTGATAAGCTTCTATTAGTCTGATGTCCCTGATAGGCTTCTGTTAGTCTGATGCCCCTGATAAACATTTGTAATTGTAATGCCCCTGATAAACTTCTGTTAGTCTAATGCCCCTGATAGGCTTCTGTTAGCCTGATGCCCCTGATAAACATTTGTAATTGTAATGCCCCTGATAAACTTCTGTTAGTCTAATGCCCCTGATAGACTTCTGTTAGTCTGATGCCCCTGATAAACATTTGTAATTGTAATGCCCCTGATAAACTTCTGTTAGTCTAATGCCCCTGATAGGCTTCTGTTAGCCTGATGCCCCTGATAAACATTTGCAAGTCTAATGCCCCTGATGTGTTTCTTTTAGTCTAATACCCCTGATAAGCTTCTGTTAGCCTGATGCCCCTGATAAACATTTGTAAGTCTAATGCCCCTGGTATGTTTCTTTTAGTCTGATGTTCCAGTTAATCTTAATTTCGATAGCCTGATGTCCAGTGAGTCCTGTACCAGTTTGATATTTTTTTTTTTTAATTCTGATGTTCTTGTTAGATTTTTCTTTTAGTCTGATGTCTGGTTAGTTTGATACAACGGTTAGTCTGATGTCTGGTTAGTTTGATACAACGGTTAGTCTGATGTCTGGTTAGTTTGATACAACGGTTAGTCTGATGTCTGGTTAGTTTGACACAACGGTTAGTCTGATGTCTGGTTAGTTTGATACAACGGTTAGTCTGATGTCTGGTTAGTTTGATACAACGGATAGTCTGATCTTTGTGCTAGTCTGATGCTCTAGTTAGTCTGATGTTTCAATTAGTCCGATGTTCTGATTAATCTTATATCCTGGCTAGTCTGAAATTTGTGCTTGTCTGATGCTCTAGTTAGTCTGATGTTTCAATTAGTCCGATGTTCTGATAAATCTTATATCCTGGCTAGTCTGATATTTGTGCTAGTCTGATGGCCTATTTAGTCCATATTTCTGTTAGTCTATGATCCGTTATTTTTTTCTTTTTGAACAATCCAAATATATTGTGAGAAAAAAGAAATAGACTAAAAACAGAGAAAAGATACTGGACAATTTATGTAAATTATTCGTACGGAGTTAACAATATAAATGATAAACATTTGTAGAGATAATTATGAAGATGACTGGAAGGCGATGGTTTGGTAGAAAGTAAACTCTTGCACGTAACATGGTGAGGTAGCGATGTTTTTCTTGACATCCGTTGTTCTGCTGGAGAAGTTGGAACCTGTCCTGCCTAACTATGCAGTACTAGTTCTTCTATATCAGTGGGATCTTATCACTCCGAGACCAGTTTTAGATATTGAAGGTTGTGGAGGCACATGATCACCTAAGCCAGAAGGCATGATATTGGATAGAGATGATGATGACCGTGTGGTTGTGGTGGTAAGGGTGAAGAGAATTATGGTGCTGATAATAGTGGTGTTGATGAAGATGATGTTGGTAGTGGTGATGATGCCAATGGTAGTGGTAATGATGCCGGTGGTAGTGGTAATGATGCCGGTGGTAGTGGTAATGATGCCGGTGGTAGTGGTAATGATGACGGTGGTAGTGGTAATGATGACGGTGGTAGTGGTGATGATGCCGGTGGTAGTGGTAATGATGCCGGTGGTAGTGGTAATTATGCCGGTGGTAGTGGTAATGATGCCGGTGGTAGTGGTAATGATGCCGGTGGTAGTGGTAATGATGACAGTGGTAGTGGTAATGATGCCGGTGGTAGTGTTAATGATGCCGGTGGTAGTGGTAATGATGACGGTGGTAGTGGTAATGATGCCGGTGGTAGTGGTAATGATGGTAGTGGCAGTGGTGATGATGGTAGTGGCAGTGGTGATGACGTTGAAAAAATAACGATAATAACAATAATGATTACGCCAACCTATCTTTAACTTTCTAAGCACGTTTTAGTTAATGGCGACCCTATTAAAAGTAGCCACAGAAAACCACTGAATGGATACAATAATTGCTTCTAGAACTCTTCTCTAACCACAATCTACTACTACCATTTACAATAACAATATAACACAGGTAGGATATTTATTATTCTGTGTGTGTACTCTCTTATAAAGCCAGACGATGAATGATACTAATTACCATTACTCGACCATCTTGAATCTCTAGCGGCTCTGAGAATTATCCGCACTTGATTGGATGAACGTTTTAGAGTCAAGATAGACTATATTCAGGTATAAACATATCACAATGGCTGTTTACACAGACCTCTCTCTCTCGGGGATGGAATCGAATAAGTCTGTTATAGGTTAGTCATCATATATATAATAGCCACAGTCCGTGAATAACATTAAATCTTTCAATTTCAAATGAAGAAATGATTATATATCTTGATTTTGTGACTGATGAATTTCATTTAAAATAACGTTTTAAATCGGGCAGAAGTACTTACACAATTTGTTGTCGTAAATAAATTATTATTGAGTGAATATATAATTTGTATATTACATTTACGGTTTAATTTTGTTGCCACGGTATTGTAGCGTGTGGTTATTGGTGCTTTATAAGAAAGCATATACATAAACAAATAATTGTAACTATCAGAAGCTTTAGAAAAATAACACACAAATGGACTCTTTTTGCGTACGTTGCCTGAAAGTGTTCCCTATCAATAGTGGTGGCAGTAGTGGCAGCGTATATAGTATAGGGGTAGTGTCGATATCATAGTAACAGAGTCTTTAAGTATGTTGTAGGGTCTGTAGCATAGTGGTAGCATCTGTGACACAGTGGTAGCATCTGTAGCAAAGTGATAGTGTATATAGTAAAGTGGTAGAGTCAGTAACTTAGTGATAGGTAGCGTCTGAAGCATAGTGTTAGGTAGCGTATGTAGCAAAGTGATATGTAGCGTTTGTAGCATAGTGTTATGTAGCGTTTGTAGCATAGTGTTACGTAGCGTTTGTAGCATAGTGATATGTAGCGTTTGTAGCATAGTGATAGCGTCAGTAGCATAGAGGTCGAGTTTTGTCGTTTCTTGGATACTATCATCCTGTCTCTTTCTTTGTCTGTCTCTCTGCCTTCCTCCTTTATAGTTACTTGAAAGAATGGCCTTTGATGTATCAGGTGATTGATGTAAGTGACCAAACCATTTCATTTTGCGTGTCTTCACAATAGTCAAAAGATTATGAGAAAATGATCATTTTCGTAACACGAACTAAGAGAAGCCCAAAATCTTATGAAAACATTTCACCTCCATAGCTAGTATCTTCCTCTATATCTAAGCTGTAATTGTCTATGTTTCTCAAGCGTAAAGAAAAACCTGATATAACAAAGGGTGCTCATCAACCTGATTTTAGTGCAAAAAGTTATTTCTGACATGACACTGACTTCTGTTATTTCTGGCCAGACACTGACTTTTGTTATTTCTGACCTGACATTAACTTCTGTTATTCTGTTATTTCTGACATGACACTGACTTCTGTTATTTCTGGCCTGACACTGACTTCTGTTATTTCTGGCCTGACACTGACTTCTGTTATTTCTGGCCTGACACTGACTTCTGTTATTTCTGGCCTGACACTGACTTCTGTTATTTCTGGCCTGACACTGACTTCTGTTATTTCTGGCCTGACACTGACTTCTGTTATTTCTGACTTGACACTGACTTTTGTTATTTCTGACCTGACACTGATTTCTGTTATTTCTGGCCTGACACTGACTTCTGCTATTTCTGACCTGACACTGACTTCTGTTATTTCTGACCAGACACTCTTCTTCTACTTCTACCTTTTTAGCTCCCAGTGGAGCATAGGTCTTCAACAAACACTTTCCAAGTCGTTCTGTTTTTTGCCATTCTTTCAAGATCATTCCATCTTTTCCCCATCATCTTCATCTCTGCTTCTATCTGTCTTCTCCAAGAATTCCTTGGTCTTCCTCTTTGTCTTTTCCCCTGGGGATTCCAAAAAAAGGTCCTGTTGTGTAATACTCTCAGTTGGCTTCCGTAGTGTGTGTCCTATCCAGCGCCATCGTCTTCGCTGTATCTCTTTATCCACTGGTATTTGACTGGTACATTTCCATAATTCTATGTTAGTGATTTTGTCCTGCCATTTCCATCCCTTTATTCTGCGTAAGCCTCCATTAATGAAAGTCTGTATCTTCGTGATTGCGAATTTTGTTGTTCTCCATGTATCACAGCCATATAATAGGACCACCCTAACATTTGAGTTGGAAATTTTTATTTTTGTATTTAACCTAATTTCTTTGGATCTCCATATGTTTCCCAGTGCAATGAAAGTCCCTCTTGCTTTTGATATGCTTATTTTGGTATCATTATCTGTTCCTCCCTCTTTATCTATATTACTGGCCAGATATATGTAAGATTGTACATCTAATAGAGATATTTCTCCTAGTTTTATTTGGTTATTGCCAACTGTATTAATTCTCATAATGTTGGTCTTATCTCTATTAATCTTTAGTCCTAGCTGTTGTGATCTCTCATCTAATATACTCATTTTATCCTGCATCTGTTGATGGCTGTGTGATAGGAGAGCTATGTCATCAGCAAAGTCTAAATCGTCAAGTTGTTTGGTCAGTGACCACTGGATTCCATTTCTGTTGTTTTGAGTTATTTTCATAATCCAATCTATGGCCAGTAGAAAGAGAAATGGAGACAGATGGCATCCCTGCCTTACTCCTGTTCTTATTTCAAATGCTTCTGTAATCTGTCCTTCATGCACCACACTACATTTCGTTCCTTCATACATTGTTTTTATCAGGTTAATAAACTTTATGGGGATTCCGTCATGACTCAGCAACTTCCAAAGCATTCTTCTGTCTAAACTATCAAATGCCTTCTCATAATCTATGAATCCAATATAAAGTGGGGATTTTAGTTCTAAACTTTGTTCAACTATTATACGTAGAGTAGTTATTTGATCAGCACATGATATGTTCTTCCTAAAACCTGCTTGTTTATCTCTCAAATGTTTCTCTATGGCCTCTTTTAGTCTCTCCAGAAAGATCCTGCTTAATATTTTTTCCTGGCACTGATAGTAGCATAATTCCCCTATAATTTGTCCACTCCTGTAAACTTCCTTTCTTTGGTAGTTTGATCATATAACCTTCTTTCCAGTCTTTAGGTATTTCTTCCCTCTCCCAAATTTTAACCAATAGATTATGTAGCATCTTGGTAGAGGTGTTAATATCTGCTTTGATGGCTTCCGAAGGAATTTCATCTGGTCCTGTGGCTTTACCATTTTTTAATAGTTTGATGGCTTTCATTATTTCTTCTTTGCTTGGTTTTCCGCAGTTAACGTGTAACTCTTCTTCTGCTGGTAGTATATCTGGAGGATTATTTGAGCCAGGTCTGTTCAAAAGTTCTTCAAAGTGCTCTTTCCATCTCTCCATTTGTTCCCTTATATTACTAAGCAGATTTCCTTTCTTATCTTTAATAAAGGCATTGATCTGTTTTTATTTTCCACTTAATTTCTTTGTGCTGTTGTACAGTTGTTTCATATTTCCTTTATTTACTGCTTCTTCTGCCTCTTTAACTAGTTCATCTATATATTTCCTCTTATCCCTTTTAATGCATCTTCTCACTTCTTTGTTCACCTCTGTGTAAGCTTCCTGTGTCTTGGCTTTATTACTTCTCGTTTTGCTTTTATTTATGTCTGCTTTCTTGTTCTTTCTTTCTTTAATTTTGTCCAGGGTTTCTGCTGTCCTCCATGCCTTATTATGGCGTTCTCTTTTCCCTAGTGTTTCTTCGCATGTCTCTTTCCATATATCTTTTACCTGTTTCCAATGATCTTCTATATTTATTGTATTTTCTAGTTGTTGGAGGACTTGGTATTTGTTTGATATTGTGACTGCGAATTTATCTTTACCTGACACTGATTTCTGTTAATTCTGGCCTGACACTGACTTCTATTAATTCTGACCTGACACTGACTTCTGTTATTTCTGACCTGACACTGACTTCTGTTATTTATGGCCTGACACTAACTTTTGTTATTTCTGGCCTGACACTGACTTCTGTTATTTGTGACCTGACACTGACTTCTGTTATTTCTGACCTGAAACTGACTTCTGTTATTTCTGACCTGACACTAACTTCTGTTATTTCTGGCCTGACACTGACTTCTGTTATTTCTGACCTGACACTGACTTCTGTTATTTCTGACCTGACACTGACTTCTGCTGTTTCTGACCTGACACTGACTTCTGTTATTTCTGACCTGAAACTGACTTCTGCTGTTTCTGACCTGACACTGACTTCTGTTATTTCTGACCTGACACTGACTTCTGTTATTTCTGGCCTGACACTGACTTCTGTTATTTCTGGCCTGACACTGACTTCTGTTATTTCTGACCTGACACTGGCTTCTGCTTGAAAAGTACTAAACACGAGGCCGGGACAAAAACTGCAATTGATAGGTAACATCAACATGTAGACAGACAACAAATCACAGAGTGTGCAGTAGAGTTTGGTTTCATGGTAACGCACTTTAAATGTGAGAACAGTCATGATAAACCCAATGTTTTACATACATAAATATGTAGCATACGATTCACTGCATATATGTACATACATACATATGAACAGACTCAGCCAAATAACCATCCAGATATACAACCAGCATAAGAGATGCACATTAATTATGGAAAACCAAGCAAAGAAGAAATAATGAAAGCCATCAAGCTATTAAAAAATGGTAAAGCCACAGGACCAGATGAAATTCCTTCAGAAGCCATCAAAGCAGATATTAACACCCCTACCAAGATGTTACATAATCTACTATAAAATATGGGAGAGAGAAGAAATACCTAAAGACTGGAAAGAAGGTTATATGATCAAACTAACAAAGAAAGGAAGTTTACAGGAGTGCACAAATTATAGCTTAATTAAGCTACTATCAGTGCCAGGAAAAATACTAAACAGAATCATTCTGGGGAGACTAAAATAGGCCATAGAGAAACATTTGAGAGATGAACAAGCAGGTTTTAGGAAGAACATATCATGTGCTGATCAAATAACTACTCTACGTATAATAGTTGAACAAAGTTTAGAACTAAAATCCCCACTTTATATTGGATTCATAGATTACGAAAAGGCATTTGATAGCTTAGACAGAGGAATGCTTTGGAAGTTGCTGAGTCATGACGGAATCCCCATAAAGTTTATTAACCTGATAAGAACAATGTATGAAGAAATTATATGTAGTGTTCTGCAGGAAAGGCAACTTACAGAAGCATTTCAAATAGGAACAGGAGTAAGGCAGGGATGCCTTCTGTCTCCACTTCTCTTTCTTCTGGCCATAGATTGGATTATGAAAATAACTCAGAACAGAAATGGAATCCAGTGGTTACTGACCAAGCTGATAAAATAGCTCTCCTATCAACAGATGCAAGATAAAATGAGCATACTTGATGAGAGATCACAACAGCAGGGACTGAAAATAAATAGAGATAAGACCAAAATTATGAGAATTCATGCATTTGGCAATAATGAATTAATGGGTGGCAATATATACAAAGAAGGAGGAACATAGAATTATTAGGAAATAAGGATATAAAAAGCAGGATATGCCTTAGTTGCACTAGGAAATATGGAAGTCCAAAGAAATTAGGTTAAATACAAAAATAAAAACGTTTAACACTAATGTTAAGTCAGTTCTATTATATGGCTGTGAAACATGGAGACCAACAAAAATGACAAAAAACGAAGATACATACCTTCATTAATGGATGCTTACGCAGGATAAAATGATGGAAGTGGCAGGACAAAATTATTAACCTAGAGTTATTGAAAAATACCAGTCAAATCTCAGTAGACAAAGATATACAACGAAGACAATGGCGCTGGATAGGACACACACTGCGGAAGCCAACCGAGAGTATTACACGACAGGCCCTTGTTGGGAATCCCAAGGGGATGAGACAAAGAGGAAGGGGAAAATATTCTTGGAGAAGACAGGTGGAAGTAGTAGAGAAGAAGATGATGGGAAAGACATGGAATGATCTTAAAAGCTTGGCAAGAATCAGGATGGCTTGGAACGTGTTTGTTTGAGACCTATGCTCCATGGGGAGTTGCAAGGAAGAAGGTATACATTCATACACACCGTATCTACATGTGTCTCATATCATACATGTCATGTACAATTATATACTTTTATAACATTTCACACACACGCACACACTCACACACAGACAGAGAGGATGAGAGAGAGACATCTATCACTCATCACCCACCCATTTACTCTATCACACGTCTCCCACACATTTACTCTATCACATATCTCCCACACATTTACTCTATCACGCATCTCCCACACATTTACTCTATCACACATCTCCTACACATTTACTCTATCACACATTTACTCTATCACACATCTCCCACACATTTACTCTATCACACGTCTCCCACACATTTACTCTATCACACATCTCCCACACATTTACTCTATCACGCATCTCCCACACATTTACTCTATCACACATCTCCCACACATTTACTCTATCACACGTCTCCCACACATTTACTCTATCACACATCTCCCACACATTTACTCTATCACACATCTCCCACACATTTACTCTATCACACATCTCACACATTTACTCTATCACACGTCTCCCACACATTTACTCTATCACACGTCTCCCACACATTTACTCTATCACACATTTACTCTATCACACATCTCCCACACATTTACTCTATCACACGTCTCCCACACATTTACTCTATCACACATCTCCCACACATTTACTCTATCACTCATCACCCACCCATTTACTCTATCACACGTCTCCCACACATTTACTCTATCACACATCTCCCACACATTTACTCTATCACACATCTCCCACACATTTACTCTATCACACATCTCCCACACATTTATTCTATCACACATCTCCCACACATTTACTCTATCACACATCTCCCACACATTTACTTTATTACACGTCTCCCACACATTTACTCTATCACACATCTCCCACACATTTACTCTATCACACATCTCCCACACATTTACTCTATCACACATCTCCCACACATTTACTCTATCGCACACCTCCCACACATTCACTCTATCACACACCACCACACATTTACTCTATCGCACACCTCCCACACATTCACTCTATCACACACCTCCCACACATTCACTCTATCACACACCTCCCACACATTTACTCTATCGCACATCTCCCACACATTTACTCTATCACAACTCTACGATTCATCAAAAACAAGCCCTCGCACAAGCCTCCACATGTGTGTGTGTGTGTGTTTGTGTGTGTGTGTGTGTGTGTGTGATGACGGTGACAAACTGGATCGACGTGAATGCACGAGATGGCAGAGCTGGGGCAAGCTGTAGCCAGTAATTACAAGACAAACATCTCTTTCTGCGGGTTCTCGCAGCAATTGTCACGTGACAAGCGTTTACCTCACTCCTACATCGATTCTTGATTATCCATTTTGGTCGTGCCTGTTTGGGGAGTCAAGCATTTGCTGTTGTATAGAACCATCATGTTTGAGTGTTGTATGGAATAGTTGTGTGTAAAGATAATGTTGAATGTTGTATATGGTAGTTCTCTATAAAGATAATGTTGAGTGTTGTATGTGATCGTTCTATATAAAGATAACGTTGAGTGTTGTATGTGGTAGTTCTATATAAAGATAATGTCGAGTGTTGTATGTGGTAGTTCTATATAAAGATAATGTCGAGTGTTGTATGTGGTAGTTCTATATAAAGATAATGTCGAGTGTTGTATGTGGTAGTTCTATATAAAGATAATGTCGAGTGTTGTATGTGGTAGTTCTATATAAAGATAATGTCGAGTGTTGTATGTGGTAGTTGTGTATAAAGATAATGTTGATGCTCTGTGTGTCTGTGTAAAATATATATGTTTGGAAGCTTCTCTATAGAGGACACGCATATATAGATACAGAGATTGATGTTCAGTATGCGACTGTATGTGTTGTAAAATGTGCAGTTGGTATACTTACACTGTATATACCATTTACACTTTACATAACAATTACACTTTATATACCACTTACACTTTATACACTATTTACAATCTACATACTATTTATACTTTATATACTATTTATACTATATATATATTATTTATACTATATATATTGTTTACACTTTAAACACTATTGGCACTGTATATACCATTTACACATTATATGATATTTACACTATATATATATATATATATATATTCTATTTCTGTATAGAATTGTTATAGATAGTGTAAGTGAAAGACCACGGCTGTTCAGTGGTTGGAGCACTCGCTGTTGATCAGACATGTTCATGTTCGGATACGGCGATATTGAACTTAAAATCTGTAGTCTTCACCAAGTCTCTGAAAATGTGTCCAGAAATTATCTAGGACGTAAGGGCGTCCTGGCGTGATGCCGGCCATATCACCCAAAAATGTGCTGTTGAACAAGAGAAAAAAACGGCACTAACATAATATTCCCTAAACGCCTTGCAAGGTAGGGGAGAGGATCTTTACTTATACGTTTAAAAGTGGATTAAAGTGGTTGTAGCAATAATGGTCTTCTTTTTCGTTTTCATTGCATAACCATGGCGCCGGGTGGTGCACCACGGACAGACTTCGTCAACCATCTTTTTTTTTTTCGTACGCCAGCTTTTACCTCTGACGAAGACCCTAGAGACTAGGAACTGAATTTTGCGTGTTAATCCATTTTTCCATGGCAGCCGTGTGCATAGGGGTCCCTCGCCACACAGGCAGATAACTCCGTCTTCGGAGGTACTCATATTTTTCCCGTCGTTGAGTAAATGACGTTTCAAGCCGGGCCTCGCTGCTGAGACCAGGGGTGGTTGCCGCAGAGAGAAATTATAAATAAACATCCCAACTGGAGGAACCGGGATTTCTTAATCTTTCTCTGCATTCATTCATTATTTGGAACTCTGTGAAGCCGAGGTCAATCCACTCTTTCATGTTATCTACCACCTCTTTCTTTGCTTACCTCCCATTCTTCCCACCTTCACAGCTTGTAGAATAGTCTTTGCTGAACCAGAAGATCGAGATCCGTTGCCAAACCTTTTCATTTTGCTCTTCTTCACAATAGTTAAAAGATCAGCATGTACATTCCTTTTTTGTGTCTTTTACGAACTTTTTTTTCATCTGTGATAAGTAAGTTGAGTAAGAAAGGGCATTCGAAGTAATTAAATGGAAGAAAAGAGAGTCAGTATAGGAACGAATTGATCGCCTTCACCACAATCACGTTATGCTACGAAATTATTACTTAAAACATCATAAAGAAACAATCAACATTTTTCGGGCACATCATAAGAAGAGGAAAGTTGAAATACTTGGTTACAGCTGGCAAAATACAGTGACAGATAGATCGTGGACTCTAAGTCAGTCTTATTATATAGCTGTGAAGACATGGAGAACAACAAACATGACAAGCATGAAGATACAGACTTTCATTAATGGATGCTTACGCAGAATAAAAGGATGGAAATGGTAGGACAAAATCACTAACATAGAATTATGGAAATGTACCAGTCAAATACTAGTGGATCAAGAGATACAGCGAAGACGATGGCGCCGGATAGGTCACACACTGCGGAAGTCAACTGAGAGTATTACACAACAGGCCCTTTTTTTGAAGTCCCAGGGAAAAAAAGACAAAGAGAAAGGCCAGTGTATTCTTGGAGAAGACAGATGGAAGCAGAGATGAAGAGGATGGGAGAAGACATGGAATGATCTTAAAAGAAAGGAAAGAAACAGAATGGTTTGGAACGTGATTGTTGAAGACCTATGCTCCACAGGGAGCTGAAAGATAGAAAAAAAGAAGAAGAGATCACAGACGACAACGAGAGAAAATACCTGATGGCTTGGTGTCTTGGCATGGAATAAAGTCAACAACAGAACTGATACGATTCATGATAGATAGAAGATTGAGGAAGGACATGATCGCCTACGCGAACCGGTGTGGCACATGATGATGATGATGGTGATTATTATTACCTCACGGTGATCAGACTTTATGTTTTTTTGTTATCTCCTGACAGTTGTACGTTTATTCTTAAAGGGTTCACAAATAAAGAACACGTTTCTGTCAACAAGCTCAGGTGGGAAACGGATTAAAATGATTTCACTGAAGCGTGTCAGAAATAATTATGATGTGAGGAGAGCTGTGGACCGCGTGCGAGTCGATTAGGTCTCTTCAATTATTGTGTTGGTTGTAATTAGATGCAATTCAATTTTAAGGTTTGCTAGCATCTTGTTTTAGGGGAAATTTACTTAGTACTTACGGAGTACGAACATGCAACTTTGAAAGTCATTCAAGTAGGTTTTAAAGAAGGCACCTCACTGAGTTTTACTGTAATTTTTACATGCAACTTACATAGCACATCGTTCTCATAATGAATCATAGGAGGAAGAGGTATATAACAGCACTGAGAATATACATGCCTCTTCTTCATATGATTCGCTGGATTATCGCCTCGGAAATTTCCCTCTAAAATAATATTCATTTATCATTATTGTTCTCTCAATGACTTGGTAGGCCAATAACAATGTCATTATTGAGTTCATTGACTGGCAACAGGCAATCATCATACCAGTATGGAAAAAAGAAAGGTCGCAAAAGAGATTGCAATCAACATAGAGGTATATCTCTTCTCAGCCATGTAGGAAAACTATACGCCAAATTCTTGGGAAAAAAAGGATGAGACCAATAATAGAACTACAGTTAAGCGATTCTCAACAGGGGTTCAGAAAAAACAGAGGATGTACCGACGCACTATTCATACTAAAACAGCTTGCAGAAAAAACGACAGAACACAATCAAAACTTATACATAGCCTTCATTGACCAGGAAAAAGCATTCGACAGAGTAAACAGAGAACAACTGTGGGAGATACTAACAACATACGGGGTAAGCCAACATCTAACCAACCTTATTAAAAGTCTCTACGTCAACAGTAGCTGCAGGGTCAGAACATCAGCAGGCTACACAGACCACTTCGAAGTTAGATCAGGTGTAAGACAGGGGTGCGTACTATCCCCCCTACTGTTTATTACATACATGGACTATATATGTAAGCTAGCCAACCCATCAGAGATAGAGGAGATCAACGAGCTTTTATTTGCAGACGATCAGACACTAATACATGAAACAATAGAAGACCTACATGAACACTTAAACAAACTCAACATCTCAGGCACAAAATACAACATAAAAATCAACATCAACAAAACAGAAGTTATGAATGTCGCCAAAAATAAACAGAACATCAACATAACTATAGAAGGCAGGCGACTAAAACAAATAGAGGAATTCAAATACCTAGGAAGTTTAATGACAAACGATAATTCTCAAACAGCAGAGATAGAATCAAGATGCAACAAAGCTTGTCAAATCATCGGACAGATATCACCACTATTGTCCAATAAGGAAATAACTCTGGAGGCAAAACGAGCACTATACAATACAATCTTCATCCCAACGTTGTGCTACCAATGCCAGAACTGGACCCTAGATGCAAGAACAATAAGAAAAATAACCTCTACAGAGATGAAATGTGTTAAACGTATGACAGGAAACAGTCTGAGAGATAAGATCAGAAATGAAGAACTGAGAAAAAAAGCTAGGAATAGCCCCCGCCATAGAATATATAAGGAAACAACAGATAAATTGGTTTGGCCACGTGACAAGGCAGAAATATCAAAATACAACACAACGAGCCTTCAACAAACGTTGTGAGAACACCAGGGTCGACCACGAAAAAGATGGGTCGATGGAATATTAGAAGCACTAGGAAACATAACAGCAGCAGAGGTGAACAGAAGAGCAAAAGACCGCAAATTGTATCTGCCCTCGACGCTGAAAGGCAGATAAGGAAGGAAAGAAGAAGAATAAGCACCTTATTAAGTTATTAGCGGGTCATCATCATTGCACTCCGAACATGTCCATAGGTGCACAGATCCCCTCCTCAGCAAGTCTCGAAGCGTCCAGCGACTGACGACTCCAGTTCTATGTTGGTTGATAAGTCTTCTTACACGCCCACTAAGTTTCTCGTTTCTGGCTGTGCCCATCTTAACTCCCATCTCTTTCATCCGAAGTAGTGACGTGGACTCATGGATATCGAAGTCCTGTGTCTTTCCAACTTCTCAGAGAGCATTGATGAAGTCCGCCCAATCCATTGGTTGACCGTCCTTAACAAAAGCGCAGCTAGCCAACCTGTCCGCCCTTTCATTTCCCCGTACTCCAGTATGTCCTGGGACGTAGACAAAGGTGACCTTATGTATTGTTGACTTCTGCAATGACTCTACCCATTATCTACGTACAGATCCTGCCTCTACTTTTCGTATCATGCTCATCGAATCACTCAGTATACATGCGTGGGTGTAGTCTTGTGACTCTAACCATTTGAATGCCTTGGTCACTGCCATCGCCTCCATTGTCATGCTACTCGTGGTCATGACGTGTGCTCCACTGTCTTCCTTGACTATTCTGCCTGCCGAGCGTGCTGTAAATGCCCATGCTCTCCTTTGGTGTCGTATTACAGACGCATCTTTCTCATGGGTGTTATCCCAGATGAGACCGTTGACCTCCGCATTTACCACGACTGAGTTCTGTTCCCTACATTTCCTGTCGAGTGCGACAATACACGAGAATGTCCCCTTGAATGACGTAGGCACCGGTATCCATTCCTCACCAGCGTTGATGTTGGTAAGCCCACAGACCTGTTTGATGACATCTTCTGCTCGACCCACCCACCACTGACCATATACTTCTGTAACCGTTGACACGATTTTTTTTTCTTTTCTTTTTTTTTTATTGGGGGTGGGGGGTGGAGTGGAGGTGGAGAGGGGGCTATGTGGTCAGTATTACATCAGGTCGTCATTATTTCCCATTAAAATATCTCATCTTATACCCATTTTCAGAGGCTGGGTGAAAATCGAAGCCTTGCCTGAAAGAAAATTGACCACTTCTAAAAGTGAACCCATACCCTTCTGATCAGGAGTAAGCGAACTACCGAGACTGTCTCACAGAACTTTGGTATATAACATACAGAGCAGGTACATACATCTTATAGACTACATACAGAGCAGGTACATACATCTAAGAGACAACATACAGAGCAGGTACATACATCTTATAGACTACATACAGAGCAGGTACATACATCTTAAAGACAACATACAGAGCAGGTACATACATCTTATAGACAACATACAGAGCAGGTACATACATCTTATAGACTATATACAGAGCAGGTACATACATCTAAGAGACAACATACAGAGCAGGTACATACATCTTATAGACTACATACAGAGCAGGTACATACATCTTAAAGACAACATACAGAGCAGGTACATACATCTTATAGACAACATACAGAGCAGGTACATACATCTTATAGACAACATACAGAGCAGGTACATACATCTTAAAGACAACATACAGAGCAGGTACATACATCTTATAGACAACATACAGAGCAGGTACATACATCTTATAGACAACATACAGAGCAGGTACATACATCTTATAGACTACATACAGAGCAGGTACATACATCTTATAGACTACATACAATGAAACTGATTTAAATCTTACAGACAACTTACAGAGAAAAGATACAAATCTTACAGACAACTTACAGAGAATAGATTTAAATCTTACAGACAACTTACAGAGAAAAGATAAAAATCTTACAGACAACTTACAGAGAAAAGATAAAAATCTTACAGACAACTTACAGAGAAAAGATAAAAATCTTACAGACAACTTACAGAGAATAGATTTAAATCTTACAGACAACTTACCGAGAACAGATATAAATCTTACAGACAACATACAGAGAAATAGATATAAATCTTACAGACAAATTACAGAGAACAGATATAAATCTTACAGGCAACTCACGATGCGAGGCGGCATTCCTTACATTCCCAGAGTTCTACCCAGGTACAAATTTCTGCCAGCGGCTGGGTCGACCGCGGGGGTATTTTGTTTCCAACCACGAATACAAATGACACTTCCAGCGGGAATCGAACACGGGTTGTCCGAACGTCGATAGCCCAGTCGGATGGTTTTCCCAACTAGCTACCGAGGTCCCCCTGAGTACAAAATGAGTATATAATTGTACCCAGCTAAATGGCAGTCAGAGGGTGTCCGGTTAGTGCAATCGATAGGCGGTTGGCTTACCACGGCAACAGCCGGGGTTCGTAATCCTGGCGAGGACACCTGGGTTTTACTAATTCCCTAAAAATTAGTAGGAGCCGCGATAGCTCAGTGGTTAGTGAACTGGACTACTACGGACAAGGGTAGGGTTCGATCCCAACCGACGGCTCCGGGTTCACCCAGCCTTAAATGGGTACCGGATTTTTTCTGGGAAAGTAAAAGCAGCACGGGCGTAATACCGACCACATTACCCCAAAAATCATGTGCTGAAGGTCTGTAAAATATAGGGTCACTAACACCATATTTCCCTATGCGCCACTTGGCGTGACGGGGGGTACTTTACTTTTTTACTTTTAAATGGCAGTCAGTGTGTAGAGAAATAGCATCAGGTTTATAAAATATTTGCTGACAAATTGTTCGCGAATCCACGGAACTTTCAAATAAATTATAGACTACTGATAAATACATTTGCAGAGTACTTGCGAATATTTGAAAACGTATTATGGAGTACTTGAAGACAACTTACACTGTACTTAGGACTACTTACAGTGTACTTAGGACTACTTACAAACTACGTACTGAATACATGCGAGCTATTTACAAACGGATTGCAGGTTAATTATAGAATACTGCTGGAAACTGAGAGGAAATCCTGCAGCTGTATATATAGATAATAATAATAATTGAATCTGTAGATCGTGAAGAATAAATGATTGAAACAAATACATGAAGCTGGCATGTTTCTATGCGGGTGTCTATACTGTTTTGTTTTCATATCTTCTTGTTCATGTTCAGCAGTCGCTCAACGATTGGTTCGCTTCTTAGTCATGGAGATTTAAGTGAACATAGTTGTACGTTCTTGTAGTTTCTCTCTCTCTCTCTCTCCGTGATCAAGACTCAATCAGAGTAGGATTCCAGACTCTCTCATGAAGTCAGCTGTCAGTTTAAGTGATTCGATTGCCCCATATAGTTTCTCTTCCAGTGAGGTGGGTGTGGACCACGTTGTCCATCACTTGTGGTCTTACAACAATCTGTGAAATATGCACCTTCCGGTCCGAGACATCCGATTTTAGCAGGACGTTTTTTATACCGAGTTGCTATGCCTCATGATCGTTTCTCTCACTTGGTCTTAGTATAGTCACTGCGTGGAGATGAAGTAGAATCTTGAACTAGGCTTGCTCGCTTATCCTGACTAAACAGTCAGCTGTGGTTCATTGATTACTTTAAGTACACACTCTATCAAGAGTCTTAGCCCAAATTCTGCATAAAATTGTGTTGCTCACGGCTGTTTGCTTTTATCTAAAAGTGGCATTTTAAGTCTAGTCTTGAAGACTTTGTATCGTTTTATGTTTGAAGATGGCTGATGTGCATTCTCGTCACTATTGGAAATGATATATTAGGGAAGTGGTTCCAATTTGTGACAATAATGCTTTTGTAAAATAATGCTTTAGTAGAATAATGCTTTAGTAGAATAATGCTTTAGTAAAATAATGCTTTAGTAAAATAATGCTTTAGTAAAATAATGCTTTAGTAAAATAATGCTTTAGTAGAATAATGCTTTAGTAGAATAATACTTCAGTAGAATAATGCTTCAGTATAATAATGCTTTAGTATAATAATACTTTAGTAAAAAAATGCTTTAGTAAAATAATACGTTAGTAAAATAATGCATTAGTAAAATAATACTTCAGTATAATAATACTTCAGTAGAATAATACGTTAGTAAAATAATGCTTTAGTAAAATAATACGTTAGTAAAATAATGCTTTAGTAAAATAATACGTTAGTAAAATAATACTTTAGTAGAATAATACTTCAGTAGAATAATACGTCAGTAAAATAATGCTTTAGTAAAATAATACGTTAGTAAAATAATGCTTTAGTAAAATAATTCTTTAGTAGAAGAATGCTTTAATAGAATAATGCATTAGTAAAATAATGCTGTAGTAAAATAATTCTTTAGTAGAATAATGCTTTAGTAAAATAATGCTTTAGTATAATAATGCTTTAGTAGAATAATACGTTAGTAAAATAATGCTTTAGTAAAATAATACTTTAATAGATTAATACTTTAGTAGAATAATGCTTTAGTAAAATGCTTTAGTAAAATAATGCTTTAGCAGAATAATACGTTAGTAAAATAATGCTTTAGTAAAATAATACTTTAGTAAAATAATACTTTAGTAAAATAATGCTTTAGTAAAATAATGCTTTAGTAAAATAATACTTTAGTAAAATAATACTTTAGTAAAATAATGCTTTAGTAAAATAATGCTTTAGTAAAATAATACTTTAGTAGATTAATACTTTAGTAGAATAATGCATAAGTAAAATGCTTTAGTAAAATAATGCTTTAGCAGAATAATACGTAGAATAATGCTTTAGTAAAATAATACTTTAGTAAAATAATACTTTAGTAAAATAATTGCTTAGTAGAATAATGCTTTAGTAAGATAATGCTTTAGTAAAATAATGCTTTAGCAGAATAATGTTTTAGTAAAATAACACTTTAGTAAAATTTAAGACTACATACGCTCTACATATAAACAAATTAGAGACAACATACGCTCTACATATAAACAAATTAGAGACCACATACGCTCTACATATAAACAAATTAGAGACCACATACGCTCTACACATAAACAAATTAGAGACAACATACGCTCGAAATGTAAACAAATTAGAGACAACATACGCTTTACATATAAACAAATTAGAGACAACATACGCTCTACATATAAACAAATTAGAGACAACATACGCTCTACACATAAACAAATTAGAGACCACATACGATATACCTCAAAGTACAGACCACTTATAAAATAGCAATACATGTGGTTTCTCCACCATTTTACACCGTAGCTTACTAAAGAGAGTGGCTTCTTCAATTGGTTCAAGCTTCTATTTTCTTCTACTGAAGTTGAAATTAGGCCTCTCTCTCGGTTTATTCATCCTTTTTTTCAGATCATGAACCCTTGTTGTAATAACCAGGTATCCAGCTATTACCTTAAACCACATCATTCGAACCACGCCTGAAACCCCCCATCATCATCGGGTGCCTTCTCCGCAACGAAGGTTGGCTACCATGGATCGCCATTCTACTCTGTTTCTGGCTTTGATGGTGCAGGCTGTCAAAGATTGACTTGTCCATCCTTTGATGTTACTCGTCCATGTTAGTCTTGGTTTGCCTCTGCCTCTTTTACCTTGTATTTTCCCTTCCAATATTACTTTTAGTAGGCTTTTGTGTCTTTTAACATTCCCCAAAAATTTCATTTGTCTTGTCTTAATTGTATTTAGTAGTTCTTTTTTATTTTCAGTTGTTTTAAAACTTCATTGTTTTTTTTTTCTTTTCTTTCCATCCAATTCTACCTATTCTTCTATAAATCCACATTTCAAAGGCTTCAATTTTCTTTTTTGTTTACTTGTCTAATGTCCATGTTTCTGCACCATACAGGAATACTGAGAAGATGTAACATTTTGCCATTCTTAGTTTCAGCCCTGCTGTTATTTGTTTTGTTGTTATTGGTGACAACCCTGAAACCCCGACAATTCCA
Organism: Megaustenia siamemsis; assembly: GCA_032433765.1. Lineage (NCBI taxonomy): Eukaryota > Metazoa > Mollusca > Gastropoda > Stylommatophora > Ariophantidae > Megaustenia > Megaustenia siamemsis. The sequence continues at coordinate 19,103,545 of JAVIAB010000024.1, read as the reverse complement.
TTATAACCATGTAACCAACAACCCACCAGACAACCTGCTAACCTTTTATTGACAATTTTAAAAAAAGAATGTAAAAAGTAGTATGGTAACAGCTTTACGTGGTAATTAACAAAACAAAAGTCGACGTTTCTGCCATGTAGGCCTTCAGCTGGAACAACAAACAACAACACAAAAATATATATACGGTTATGTACACAAATCTAACTACATGACTATAATATGCTAGATACTTAAGAAAGGAAATAAAAAAGGTCACTTACCTGTGGTCCAGAACGAGGTCAGCTTCTGACTAAACTAAAATAAGTAGGCGGGATGACCAACTATATATCTCACGGACCCAGGCAGTCAGGTAAGAAAACGGAAGGGTTTTAAAAATATGGGGATGTGGGTACAAGATACGTATAAACTGTGTATATCTAACTGTGTGTGTGCACAACGAATAGATGTGTAAAAATGCATGTGTACATAACCATACATGCGTAAAAGCATAAATCCGTATACATTACCACAAAGCACACACAAGCCTTTTATTCCGCATCTAACGATCACGTGACATGCAACTCCCATCTTTTAAAAGCCATTACACTATCTTTTCTTAATATCAAAATAGTTGAAAACATTGATAGTGACATTTCATGTAGAAATGATTGTGATTAAAATGAACCACCTCAGTCCTGATATATTATGCAACGATCTACTTAGGGGTCGTGGAAACCCAGGTTGGGAACCGTTCCCTCTTCGAGTATATACTTGAACAGTGAATGCACTTGCTATGGATCTGTGTTAATCCCAACATCTCTGCAAAAGGAATTCCGGTCAATATGGCGGATAGGCGGCAGGAACCATTGAGGCTAAGTCTGCAAAGTGTTCCTTTTACAGTTTCCTCATATTCCAAGTCCAGCTTGCTGCCGGAGCTACTGAGCGTGTGCCCTGTGCAAACCGTGAGCTGTGTTTTTTATCCGGATCGTGTTTGGATATTCCGATTGCTTACGATGAATGATGATATCATGTGATGAAGGACAGTTCAGCTGCGTTCATTTTCGGTGCTGATTGGCCTTATGTCTTTTGTGGTGTGATGTAGCTGCTATGATGTGGCCTGCATCTGCCTTTCTTTGTTTGGATCCTTCAATGAGATGAGATGTTAATTTGGATGATTCCACTGGCACGGGCGGTTGAGCAATTATGGATTTTAATTCGTTTGCAGTGATACCGGGGCCTTCGACATCCTAATGTTGTCAGTTCACCTCTTAATATTGTCAATCAACATCCTAATGTTGTCATTTCACCTCTTAATGTTGTCAATCAACATCCTAATGTTGTCATTTCACCTCTTAATGTTGTCAATCAACATCCTAATGCTGTCAGTTCACCTTTTAATGTTGTCAGTTCACCTCTTAATGTTGACACCTCACCTTTTAATGCTGTCATTTCACCTCTTAATGTTGTCAGCTCACCTGTTAATGTTGTCAGTTCACCTCTTAATGATGTCACTTCACCTTTTAATGTTCTCAATCAACCTCCTAATGTTGTCAGTTCACCTCTTAATGTTGTCACTTCACCTCTTAATGTTGTCACTTCACCTCTTAATGTTGTCACTTCACCTCTTAATGTTGTCAATCAACCTCCTAATGTTGTCAGTTCACCTCTTAATGTTGTCAGTTCACCTCTTAATGTTGTCACTTCACCTCTTAATGTTGTCACTTCACCTCTTAATGTTGTCAATCAACCTCCTAATGTTGTCAGTTCACCTCTTAATGTTGTCAGTTCACCTCTTAATGTTGTCACTTCACCTCTTAATGTTGTCACTTCACCTCTTAATGTTGTCAATCAACCTCCTAATGTTGTCAGTTCACCTCCTGATGACGTCAGTCTAAACTTGGTTGTGTCAATCCACTTTATCCGTTTTCTTCCGCTACCTCTTTAAACCATCTAAAATGGCTTTCAGGAAATTAAATTGTGTTTTTTGTTGTTGTTTAATAATTGTTCTTAATTTTCAACTGCTTCAAAACATTACTTTTATTTCCTCTCTCTACCACGTTCATTCCATTCTTTTATAAATATATATCCAAAAAAACTTCAACTTTCGACTCTTTTTTTTATTTTGTTAATATTTATGTTTCTGCAACATACATGCGTTTTGATAGATATAACCTTAAAGGTTTTCAGTTTTTTTTTTTTTATGTATGTTTCTATTTGTCTTGTTGCTGTTTAGAGCTGTCATTACAACTCAGTAAAGTAAATAAAAACGAATGACTGCAGTTATATGTAATTAAACTAAACCCTGTTAAGATCCGGTACAGACTATAACGACGCGTTTGAGTGCGGGTGGCACAGACACATATCCACAACCCTATGGATGAAAAAAAAAAAGAGAAAGACAAAAAAAGGGTCATTTAATTAAAATGCTGAAAAAATTTACTGATAAGGAACTTTAAAAAAAAAAACCGGAAAATAAAATATTTTGGTGATGTAGCAGGAGACGGTTGTATAGAGAAGATAGTTATGGAGGGCGTTGTTCAACGTTAACGAGAAAGAGAGAGAGAGAGAGAGAGAGAGAGAGAGAGAGAGAGAGAGAGAGAGAGAGAGAGAGGACGGTGGGTGCATGCTATTAAAAAAGAGCTGGAAATGACTGGAACAGCAGCTGGACATCACGCGCAGGAAAGAGAAAGCTTCAGTGTAGCTATCAGGGGAGACAAGTTCTAACAGAGAAAACTTGAGTGTAGCTGTCATGGGAGACAAGTTCTAACAGAGAAAACTTGAGTGTAGCTGTCATGGGAGACAAGTTCTAACAGAGAAAACTTGAGTGTAGCTGTCATGAGATACAAGTTCTAACAGAGAAAACTTGAGTGTAGCTGTCATGGAAGACAAGTTCTAACAGAGAAAACTTGAGTGTAGCTGTCATGGGAGACAAGTTCTAACAGAGAAAACTTGAGTGTAGCTGTCATGGAAGACAAGTTCTAACAGAGAAAACGTCAGTGTAGCTGTCATGGGAGACTAGTTATAACAGAGAAAACTTGAGTGTAGCTGTCATGGGAGACAAGTTCTAACAGAGAAAACTTCAATGTAGCTGTCATGGGAGGCAAGTTCCAACACAGAAAACTTGAGTGTAGCTGTCATGGGAGACGAGTTATAACAGAGAAAACTTGAGTGTAGCTGTCATGGGAGGCAAGTTTCAACACAGAAAACTTGAGTGTAGCTGTCGTGGGAGACGAGTTTTAACAAATAAAACTTGAGTGTAGCTGCCATGGGAGACAAGTTCCAACACATAAAACTTGAGTGTAGCTGTCATGGGAGACAAGTTTTAACAGAGAAAACTTGAGTGTAGCTGTCATGGGAGACGAGTTTTAACAGAAAAAACTTGAGTGTAGCTGTCATGGGAGACAAGTTCCAACACAGAAAACTTGAGTGTAGCTGTCATGGGAGACGAGTTTTAACAGAGAAATCTTGAGTGTAGCTGTCATGGGAGACTAGTTTTAACAAAGAAAACTTGAGTGTAGCTGTCATGGGAGACGAGTTTTAACATAGAAAACTTGAGTGTAGCTGTCATGGGAGACGAGTTTTAACAGAGAAAACTTGAGTGTAGCTGTCATGGGAGACGAGTTTTAACAGAAAAAACTTGAGTGTAGCTGTCATGGGAGACAAGTTGCAACACAGAAAACTTGAGTGTAGCTGTCATAGGAGACGAGTTTTAACATAGAGAACTTGAGTGTAGTTGTCGTGGGAGACGAGTTTTAACATAGAGAACTTGAGTGTAGCTGTCGTGGGAGACGCGTTTTAACATAGAAAACTTGAGTGTAGCTGTCGTGGGAGACGAGTTTTAACATAGAAAACTTGAGTGTAGCTGTCGTGGGAGACGAGTTTTAACAGAGAAAACTTGAGTGTAGCTGTCATGGGAGACGAGTTTTAACATAGAGAACTTGAGTGTAGCTGTCGTGGGAGACGAGTTTTAACATAGAAAACTTGAGTGTAGCTGTCATGGGAGACAAGTTCTAACAGAGAAAACTTGAGTGTAGCTGTCATGGAAGACAAGTTCTAACAGAGAAAACGTCAGTGTAGCTGTCATGGGAGACTAGATCTAACAGAGAAAACTTGAATGTAGCTGTCATGGGAGGCAAGTTCCAACACAGAAAACTTGAGTGTAGCTGTCATGGGAGACAAGTTCTAACAGAGAAAACTTGAATGTAGCTGTCATGGGAGGCAAGTTCCAACACAGAAAACTTGAGTGTAGCTGTCATGGGAGACGAGTTATAACAGAGAAAACTTGAGTGTAGCTGTCATGGGAGGCAAGTTTCAACACAGAAAACTTGAGTGTAGCTGTCGTGGGAGACGAGTTTTAACAAATAAAACTTGAGTGTAGCTGCCATGTTAGACAAGTTCCAACACAGAAAACTTGAGTGTAGCTGTCATGGGAGACAAGTTTTAACAAAGAAAACTTGAGTGTAGCTGTCATGGGAGACGAGTTTTAACAGAAAAAACTTGAGTGTAGCTGTCATGGGAGACAAGTTCCAACACAGAAAACTTGAGTGTAGCTGTCAAGGGAGACGAGTTTTAACAGAGAAATCTTGAGTGTAGCTGTCATGGGAGACTAGTTTTAACAAAGAAAACTTGAGTGTAGCTGTCATGGGAGACGAGTTTTAACATAGTAAACTTGAGTGTAGCTGTCATGGGAGACGAGTTTTAACAGAGAAAACTTGAGTGTAGCTGTCATGGGAGACGAGTTTTAACAGAAAAAACTTGAGTGTAGCTGTCATGGGAGACAAGTTCCAACACAGAAAACTTGAGTGTAGCTGTCATGGGAGACGAGTTTTAACAGAGAAAACTTGAGTGTAGCTGTCATGGGAGACGAGTTTTAACATAGAGAACTTGAGTGTAGCTGTCGTGGGAGACGAGTTTTAACAGAGAAAACTTGAGTGTATCTGTCATGGGAGACGAGTTTTAACATAGAGAACTTGAGTGTAGCTGTCGTGGGAGACGAGTTTTAACATAGAAAACTTGAGTGTAGCTGTCGTGGGAGACGAGTTTTAACATAGAAAACTTGAGTGTAGCTGTCGTGGGAGACGAGTTTTAACATAGAAAACTTGAGTGTAGCTGTCGTGGGAGACGAGTTTTAACATAGAAAACTTGAGTGTAGCTGTCATGGGAGACGAGTTTTAACACGACCAAGCAGCTAGACGATGACGAGCTCACTTATTTCATAGTGCTCCCCCCTTCTCACCCCCCCCCCCCCCAATACACCCAGAGACAGAACTTATCACATCTAACTGGTGTATTTGATTACATCTCACACATCACTGACATTCCAACTATCAATTAGCCATTGACATGTCAGCCGGTGTGAATGATCTGCACTTTTCGCTAATCACAAATAATCACAATTAAATCTTCCACAAAATATCATGTTCACATCCGCAAAGAAGGGTAATAGCCACGTAATGAACGTGTCTTCTCACTTGTAGCTACGTGTACATACAGTCTAAAAACACGGTTCCTGAAAAGTGATGGAGAAAATCAATATTGAGTAATTTTATGCTTGAGAAATAATCAAGATTTATGGGTGTTTTACATTGGTGCATACCTTCTAACATATTATATTTAAGTTGCTACCTTCTTTGGCCATCGTCGTTTGCTGTGCGTCGAGATCGGCAAGGTTAGGACAGGTGCTCGCTTGATATCTTATCTGGTCTCACAGTTTGTTGTGAAGGATAGCTTCTGTATGCCAGGCTTTCCTTCTGTTGCTTAATAGTTTTGTGATGCATGGTGGGAGGGTTGTTTGGGTGCTCCGCGGTAGCTGGCTATAGAGTCTCTGGGGTCTATTTTGTGTGGTGGGCTCTGAGCAGGTTGGGGGAAAAAGGGGGGGGGATGTAAAGCCATGCACATGCGAAGCAGCTATAAAACTGACGATAAGGATGAAAATAAGAGAAATAATAAAACTGACGATAAGGATGAAAATAAGAGAAATAATAAACCTGACGATAAGGATGAAAATAAGAGAAATAATAAAACTGACGACAAGGATGAAAATAAGAGAAATAATAAAATTGACGATACGGATGAAAATAAGAGAAATAATAAAGGTGACGATAAGGATGAAAAATAAAGAAATAATAAAACTGACTAGGATGAAAATAAGAGAAATAAGAAAATTTACGATAAGGATGAAAATAAGAGAAATAATAAAGGTGACGATAAGGACGAAAATAAGAGAAATAATAAAACTGACGATAAGGATGAAAATAAGTAAAATAACAAAACTGACAATGATGAATACAAGAGAAACAATAAAAATGACGATGAGGATGAAAATACGAGAAATAATAAAACTGACGATAAGGACGAAAATAAGAGAAATAATAAAACTGACGATAAGGATGAAAATAAGAAAAATTACAAAACTGACAATGATGAATACAAGAGAAACAATAAAAATGACGATGAGGATGAAAATACGAGAAATAATAAAACTGACGATGAGGATGAAAATAAGAGAAATAATAAAACTGACGATAAGGATGAAAATAAGAGAAATAATAAAACTGACGATAAGGATGAAAATAAGAGAAATAATAAAGGTGACGATAAGGATGAAAATAAGAAAAATAACAAAGGTGACGATAAGAATAAAAATAACAGAAATAATAAAGGTGACGATAAAGATGAAAATAAGAGAAATAATAAAGGTGACGATAAGGATGAAAATAAGAGAAATAATAAAACTGACTCGGATGAAAATAAGAGAAATAATAAAACTGACTAGGATGAAAATAAGAGAAATAATAAAGGTGACGATAGGATGAAAATAAGAGAAATAATAAAGGTGACGATAAGGATGAAAATAACGGAAATAATAAAGGTGACGATACGGATGAAAATAAGAGAAATAATAAAGGTGACGATAAGGATGAAAATAAGAGAAATAATAAAACTGACGATAAGGATGAAAATAAGAAAAATAATAAAACTGACGATAAGGATGAAAATAAGAAAAATAACAAAACTGACAATGATGAAAACAAGAGAAACAATAACAATGACGATGAGGATGAAAATACGAGAGATAATCAAGCTAACGATAAGGATGAAAAATAGAGAAATAATAAAACTGACGATAAGGATGAAATAAGAGAAATAATAAAATTGACGATAAGGATGAAATAAGAGAAATAATACAACTGAAATGATGACAGCTTTACGTAGGTGAGGGAAAACACACAATCAAAACGATGTTGCGGCTCAGTAGCGCGTCTCGGAAAAAACGGAACGCTAGAAAGCAAAATCTGGACGGATTAATATTATTTATTCGGGAAAAGGTAAGCATATCAATGAGATTGTTTATACACACAGACTTTACGATCTTTCTTCAGCAACATATCCCATACAACATGTTATATAGACATAGAGGTGGGCACTGCTTCACCTCAATCCTGCCATGAATATCTCTCACAAAAAGTCATCTTACGCAGCAAATGTCGGTCTTTCAACAACATGTCATAGAGCTTCTCCCACTTATCATACAACTTCTCACACGTATCGTATAGCTTCTCACACTTATGATATACCTTATCACACTTATCATAGAACTTCTCACACTTATCATACAACTTCTCACACGTATCGTATAACTTCTCACACTTATGATATAACTTATCACATTTATCATAGAACTTCTCACACTTATCATACAACTTCTCACACGTATCGTATAGCTTCTCACACTTATGATATAACTTATCACGCTTATCATATAACTTCTCACACTTATCATATAACTTCTCACACGTATCGTAGAGCTTCTCACACTTATGATATAACTTATCACATTTATCATAGAACTTCTCACACTTATGATATAACTTATCACACTTATCATAGAACTTCTCACACTTATGATATAACTTATCACACTTATCATAGAACTTCTCACACTTATCATATAACTTATCACACTTATCATAGAACTTCTCTCACTTATAATATAACTTATCACACTTATAGAACTTCTCACACTTATCATATAACTTATCACACTTTCCATATAACTTCTCACACTTATCGTAGTACGTCTCACGCTTATCATAGAACTTCTCACACTTATGATAGAACTTATCACACTTATCATAAAACTTCTCACACTTATTGTAGAACCTATCACACTTATCATAAAACTTCTCACATTTATTATAGAGCTTATCACACTTATCGTAGTACATCTCACATTTATCATAGAACATATCACACTCATCATATAGCTTTTCCCACTTATCATAGAACACCTTACACTCATCATATAACTTTTCCCACTTAACATAGAACATGTCACACTCATATAACTTTTCCCGCTTATCATAGAACTTCTCATCCACCTTTAGTTTTATTTTTGCGCGAATATTTCCTTATCTCGTGTTTTTTTTTTATTTACTTGCAAAAGAAGTCGTAGGGTATCGAAGAAGTGGCCAGTGCATTTGTTTACTAATCAAATTGTCTGGGTTGGGTTCTCAACATTCGCATAATGTAGGTGTATGGACACTGGGTATAGAGACTAAGACCTGGAGTTTTATTTATTAAAGAAGGACGGCCAGACATTATGCTGACCACATAACAAGCAAATGTACAGATAGTCATGGGAAACTATAGCCACTACCACCGAGGTCCATACACAAATATACCAATAGTTACTAGTAGTTCTCTTTTAATTTTTAGTTGTTTTAAAACTTCATCGTTTGTTTTCTTTTTTTTCCCATCAAATTCTACCTATTCCTCTACAAATCCGGAATTCAAAGGCTTCAATTTTCTGTTCTGTTCATGATCTATATACCTCCATAAAATAAGATAAACGCCCAGGATACTTGTACAGCTGCGGCCGATTGACACTCACAACAGGGCACAAACTTCAGGCCCACGTGATGCCCCCATTCAGCCCTACCAGATGAGTATAATGCACCGAGGTTCAGATCGGATCCTCCGTGAACAATTCGATCACGGCTGCCGCCAGCATATAACGATTTAATTGCTAGGTAAATGTAATTGATAAGTTCCCTCCGTGCCTGTCTCTGGCAAATCGATTAGTTTTAAACTGTCTTTATCTCCCCTGTTTTCGAGTAATTGTCGTAAATTTGTATCGGATTCAATGTCACTGGATACGGTAAAATATGTCTTGTTCGGTTGTGCTTATTTTTTTAATCGGGTTTTATTAGTGGGCGTTGTAACAAAGAAACTGGAAATGTTTGTATATTTACCGATTGGAGCAAATTGAATAATTGATTTGCTTATTTCAACAGTATTTCTGATGCATTTATGGTTAGCTATTGAGTTATTGAGCGGGTCATCATCATTGAACTTCGAACATGCCCATAGGTGCTCAGATCCCCTCCTCAGCAAGTCCCGAAGCGTCCAGCGTCTGACGACTCCAGTTCTGTGTTGGTTGATAAGTCTTCTTACACGCCCACGAAGTTTCTCGTTTCTGACTGTGCCAATCTTAACTCCCATTTCTTTCACCCAAAGGAGTAACGTGGACTCCTAGTTGTAGAGTTCATGTGCCTCCCCTACATCTCGGATGACATCGATGACGTGCGCCCGATCCATTGGTTTACCGTCCACAACGACAACGCAGCTAGCCAACCTATCCGCTCTTTCATTTCCTCGTACCCCCGCAAGTCCTGGGACATAGACAAAGGTGACCTTACGCATTTTTGACTTCTGCAATGACTCTACCCATTGCCAACGTACAGAGCCCGCCTCCAATGACTCTACCCATTGCCAACGTACAGAGCCCGCCTCCACATTTTTTGTAGTATTATGCTTATCGAATCACTTAGTATGCAGGCGTCGGTGTAATTTGGCGACTCTAACCAGATTATTACCCTGATCCCTGGCATCACCTCAATCCTCATGATACTCGTGGCCATAACGTATGCACCACTGTTTTCTTTAACTATTTTGCCTGCCGAGCGTTCTGTAAATGCCCATGCGCTCCTTTGGTGCCGTATTACGGACCCGTTTGTATCTACCTCATCGGTGTTATTCCAGATGATGCCGTTGACCTCCGCATTAACCACGACTGAGTTCGGGTCCCTACATTTCTTGTTGAGTGTGAGAATACGCGAGTAAGTGTCTCTGAATGTCGTAGACACCGGTATGCACTCCTCGCCAGAATTGATATTGGTAAGCCCTCATACCTGTTTGATGACATATTCTGCTCGGCCTACCCATGATTTCCCTCTTTTTAGCCTGACACCATTCCCTGTGTTGAGCTCGTGGTGCAATGGATGCTCTTTATCTGCACTTATCTTCAGGTATACTCGTTCCTTGCAGATTTTGATCCTGTCATAATAAATGGTTAGTTTTTGTTTTAAGTCAGTGGTTGGTTGAGACATATGCTGATTTCTTTTCTTTCTTCTTCTTTCTTTCCTCGTTTGCCTTTCAACGTCGAATATATAACTTGCAGTCTTTTGTTCTACTGTTGTCCCCTCCTGCTGTTATGTTTCCTTGTGCTTCTAATATTCCATCATTCAATCTTTGTAGTGAGTGCCCCTGAGTCTGGTATATTCGCAACGTTTATTGAAGGCTCGTTGTGTTTTTTTGTCTGTCATGTCATTTGGTCGAATCATTTTATCTGTTGTTTCTTTATGTATACTATTGGTGGAATTATTCCTATCTTTTTTCTCAGTTTTTCATTTCTCATATTATCTCTCAGGCTGTTTCCTATCACGCGTCTAACATATTTCATCTCAGGGTGGTTATTTTTCTGATTGTTCTGAGTCTAGAATGCATTGAACCCTGCCTTTGGTAGCACGTTTTACTTGCTTTAGATTAACCGGTTTTTTAGTTGGGAAGATAAGAAACAGGCCCGGTTGACCGTAACCTTTGTTCATTGGCTTGCAGGTTGGGTTGCAGTTGGCTAGTTGGTTGAGTTGTTGATTAGGTTGTTGGTTGGAGGTTCGTTAGCTGCTTACCTGGATAGCTTCTTGTTTTGTAGGTAGCATGGATGGTTCATTGAGAGATCGGCTGTTTTATAAGTTTTCTAGTTGATTGATAAATTGATTGATTGATTGATATATAGTATTTAGTAAATTAGCTTGTAACAGGTTGATATGTAATGGTTGATTGTATAGATGTTTTTATTAATTGGTTGGCTGTATGATTGTTGTGTATCTTGTTGATAGTAGAATTGCTGGTTAGATGGTTAGTTGGTTGCTGGTTAGTTGGTGAAATAGTTGGTTGCTGGTTAGTTGGTGAAATAGTTAGTTGTTGATTAGTTGGTTAGATAGTTTGTTGCTGGGTAGTTAGTGAAATAGTTAGTTGCTGGTTAGTTGGTGAGATAGTTGGTTACTGGTTAGTTAATGAAATAGTTGGTTGTTGGTTAGTTGGTGAGATAGTTGGTTGCTGGTTAGTTGGTGAGATAGTTGGTTGCTAGTTAGTTGGTGAGAAAGTTGGTTGCTGGTTAGTTGGTGAAATAGTTGGTTGCTGGTTAGTTGGTGAAATAGTTGGTTGTTGGTTAGTTGGTGAAATAGTTTGTTGCTGGTTAGTTGGTGAAATAGTTGGTTGCTGGTTAGATGGTGAAATAGTTGGTTGCTGGTTAGTTGGTGAAATAGTTGGTTGCTGGTTAAGTTGTGAATTAGTTGGTTGCTGGTTAGTTGGTGAGATAATTGGTTGCTTGTTAGTTGGTGAAATAGTTGGTTGTTGGTTAGTTGGTGAAATAGTTGGTTGCTGGTTAGTTGGTGAAATAGTTGATTGCTCGTTAGTTGGTGAAATAGTTGGTTGCTGGTTAAGTCGTGAAATGGTTGGTTGTTGGTTAGTTGATGAAATAGTTGATTGTTGGTTAGATGGTGAAATAGTTAGTTGTTGATTAGTTGGTTAGATAGTTTGTTGTCGGTTAGTTGCTGAAACAGTTGGTTGTTGGTTAGTTGGTTGAATAGTTAGTTGCTAGTTAGTTAATGAAATATTTGGTTGAATAGTTAGTTGCTGGTTAGTTAATGAAATAGTTGGTTGCTGGTTATAGTTGGTGAGATAGTTGGCTGCCAGTTAGTTGGTGAAATAATTGGTTGCTGGTTAATTTGTGTAATAGTTGTTTGTTGGTTAGTTGATGAGGTAGTTGGTTGTTGGTTAGTTGGTGAGATAGGTGGTTGCTGGTTAGTCAGTGAAATAGTTGGTTGCTGGTTAGTTGGTGAGATAGTTGGTTGCTGGTTAGTTAATGAAATAGTTGGTTGCTGGTTAGTTAATGACATAGTTGGTTGTTGGTTAGTTGGTGAAGTAGTTGGTTGCTGGTTAGTTAATGAAATATTTGGTTGCTGGTTAGTTGGTAAAATAGATGGTTGTTGGATAGTTGGTTGTTGGTTAGTTGGTTGAATAGTTAGTGACGTTGCTATTAGGTTCATTGGATAGCTAGTGACGTTGCTAATTAGTTCATTGGATAGTTATCGACGTTACTATTTAGTTCATTGAATAGTTAGTGACGTTGATATTTAGTTCATTGAATAGTTAGTGACGTTGATTATTAGTTCATTGAATAGTTAGTGACGTTGATATTTAGTTCATTGAATAGTTAGTGACGTTGATATTTATTTCATTGAATAGTTAGTGACGTTGCTATTTAGTTCATTGAATAGTTAGTGACGTTGCTATTTAGTTCATTGAATAGTTAGTGACGTTGATATTTAGTTCATTGAATAGTTAGTGACGTTGCTATTTATTTCATTGAATAGTTGTTTATTAGTTAATTTGTTGAATATCTGGCTGGATAGTTGATGATGTATTCATGGGCATGTGCTATTTAACATGTTTGGCCATTGCCATGAGCTGTGTCCTGCAATTTCTTGCTATATTTCCATAATATGCCATCATCATATCTGTTCAAGTTGACACGAGACAGAGTGTCAGAACTTCACGGACCTCAAATGACTACTGAGTCGGGCAAATGAATGATGATGGAAAGTAAATCCCGATCCAAAAGCAAGCGAATAAAAGTCGGATATACTGTGTCGGAAATGAAAATAACATCACTTTAACGGCAATATAACTCAGTGATGAAACGATAGTTCTAGAAACAAGAGAAGAAGATATTGGAGAACAATGTTGTACTAACGGGAGGTAAAGCAGCTGTTAAAGGCTTCAACGAAATTGTTTCGGTACTAAAGAGACATGATGTCTAACAACACAGATTGGGGGACCTCGGTAACCTGGTTGGAAAATCACGTGACCTCGCTACCGACGTTCGGACAACCCATGTTCGATTCCCGCTGGAAGCAGTGTGAACTATACTCTTGGTTTAAAAAAAAAAAACCGCGGTCGACCCAGCCGCTATCAGGTTAGTACTCTGGGAAGGTGAGGAATGTCGCCTCGCATCATGAGTTTCGATGCATGAAGCGACAGTATCCATGAGTCTCCGAACACTTCTGGATAGGCGACCGAGCACATATGGGGGAAAACTCGTGTGTTAAAACGCCGATTCAAGTCTCGTACCCTTTACATTTAACACATTAGTGGCTTACTGGTAATAGATTGTTTTCGTTAAACTCTAGAGCATTTTCTGCTGTGTCTTAGTGCTCCGTCCTGAAAGGTTATTAGCGAGTTCTTCAAATGTTCGTTATTATTGCTACATGTGACGATTGTTAATCCTGTTCTCTTTCTAATGTAGTCTTATCGCTTTCTATGTCTGCCTTGTCTTCTTTTGCCTGGGACTCTGTCCTGAAACAAGATGTCCAGGGAGGCCTGTGGACCTGGTAACATGTCCGCACCATTGCAATCGTCGTTCATTTACTGTGGACAGTGTATCTGTAATTGCTCCTGTGGACCGTTAAATTGTGTTATACAATTCTCCCTTGGTCATCTATAGAAGATATTCGTAAGCATTCTATACCATCTCACCTGCGTCCTTCTCTCAAGATCAGAAGTAGATGTCCATGTTTCACGGACTGAGATGTCAATGAATAAAAAAAACAACACTAAAGTTGTCTCTCTTTACGGCCTATCAGGAAGGTTGTGTTTCTTTCCCCTCGGTGTGACGTCAGTTGTATGTTCTTAACTCCCTGTTATACCCTTCATGATTTTATTCACGGAGATACAAAATCTCTCTCTCTCTCTCCTTATCTCTCCCTCTCTCTCTCTCTCTCTCACCCTCTCTCTCCCTCTCTTTCTCTCCCTCTCTCTCTCTCCCTTTCTCTCTACCTCTCTCTCCCTCTGTCTCTATCTTTGAAGTTTTGCATGTGATGGTGTTGTAGAGTTCCTCCTCTCTGTATGCTGTAGCTATTAACTACAAGAATGTTCGAGTTTTAAATGTTATAAGTGTGCTGAAGTGGGATGTGTTGGGCCGAAAGGCGCATATATCACAGTTATACTACAAACCACATCACAACGCAGATACGCCCACTTAACGCCCTTTTAAGGGCGAATGACGAAGAGGTGTACTCCTTTAGTAATCGGGCGAACGCAGGCAAGCAATGTTATAAGATGAATTAATCAGATTGAGTCTAGTCTCTATAACCAATATTAATTTTATAATATCTAGTTCTGATACAACACAATATTTGTGCCCATATGACGCAACTCATTATTTTAATGTGAAAATATCATTGGTTATTCTGCAAAAAAATTCCCTTCTATTGAAACCACAACAATTGCACAATCATTTCATATCCCACAAAATGCTTCTGTGCTCACGTCGATTTCCTGAATCTATTTCAGTGTTAAGTTTGTTTTTTCTCTTTCTGCGGCGAATAGGTGGGGCTTGTGATGTCATTTTTAAAAACCCGGTTATACAGCAATCACCTTCAATTTTCTTCGTTTTTCTTTGGGATTTCCGAGTGGAAGTCTGCGCGGGTTTGTTTGTCTCTCCTCTAATTGTCACAGATCGTTGAGTTTCAGTCAAGAACTGCGTCTCAAGGGAAGTATTTCTGTATCTTCTTCTACTGCCAGCGTACGCGGGATTCAGCCTTGCAACAAACCTGTTCTTAAATGGAGTAAGTCGTAACCAGAGATCGTGTCTTAAGTATTGAAGTGTCACCACTTACAGCCGTTGTGTACGTCCTCCGATCAATTACAGTTATTTGTGGCAGGAGTTATGTAGTGAGTTATCGGTATTCTGGTTTCTGTAACTGGTACATGAAACATGGTCTTAGAACTGTACGCTGAAGCTACTGTGTGAACAGTCAGTAATATCTGTTTTATAAACTAGAATTTTATTAAGAGTCTAGAGAGTTGTAAGTCTAAAAAGACCTCATTTGATCTCTTTTTACGGTATATATTCATCGTGTGACGAATATTGTGTTGTTTGTGTCGGCATACTTGCTCTAGTTTCTCTGTTGTTAGCATTTTCTTTATGTTGATAGTCAACAAAGCGTTTGCAGTTTCTTCAGAAGTGGTCGGTGGAAGGGGATTTCTTGTTCTGTCTGAAGGAGCAGCACAAGTTTGCCGTTTTCTTTTGTATTGCCACATTTCGTATCTTGTTCACCAATTCATTCTGTTTAACCGGATGTACGACCCACATAGTGACCTGTTTGGACGGTAAGACACTTTAGTTGCATGGCAGTAGTCTTAATATAGGAACAAACTAATTGACTTAAACTTTACTAATCTCTGGTTTATTTTACTTTGACTAATCTTTAGTTTAGCTAACGCTGTTAATCTCTGATTTACCATAAAGTTGACTAATCTTTAGTTTAGCTAATTCTGATAATCTCTGATTTACCATAAAGTTGACTAAACTTTAGTTTAGCTTAAGCTGATAATTTCTGATTTACCATAAAGTTGACTAATATTTAGTTTAGCTAAAGCTGATAATTTCTGATTTACCATAAAGTTGACTAATCTTTAGTTTAGCTAAAGCTGATAATCTCTGATTTACCATAAAGTTGACTAATCTATAGTTTACCTAAAGTTGATTAAACTCTAGTTGACTAATCTCTAATTTATTTATCTGTAGCTTGCCTAAGGTTTACTCATTTCTAACTGAAACCATCTTAATATTTCTTTAAATTCTAAACTACTAATTTATTCATATCAACCTCGCATTCGTATACTTTTGTTCACAATCTCAAATAGATGCGTCATTTTGTTCACAATCTCAAATAGATGCGTCATTTTGTTCACAATCTCAAATAGATGCGTCATTTTGTTCACAATCTCAAATAGATGCGTCATTTTGTTCACAATCTCAAATAGATGCGTCATTTTGTTCACAATCTCAAATAGATGCGTCATTTTGTTCACAATCTCAAATAGATGCGTCGTTTTGTTCACAATCTCAAATAGATGCGTCGTTTTGTTCACAATCTCAAATAGATGCGTCGTTTTGTTCACAATCTCAAATAGATGCGTCGTTTTGTTCACAATCTCAAATAGATGCGTCATTTTGTTCACAATCTCAAATAGATGCGTCATTTTGTTCACAATCTCAAATAGATGCGTCATTTTGTTCACAATCTCAAATAGATGCGACATTTTGTTCACAATCTCAAATAGATGCGTCGTTTTGTTCACAATCTCAAATAGATGCGTCGTTTTGTTCACAATCTCAAATAGATGCGTCATTTTGTTCACAATCTAGCGAGCGCGATAACACCTACTTAAATGACATTTATATTTTACCTGCTTCCTTCTGTTAATCATTACCTGGATAATATTCGTACATACCTCATCTATGGTCCATGTGGGAATTGTCGACAATCTATTGTTTATATGTTATCATGATTAATGACTAGAAAAAAAAATGTAAGTACTTAAAACGTGTAAAGTGTTTTCATGACAAGGAAATGGTTCATACTTTATTATTTAAATCGATTTGTCGAGGGAAAAAAATCGTTAATACTTAGATTAATATAGATTTGTGTCAAAGACATTTTAAATTCTCACATTTAGCAAAGGTATGTTGTTAGTAATCAAGTTTACAAGGACATAAAGTTTAAAAATATGCCAGCAATGTTTATATATGTTGCATAGATTTATATTAAATAAATTGACGTTATCTAATTTAGACAGATTTATATTAAAGAAATTGCTAGTATCCAATTTAGAGAGATTTATATGAAAGAAATTGCTAGCATCTACTTTCTATCTATCTATTGACCTTTCGAGCCGTTGCCGACCCATAGGGCGTAGGCCAAGATACACCTTCTCATATCTGAATTTTTGTTCTAGCAGTTTTCTTTTAAAGATATTTTATCAAATCTCGCCATCTGTCTCTGTTCTGTGCAAGCAGCTCTATCTCATTGAGAGAGCCGAATCCTGCTGCTCTTGCCTCTCTCATCAATGTTCTTCTCAGTGACTCCCTGGGTCTTCCTCTTTTTCTCTTACCTGTTGTTTTCCATATGAGGGCCTGCTTTGCTATTCGGTTATTATCTCTTCTCATCACATGTCCAACATATGACCATCGTCTTTTCTTTATTACTGAAGATATTAGTGGTTGATTGGCGATTTCTCTAATTTCCTCGTTTGTTTTGAATTCGTTCCACGCTATTCCAAGTATTTTCCTTAGACATTTATTTTCGAATGCGTTCAACTTTGTTTCTATATCTCTTGTTGTTTTCCAGCTTTCACGCGCATACGTCAGGGTAAATAGTAGATTTGATTTGAATAGCCTAAGTTTTGTGTTTGTGCTGATTAGTTTTGATTTCCACAACTTTTCAAGGCTTCTGAAAGACATTGCTGCTTTAGCTATTCTGTTTCTAATTTCTTTACTTGTATCCCCTTCTCGATCAATGTGACTTCCAAGATAGATAAAGTGATCGATCTCTTCTACTGGTGTATCTACTTTAGACATAGATATATGTTAAAGAAATTGATAGTATCTAATTTAGACAGATTTATATTAAAGAAATTGCTAATATCCAATTTAGACAGATTTACATTAAAGAAATTGCTAGTATCCAATTTAGAGAGATTTATATTAAAGAAATTGCTAGTATCTACTTTAGACATAGATATATGTTAAAGAAATTGATAGTATCTAATTTAGACATAGATTTATATTAAAGAAATTTATAACATCTATTTTAGACATAAATTTATATTAAATAAATTGCTAATATCTAAGTTAGACAGTACCTATTTTAGACAAATTTATATTGAAGAAATTACTAGTATCTAAATTGGACATAGATTTATATTAAACACATTGTTAGTATCTAATTTAGACAGATTTATATTACGGGTTTATAAATTGTACAAAGATTTATGTTTTAGAATTTGTAACATCTATTTTATTCTCTAATAACTGATACTCCATCTCGTTTCTTCTCTAACTTTGCTAAAACTGTTACTGCATCTCCTGTATTATCTAATAACTGATACTACATCCTCTTTATTCTCTAATAACTAATACCGCATCTCGTTTATTTTCTAATAACTGATACCGCATCTTGTTTATTCCCTAATAACTGATACCGCGTCTCGTTTATTCTCTAATAACTGATACCGCATCTCGTTTATTCTCTAATAACTGATACCGCATCTTGTTTATTCTCTAATAACTGATACCGCATCTTGTTTATTCTCTAATAACTGATACCGCATCTCGCTTTTCCCTATAAAATGAACGTTCAGCCCCATCCGTGTGCTGTCTAATTGTTCAAGTAGGAACAGAAAATGGGCACCGTGCTCACTAAGCTGTAGGGAAGATAATATTAGCGAAGGAGATCTCTGGTCACCTCTATCTCTAAATTTTGTGGCTTGCTATTTTTTTAAATGTTTACATTACTCCCATCTATTGTACATTTTTAGTATCATCGGGGCGGGGGCCTCGGTAGCATAGTTGGGAAAACTACCCGACTGGGCTACCGACGTTCGGATAACCCGTGTTCGATTCCCGTTGGAAGCAGTGTGAGTTGTACTAGTGGTTAGAAAAAAAAAATACCCCGGCGGTCGACCCAGTCGCTGGCAGAAATGGGTACCAGGGTATTACTCTGGGAATGTGAGGATTGCCGCCTCGCATCGTGAGTTTCGATGCTTGAAGCGACACTATCCAGTAATCTCCGAACACTCCTGGCTAGGCGGCCGAGCATATATGGGTGAAAATGGCGTTCTAAGACGCCGATTCAAGTCTCGTACTTTATCTTTACGTTATCTTTATTCTCATCTTCTTCTTTTGATATTTTATTTGCTTAGTGAGTGTATATTTTTTTTAGAAATATAGATGTATATGCTTCTGCTGTTGTGCAGTCAATTTGATTAGGACATTTGTACAAACATTTCCAATCACTTGAACACTCCACAACTGACGTCTCAAATTTGCCAATCTTTGAGAAAACCATTTTTGTTACAAGTATTATTGTTCTAAAGTGTAATTAAATTATTCACACAGAACTTTTCAACTTGTCTCTGAAATACCTAAAATTTCTATGTTTATCCGTTCTGCTTCAAGAATAAGATTTTCTCATTTTCCTTCTTGTTAAAGAGTCCTAACATGTACATTCATAATGGACATTCCCGTCTGCCCGGATCAACTGTGAAAAACAATGACCTATCACCGATAGGTCTATCTCGAATGAAAAGAAGATAAATACCCACTTAACAACGAGAATTTCTACCGTCCACCAGCATGTCAGAAGTTAAACAACCACAACAGGCATGAGCAGAATATTCAATCCAAGAAGCACATCGCGTGTAACTGCCGTATTTCTAAACAACACACGCTGTAACGGTGAACACTGTCATCATACGGACTGCATCTTGGGCGGATCTTATTGGATAGAAGGAAAAGAAAATAAACGATGAAGTCTTAAAACAACTAAAAATGAAAATAGAGCTAATAAATACAATTCACACAAGACAAATTAAATTTGTGGGGCATGTTAAAAGACGCAGCCACCTACTAAAAGTATTCTTGGAAGGGAAGATACACAGTAAAAGAGGCAGAGGCAGACCAAAATTAACGCGGATGAGTAACATGAAAAGATGGACAAGTCAGCTTATGATAACCTACACCATCAAAACAAGAGACAGAACGGAATGGCTCTCCATGGTAGCCAACCTTCGATGCGGAGACGGCACTCAATGATGATGATGATACAGAATTTAATGAAATTAATCATGCAGAAATTAATTAAGTTATTCACATATGTATAAATTAAGTTATTAACATAGACATTTGTTAAGTTATTCACTCAGAAACTAATTCAGTTATTCCTGCAGAAGTTAATTAAGTTATTCATATATAAATTAGTTAAGTTATTCATACATAAATTAGTTACGTTATTCATATATAAATTAGTTAAGTTATTCATATATAAATTAGTTAAGTTATTCATACATAAATTAGTTAAGTTATTCATATATAAATTATTCAAATTGTAAATTTCACATTTTTTGAATGTTGTGTCAAACTGAAATCATGAGAATCATGTATGCACGCGCCTCTGGTTCCTTCCCAGTCTAGAAGCAGCCTTGACACGTCACCTCCAGCTGCTTTTATTTAGTTCAACGATTGACCGCCTTCCTGATTCTATTCAGCCGGTGTGGTACTGACAGCGCACAAACATAATTTCTTTCCATCCTTGCACTGGAAAAAGTAACTTGACATTAGTTTATATACGATTGTTTCTTGTGCTTGTTTCTTGAATGTTTTATCGAGCTTGCTGAAAAAGACTTGGGTCGAAACGTTCTGTTTTGTTTCGTGTTTTGCCTGTAAAGCTGCAACAAACATTTTCATATTATTATTCTCACTTCGAGATAAATTGAGTGTTCTGGACTCAAGACATCTTAAATCATAAACGCTGCAACATGGGCAAGACTAGAACTAAACTGTCACTTTATGATTGAAACACGGAGTTGTGTGTACTTTACCTTTTTCAACTTTGGTACTCATTAATTAAATGTTGGTTCTAGCATGTTGGGAGCTAACACATATCTGCCTGGAATCTACAGGCGCGCCATTGGGATCCGAGGAATCCAATAAAAATGCGGGGACCTCGGTAGACCTAGTTGGGAAAACCACCCTACTGAGTTAGCAATGTTCGGACAACTCGTGTTCGATTCTCGTTGGAAGCAGTGTGAACTGTACTCGTGGTTGGGAATAAAAATACCACCGCGGTCGGCCCAGCCACTATCAGAAATGGGTAGCAGGGTAGTACTCTGGGAAGGTGAGGAATGCCGCCTCGCATCGTAAGTTTAAATGCTTGAAGCGACACTATCTAGAAGTCTCCGAACACTTCTGGATAGGCGGCCGAAAACATGGGTGAAGGCAGGCGTGCTGATATGACTATTCAAGTCCCATACTTTACCTTTACCTTTAGCTTTACCTTTACCTTTAGCTTTACTTTTAGCTTTACCTTAGCTTTAGCTTTACCTTTAGCTTTACCTTTAGCTTTACCTTTAGCTTTACCTTTAGCTTTACCTTTAGCTTTACCTTTACCTTTAGCTTTACCTTTAGCTTTACCTTTAGCTTACTTTTACCTTTAGCTTTACCTTTAGCTTTACCTTTAACTTTACCTTTAGCTTTACCTTTACCTTTAGCTTTACTTTTAGCTTTAGCTTTACCTTTACCTTTAGCTTTACCTTTAGCTTTACCTTTAGCTTACTTTTACCTTTAGCTTTACCTTTAGCTTTACCTTTAACTTTACCTTTAGCTTTACCTTTACCTTTAGCTTTACTTTTAGCTTTAGCTTTAGCTTTACCTTTACCTTTAGCTTTACCTTTACCTTTAGCTTTACCTTTAGCTTTACTTTTAGCTTTAGCTTTACCTTTACCTTTAGCTTTACCTTTACCTTTACCTTTACCTTTAGCTTTACCTTTACCTTTACCTTTACCTTTATCCAATACACTCCCGCTACTTGTTTTAGCTTCTAGTTGCACAGAAAGATGTATATGGATCGTAGATTACCATTTTAAGGAGAAGGGGTCTGGATAAAGAGTAGGACTGAAGCTGAAAGGTGTTTACGACTCATAGCTGACTGTTTGCGTCAGAATCGACGGCGACAACTTTCTGAGGTGTCTCTGGGCACAGACTAACCAGTCTAGCCGAGGCAGTAGGGACGAATAGAGAAGACAACCCAACACAAAGGTCTTGCTGGTGTTCCATGTTTATAGCCAAGAGGAGCAAATTATCACTAATTACAACACAACGCAACTACGCCCATTTATCGCCCTTTAAAGGGTTTACGATCATGAAAAAGAGATATGATTTTTTTTAAAATACAATTAAACTCGTTTATAAATAGTATAGTATTTGTTTTGTTTTATTTGCATACTGAATTACCACTCCTAGGGAGCCGCAATAGCTCAGTTGTTAATGAACTGAACTACAAAGGACAATGGGTACCAGATTTTTTTTCTGCGAGAGTAAAACGGCACAGACGTAATACCGACCATAATACCCCAAAAATCATGTGCCGAAGATCAGTAAAAATGATGATCACTAACACCATATTTCCTATACGTCACTTGGCGTGACCGGGGGCTCTTGACTTTCTATTGTCACTCCTGGAACCTATCAGATCTGATTACATGCGATTGAGTGAGTAGATGTTTTTGTTACTAGTTGAAGGTTTGACAATCTTGCAAGTATTCCATAGACGATCTGTCAGTGTTGGGGGTCAGGGTTTGACAATCTTGCGAGTAGTCTATAGACGACCTGACAGTTGGGGTCAGGGTTTGACAATCTTATGAGTAGTCGAAAGACAACCTGTCAATGTTGGGGTCAGGGTTTGACAATCTTATGAGTTGTCGATAGACAACCTGTCAGTGTTGGGGTCGAAGTTTGGCCATCGTACGAGTTGTCGATAGAACAACCAATTGTTGGCATAGCGTGACAGGGATTCTGTAGTGGGGTGTAACGTACATAAACATAATAGCCCTGACTAGCGTGTATTGGAGCAGGACATCGTTGTCTGACATTGGTTTGACAGTCCTCTTTTCTGAATTCGCACCTTGGTGGACAGAAAATCCACAGACTCTCCTATGTTGATAACGTCAGTTCAAAGTTCACAGAACTGATTGATTTTAAGTATTTATAACAGAGAAGATCGATGGCTAGTGTATTGTTAATTAGAAATAGCACTGTACAACTATCCTGATATAAACTAATAAATCTGTGTCTTTTACCAGCAGCCGAAAGTTGTTTTTGTGTGTGGCTTTTTAAGGATGTCTGTAGATTATGAAGGAGTCTTTATAGTTTGAACCCCACATAGTGCATGCATTGAAAGCAGACCAAAAAAAAAAAACAACAGTAGATTAAATGATTTCGCCACGTGATACAACAGAAAGAAATCAATGCAGTACAAGTGAACATATACTGCGAGAACACCAGACCCAAAGGTAGACCGAGAAAATAAAGATTTATGAAATATTACAATTACTAAGGTATGAGAGGCCAAGAAAAGAGCAAAAGATCGTAAATCATCTTTCCCTTAACGCTGAAAGTCAATTGAGGAAGGAAAAAAAGAAGCAAATTAGTTTGTTCATATTTAACGTTCCATAAACTGTTTTCAAGAACTATACATTGAATGTGTGATGCGAAGTTAATTATTTCTGTTCTTGAAATTTCTTTTGTAAACAAAAAATAATGTATTTCTCTACCCAGGTTTTACAGTTTTATGGATCTTTTCGAGAAATAAACCGCATTATTCAGTGGAACTGTTTTTCAGCCAATATTAAATTTACTGTTTAAATGACGGGTCGAGAATCCTTAAAAGTTAGGAGACTTGCGAAAAGTGGTTGTTTAGATTTTGTCGTTTAAGATGCAACAAAATCTGGCAATTAACTCCCTACAGAGCAACGTTAATCATTTTATTTTTGTTATCAATGGTTATAATGAAATTGTAAAACTTTAATATTGGAGTTTTTGCTGTAATCAAGTTGAAATCTTTGTAACTGTACTTATTTTTTCTTTAATTTAATTCTATGAAACTACATACAAAACCTAACAAAAACAAAAATCAGTGTGAAAAACAGAAAATAATGTTCCTAAAGAAATGTGTTGGAGGCAACGTTACTTTATCAGGGCAGTCATGTTTCGGCAGTTCGGCGCAACAAATCTTCAGTCATCCAGAACTTATCTTTCGAAACTCACCTGTGATAGCATTTCCAAGAACTTGGTTATTTTGAAGGATGTCGTCTTCGGCTTTTTGCTATGTTGAAACATCTATAGGTCTCTTGTCTCGTCAGTTTAAACATCTATAGGTCTCTTGTCTCGTCAGTTTAAACATCTATATGTCTCTTGTCTCGTCAGTTTAAACATCTATATGTCTCTTGTCTCGTGAGTTTAAACATCTATAGGTGTCTTGTCTCGTGAGTTTAAACATCTATAGGTCTCTTGTCTCGTGAGTTTAAACATCTATAGATCTCTTGTCTCGTCAGTTTAAACATCTATAGGTCTCTTGTCTCGGCAGTTTAAACATCTATAGGTCTCTTGTCTCGTCAGTTTAAACATCTATATGTCTCTTGTCTCGTCAGTTTAAACATCTATAGGTCTCTTGTCTCGTCAGTTTAAACATCTATAGGTCTATTGTCTCGTCAGTTTAAACATCTATAGATCTCTTGTCTAGTCAGTTTAAGAATCTAGAGGTCTCTAGTTTCGTAGGTCTACACATCTAGATATCTTTTATCTCGTAGGTTTAAATATCTATAGATCTCTTGTCTCGTAAGTTTAAATATCTATAGATCTCTTGTCTCGTAAACTTAAATATCTATAGATCTCTTGTCTCGTAGGTTTAAATATCCATAGATCTCATGTTTCGGAAGTTTAAATATCTATAGATCTCTTGTCTCGTAAGTTTAAATATCTTAAGATCTCTTGTCTCGTAGGTTTACACATCTAGGTATATCTTGCCTCGTAGGTTTAAATATTTATAGATCTCTTGTCTCATAGTTTTAACAAATCTAGATATATCCTGTCTGGTATGTATATGAAAGATCTCTTGTTTCGTAGATCTCTTGTTTCGTAGATCTCTTGTTTCGTAGATCACTTGTTTTGTAGATCTCTTGTTTTGTAGATCTCTTGTTTTTTAGATCTCCTGTTTCGTAGATCTCTTGTTTCGTAGATCTCTTGTTTCGTAGATCACTTGTTTTGTAGATCTCTTGTTTTGTAGATCTCTTGTTTTTTAGATCTCCTGTTTCGTAGATCTCTTGTTTCGTAGGTCTCTTTTACGAAATCTCTACAAATTTTCTTTAAATCTACATCTACGAATGTTTTTACTCCTTTTTCTATCTTTAAAAAAAAAATGTGTGTTCACTGTTTGTTATCTTTGACTTTGGTATCTATACCTTTGGTTCTAAATACTCAGTTCTGGCAGACAATTAATATTACATATTGTTGATGGGAGCCCTAGCTTAAGTAACCCTTGTTAATGTCTCTGTTCAGAATCTTCTTCTTCCTCTTTTTCATCTTCTTCCTTTTCATCTTCTTCCTTTTCATCTTCTTCCTTTTCTTATTATTCATTTTCTTCTTCTCCCCTTTCTTCTTCTCCCCTTTCTTCTTCTTCTTCTTCTTCTTCTTCAGTTTCTTATTCTTCCTTTTCATCTTCTTCCTTTTCTTCTTCTTCCTTTTCTTCTTCTTCTACCTTTTCTTATTCTTCTTCCTATTCTTCTTCCTTTTCTTCTTCTTCTTCTTCCCTTTCTTATTCCTTTTCCTTTTCTTCCTTTTCTTCCTTTCTTCTTCCTCCTTTTCTTCTTCTTCTTCTTCTTCCCTTTCTTATTCCTTTTCATCTTCTTCCTTTCTTCTTCTTCCTTTTCATCTTCTTCCTTTTCTTAGTCTTCCCTTTTTCTTCTTCCTTTTCTTCTTCAACCTTTTCTTCTTCTACCTTTTCTTCTTCTTCCTATTCTTTATCATTTGTCTTCCTCTTCTTCTTCTTCTTCTTCTTCCCTTTCATCTTCCTTTTCATCTTCTTCCTTTTTTACTTCTTCTTCCCTTTCTTCTTCCCGTTCTTCTTCCTTTTCATCTTCTTCCTTTCTTCTTCTTCCTTTTCATCTTCTTCCTTTTTTACTTCTTCTTCCTTTTCTTCTTCTTCCCTTTTTCTTCCTCCTTTCTTCTTCTACCTTTTCTTATTTTTCCTATTCTTTTTTTTCATTTTTCTTCTTCTTCTTCCCTTTCTTCTTCCTTTTCTTCTTCTTCCCTTTCTTCTTCCCTTTCTTCTTCCCACTTTTCTTCTTCTTCCCTTTCTTCTTCTCCCTATTCTTCTTCTTCCTTTTTTCTTCTTTACCTCGTAACCCATGGAGTCGTTTATAGTCGTCTGAACAGTTTCTGTTAATCTTCTGTTATTATTTTGACTCTGTAAAGTCGAGGCCCGTCCATTCTTTGAAGCTATTTTTCCATCTCTTTACCTGCCTCCTCTCCTTCTCCCTCCATTCTCAGTTTCTTGCACAATGGTCTTTGCTAGACCAGACGATGGAGATACGTGGCCAAACCATTTCACGTTCAGCGCGTGAGAATGACCGTTGGGTGTTGGACATTGCTTATAAGTTAGTTCTGCTCAGATACAATTAAAAAATAAATAAATAATACATCCAAACCAGGTTTTCAGCAAGTGAATTCGTGATAGAGAAAGTAGTCTGAATGAGCAGGTAGTTTACAGACTAGAGAAAGTAGTCTGAATGAGCAGGTAGTTTACAGACACTGGTGTGCACTAACGTTCTTGCCACGTCAGAGAATACTGGGAAGACTTCATTTTTATTTTCATTTTATTTCTCCTTCTTAAAAAAAAAAAAAGAAAGTAAAGAGCCCCCGTCACGCCAAGTGGCGTATAGGAAATATGGTGTTAGTGGCTATATATTTTACAGACCTTCAGCACATGATTTTTGGGGTAATGTGGTCGGTATTACGCCCGTGCCGCTTTACTTTCCCATTAAAAAAAATCCGGTACCCATTAAAGGCTGGGTCAAGGAAGTCGTCGTTGGGATCGAACCCTACCTTTGTCCTTTGTAGGCCAGTTCACTAACCACTGAGCTGCCGCGGATCCCATTTCTCCTTTTTGCTCAAAATTATTATATTTTAATTTTTTTATTTTTTAAATACATATTTGTGTTGTGTGTTGTATGTTTGTTCCTGTTGAAGGCCTATTGTTCCGAAACGTCGTTCTGGTTTGTGATGTCCACTTTGTTACGTGAAGCTTTAACCATACTATTTTTTTCTATATAATTTTCTCCCATTTCTCCTCACACTTAGCTTCACTGCATCTTTCATTTTGATGCGTTTTGTTGCATTTCTTTCCCTACTAGTTTACACACGCCCTGTCCCTTCAGTTCACTGAAATAGGGAAAAAATATAACAGTCCATACACCATGGAGTCACAATTAAACAAACACACATACACACTGCGTTGTTGCATGCAGACAAACTTTACTTACACACAATCGTAGATCTGTATTGACGAACAATTACTGGGTTGTAACAAACATGGCGTCTACTGATACTGGCTGGGAAATAATGATGGTTGTAGGATTTCTCACAGAAGACATTTATTAACCCGATGAATTATTATTGTAAGTACTCAAGCTGAGTCAATATGACAACAGCACTTTCAAATAGAACCGCCTGCTTATACTACATCAACAAATGATAGAGTTTACAAAGCACTGGCTTGTTTTGTTTGAAATTGGGTGTAAGTGGAATGTAATTAAAATAGGGTTGGCTGTTATATTTTCTTTGTTCTGGGGAAATTATTTTGGAGATGGCAACGCACAGTATGAGTGACATGATAGACCACGTTGGACGATCGATTTGGCATTTGGGATAGAAATTGGTCTAAGTCAGTGTTTGTTATGTTGTGTTTTCATACATTTTCACTGCACATATTTTTACTCTTATATATTTAATAAGCAGCGTGGATTACGTGGCACTTGTCTAAATCATCGAGAATATTCTCCACATTTTCAAACATGCTAGGACAAATTATGGATAATTTTCATTTTCTTAAAATGTCGCGGAACGTTATTGATAATTTTCTTAAACTTTCTGGACAATTATTCGTTTGTCATCGCGTTACATGGCTAGGTTGTCTACAACAGCGCATACGAAAATCTGAGCCGTCTAAAACAGCACGGTCCATTTTTCATTTCTCTGAAACGTCACGCCACACCTTTTCAAAACACTAAAACAGTACACCCCACGTGTCATTTTTTAATTGTTTTAAATATCGTGTTCCACCTTTCAATTGTTACAATTACAACACCTTTCAGTTGTTACATATAGTACAACACCTTTCAGTTGTTACATATAGTACAACACCTTTCAGTTGTTACATATAGTACAACACCTTTCAGTTGTTACATATAGTACAACAACTTTCAGTTGTTACATATAGTACAACACCTTTCAGTTGTTACATATAGTACAACACCTTTCAGTTGTCACATGTAGTACAACACCTTTCAGTTGTTACATATAGTACAACACCTTTCAGTTGTTACATATAGTACAACACCTTTCAGTTGTTACATATAGTACAACACATTTCAGTTGTTACATATAGTACAACACATTTCAGTTGTTACATATAGTACAACACATTTCAGTTGTTACATATAGTACAACACCTTTCAGTTGTTACATATAGTACAACACCTTTCAGTTGTTACATATAGTACAACACCTTTCAGTTGTTACATATATTACAACACATTTCAGTTGTTACATATAGTACAACACCTTTCAGATGTTACATATAATACAACACATTTCAGTTGTTACATATAGTACAACACCTTTCAGATGTTAATAATAGTACAACACCTTTCAGTTGTTACAAATATTACAACACCTTTCAGTTTTCAATACATTACAACACTTTTCAGTTGTTACAAATATTACAACACTTTTCACTTGCTATAATTACATTACAACACTTTTCAGTTGCTATAAATATTTAAATCCCTTATTTAAAAAAAAGTAAAGTACTCCCGTCACGCCAAGTGGCGTATAAGGAATATGGTGTTAGTGACCATAAATTTTACAGACCTTCGGCACATGATTTTTGGGGTAATGTGGTCGGTATTACGCCCGTGCCGCTTCACTTTCCCAGAAAAAATCCGGTACCCATTAAAGGCTGGGTGAACCCGGAAGCCGTCGGTTGGATCGAACCCTACCCCTTGTCCTTTGTAGTCCAGTTCATTAACCACTGAGCTATCGCGACTCCCTAAATCCCTTATTAGGGGACAGGAAATTGTGCAGTGCTGCCGTAAAGCTGGCAGCAGGAACAAGTGGTGGGGTGTAACGTACACTCCTACAAGGTATGGTGACAGCTTTACAGAAAATAGGAACACAAGAAAATACTGACGTTTCGGCCAACATGCGGTGTTTTTCAGAAAACGGAAACAACACAAACGGACAACCGAACAAAGATCAACTCTACTACATCTAGAATGTGTGGGACAGGTCAATCACGGAGAAAGAAAAAGAGATATAAGAGATGAAGTGATGAAGTGATGAAACGAAAAAGAGGTTAGTACAAATCGGAGGATACAAATTTATGATATGTAAAAGCTAGTAAGCTTAAATATATATAAAAATAAAACGAGACTTAACTGAGGCAAGATCCAAAAGCTTCCAGCGAGTAGATGGCTGTGTGTCAAATAGGATGAGACGTGAGGGAGGCGAGTTGAGAGTGGGGGAGGGGGATTTAGTCACTCATTAGATGAGTAGTCGGATAAGATTTGAAGGTGATGGAATGAAGTGTGAGAGTCAGTCAAGAGTGACACAGGTAACAGCAAAAGATAGGAAAGTGTGTATATGGAGTGAAAACGGGCAAACAAAGCTAGACGTGACTCTGGAAACAAGGAGATAAATGAAACATAATAGGGGGGGGGATTATGAAGGACTGACGTACAGGATGGTAGAGTGTTAGACATGAGTAGTATAAAAGCAGCTATATGGAAATGGAATATAAAGAGAAAATGAGTAGTGTAAGGTAGAACTGGAATATAAAGTGGCAGAATGTATTGATAAGGATAACAAATGTAAGTGGAGAACAGGCAAACAATAGAAGTCCTGTTGTAATGTTAAATATAAGTTGGTAAATAGGGATCTTGACTCCTGTGGAAGGATGGCATTACACTTACAGATATGTAACATAGATCCTGAATATCTCTTGGTGATATCACGTCAGGGTGTAAGGGGCCAATACAGGAACAGCGGAGGGAAGAAAGGAGAGGAGACAGAGGGGAGCGAAAGGGAGATGGAGATGAAAGAATGAAAGATGGAGAGAGAAGGGAAATAGATGACCCTTAAAAAATGGATACATTGATGCCCCGTGGAGTGAGGCAACCCATACGGGCTATCAGACGATTCTCTAAGGTGAATTAGCTGCGCTTGTTACAACTTGGCAACAGGCTAGTAACTTGGACATCCGCCTTACCCTGATGGTCCTTAGAATTGAAAACCTCTTTTTAAACTTTTAAAACATCCCGTTGCACTCTGACCCTACCTCAACTGGCAATACTGTCGATATGACGTAGACTTATAGAATATTAGCACAAGATGCCAGGTTTATCTGACGTGTAACTATTGTTACATGTAGTGACATTTTGAATGTGTAATTCATGAAGATTATGTTGTTAATGAACCCCGTGTGTATGGTAACTTACATGTTTGTCCTGTGTAATTATAGTATTGGAAAGTTAAAACGGTAATTATACCTGGCATTGTCGTTAGGTCTGACATCACTGCACTTTAGGCACACCTATAGGTGCTCAAGCATTTTAAAGAGATGACGAAATTTGTGCACACAAACAAAACTAGTAGCTCGCTGGTTGTGCACACAAACAGATCTAGTAGCGCACTGGTTGCGCATACAATTACATCTTGTAGCTCGCACACACCTAACTCGATCTTCTGTGCTGATATCTCTTGTTTGGGTGTTTTATTCTAACTGTTGTTATCTCAAGACTACAGCTTTTTTCATTAAATTAATGACAATCATCGACCACCACAGGCAATGACAGCCTTAGTCTTAATGCTTCTACAGTAGAGTTCATCCAATGAGAAGTTGAGTTGAATGTTTTATCTCGCTAGTCTCCTGCCAGACGATCAAAATACGTAGCGAAACCAGTAAATATTTCAGCTGCTTCCCAATCGGCAAAAGTTCATCGTGTACTTCCATAGCTTTTTGCTTCCTTTTGCGAACTTGTTCATTCCTGATACAAGCTGAACATTCACTAATGCTGTGGATAACATTTCACCGCCATAACCCTGTATTTTCTTCTGTAGCTCTACTGTAAGGGTTCATGTTTCACAAGCGTCTAGGCTAGTTGCGGTGAAAATACTGAAGCTTGTAAGAGAAACCTAATGTGATGTTTCTTTCTCAACAAGAAAGGTCTCAGTCTGAATAGTAAGAAAACAGAAGTAATGGTCATATCGAAAAAAAAATCATCACCATCATGCAGCATAACAATAAACGAGACAAATCTGAAACAAGTGCAACCTATGAAATACTTGGGCACAATAATAACATCAGATGGAAAATGCACGACAGAAATAAAAAGTAGAATAGCTCAGGCCAAAATAGCATTTCAGAAAATGAAAAATCCCTTATGCAACAAATCTATGTCAATAGAGATGAGAAAGAGAGTTAATTGGTGCTATATAGAACCAATTCTGACCTATGGAAGCGAATCATGGACAGTAGACAAACAAAAGAAAAGACAATTAGATGCCACAGTGATGGGATTTCTCAGAAGAATGTTGAAAGTTCCCTGGACAGCTAAAAAGACCAATGAGGAAGTTGAAGTTCTCAAAGAGGCCAACACAAAAAGGCAGCTCCTAAAAAACACCAGAAAAAACAATCAACATTTTTCGGGCACATCATGAGAAGAGGAAAGTTGGAATACTTGGTTACAACTGGTAAAATAAAAGGAAAGAGAGATCGCGGACAAAAAAGTAATACTGGATACTGAAAATGCTGGATAGCTTGGTGTCATGGCAGGGAAAACAACAGAACTGATACGATGCACTGTAGATAGAAGATTGTGGAGGGACATTATCGCCTTCGCCAACCGGTATGGCACATGCTGATGAATGTGATGTTACAGCACTGGCTGCGTGTGCAATTTCTTTCTTTCCTCATTTGCCTTCCAGCGTCGATGGAAGATGTAGTGTGCTGTTTTTGGCTCCTATGTATGCGTCTACTGCTGTTATGTTTCCTAGTGTGTCTAATTTTCCAATCAATCCATCTTTTTTGTGGTCGGCTCTTAGGTCTGCTGTTCTCGCAACGTTTATTGAAGGCTCGTTGTGTTTTGTTTTAGTGTTTCTGACTTATCACATGGTCAAACCATTTTATCCATTATTTTTTATGCATTCTATGCTGGGAATTATTCCTAGCTTTTTTCTCAGTTCTTGATTTTAATTTTATATCTCAGGCTGTTTCCTGTCATTTGTCTAACACATTTCATCTCAGCAGAGGTTATTTTTCTTATTGTTCGTGAGTCTAGGGTACAAGTCTGGTATTGGTTGCCCAACGTTGGGATGAAGTTTGTTTTGTAGTGTGACCGTTTTGCCTCAAGAGTGGCAAGTTGCCTCACGTACAATGTTTGTGGTATAAACAATCCGTCGAAATGGGCACTTCTGCAATATATTGTTCGTAACTCAAATGTCAACCACAAACAGTGATGGGTATATGATCATGAAGTGAAATGAGGACCAAGTCTAACACAATATATGACTTGATATCAAAGATCAAGTCTACAACAGAGCAGCAAAGGTAGAAGTGAAAACTTTTTTTTTTAATTAGAGGAAAATATTTTTTTTTAATGAATTGAAAACAAACAGTCGTTATCCTGAAAATATCATCTGCCACCCGAATAAAGAGTAACAGACCAGGAAATACTTGATAGTTTAACTGCAAACATTTTCGTTTGTTATTTATTTGAGCTGCTTTCAAACAATCTACATAGATTAGTGTGACACTTGCAACTATGAAAACCATTGTTATAAAGTATTGCTCATCTGGATATATATCATAGCTTGGAGGAACATTACAACAAATGACAAAGAATCGTCTCAAGAGTGTCTGTTCAGCGATTATCTACACTTATCACATTTGGAAATAAGCGTCCCCACCTCTGACAAATAATGCCAGCAAACAAAGATATCGACAGCCGGCTCTGTAAAACGTGTTTGCATTACACAGTGGTTCTCAATCTATGAGTTGCTGATACTGATATGTTCTCAATCTATGAGTAGGTGGTACTGGTATCGTGAAATCGTTTTTGGAGATGTTAATTACTGTATTTTGTTAGGATTATCAATGAGTTATGATTATCAATACAGATCGATAAGCGGGGCTGCGGTAAAGGTGATGTAAATCCAGCGAAAGATAACCTCATATAACTTGTACGTTTATGGATATAAGATGGGACAAAAGAAAACGTTTTGACTCATAAAGTCTTCAACAGTAGACAAGAACCCCACGGATTACAAAACATTAGTCTTTGCTTTTGTAGACTAGCATCAACGTCTCTCTGTGATTGTCTTTCATTGGCTGCCGTAAGTCTGGAATACTTTCCAATTTCTGATTCCATCATTCTCCAGCACCCTGCTTGTGGCTATCCATTATTTTATATTTTATTTCGCCGCCTTACCGAATTCCCCAACAAGAGATGCTTTTAAAGTTAAACTCTTCATGAACCAATCAGAGAAGACCTCGATCCCAGCCTCAGTCGCCTCCAACAACATGCCTGGCACATGACAGTGGCTCTATTATTTTTTCTACGGACCATGGTCGAGCCCTGGTAGCCGCATGTGCGAATTACATGACTAACAAATGTTGTGTCCTTCCCCCTGTTGGTAAGACGCTTTCTATTTGATTGTGGCTTCTCTTAGAAAGCCCATGTTACTATTTGTAACGAGCACGTGACTGATTGGATTTCCGGCCAATATGGCGGATAGGCGGTAGGAACCATTGAGACTCAGTCAGAAAAGTGTTCCTCGCTGCTGTTTTCTTATATCCCAAGTCCGGCTTGCTTTCGGAGCCTCTGAGTTTAGTGCTTTGTGCAAACCGAGAGCTGTGTTTTTCATCCGGATTGTGTTTCGATATTCCGATTGCTTACGATGAATGATGATAACGTGTGATGGATAGTTCAGCTGCGTTCGCTTTTGGTGCCGCATGACCTTATATCTTTTGGCGTGTTCTGTGACTGATATGATGTGGACTGTGGCTGCCTTTCTTGTTTGGATCCTTCAGTGACATGAGTCTTAATTCGGATGATTCCACTGGCTCGGGCGTTTGAGCGATTATGGATTTTAATTTGTTTGCAGTGATACCGAGGCCTTCGACTAACCATAACTATAACCATGTTACTGATTATATGTCAGGCTTTAGACAATAGATTTACTCTTCGTTCATCCCAAGAACACACTGTTGTTGCTTGCATGTTTACAAGAATGAGAAGACACCCTTTACTCAACATCATCATGCGCCAAACCATTTGACGGAGGTGATCATGTCCTGCAATGCTCTTTACTGCATTATCATCATCATCATCATCATCATCATCATCATCATCATCAAGTACTGGGCCTGCTGGTGTAGGCGATCATGTCTCTCCACAACTTTCGATCTCGACAGTTATTTATCAATTCTGCTGTTGACCTTCTGCCAATCCATTCTCTTAAGCTGTCTGGTATTTTTTCTCTTTGCTTTCCTCTCTCTCTTCGTCCTTCAATTTTCTCAGTTGTTACAATATATTCCAGTTGTTCTCTTCTCATTATATGGCCAAAAAATGATGATTTGTGGCGATTCATGATTGTACAAAGAAGTTACGACGGTGGTTTTCTGTTGCCTTCCGTCGGTTTGTTTAAGGTTGGCTCAGCTAGCCTTGGACACAAATTTCACACCCACAAGGCAGTAGGGTTGTTTTACTTCGGGGTACCCTCCCTTAGCCTTTTACTCTCCCGAACTCACCTGCAAGGCAGCAGGGCAGCCACATGTTGTACTGTTTACTGCATACAGTAGCAGGTAAAATAACCCGACCTGACAATAATGGATTTTAATTGATGCACTAAATATATTTACCATGCTATAATACTAGGCTATCTAGTATCTTCCTTCTTGTTGTCCGCGATATCTCTTTCCCTTATTTTTTGGCGGTTGTAACTAAGTATTTCAACCTTTCTCTTCTCATGATGTGCTCGAAAGATGTCGATTTTTTGTTTCTGATGTTATTTATGAGCTTTCTTTTTTTTCTTGGCCTCGTTGAGAATTTACTATTTGGTTTTGTTGGCTGTCCAGGGAACTCTCAACATTCTTCTGTGAAATCCCATCTCAGTGGCCGCTAATCGTCATTTAATTTGTGTTGTCTACGGTTTTTTTTAAAGATCTGTACTGTCCAAGATTGACTTTCATAGATTAGATTTGGCTCTATTATGTTGTAACTGATGAACTCTTTCTCTCACTTCTGTCAACACAGACTTGTGCTGCTCTAATTGGATGTTAATTCTGTGAACCTGCAAGTAGACGTCCTAAAGCATTTCAGTCAATGAAAAATGTCTTGTACAACACGTCTATGTCAATAGAAGTGAGAAAGAGAGTTCATCGTTGCTATATAAGGCCAATTCCAACTTATGGTTGCGAATCGTGGACAGTAGACAAACAAATGAAAAGACGATTAGAAGCCACAGAGATGGGATTTTTCATAAGAATGTTTAGAATCCACTGGATTCTGTTAAAAGGACCAACGAGGAAATTCTCAAAGAGGCCGGCACAAAAGGAGAACGTATTTAAAAAAAGGACAATTTTCTAACGCATCATGACCAGATAAAAAAAAATTGAATACTTGGTTACAACTTGCAAATACTTACAGACAAAGACCTCGGACGACAAAAAGAGAGGATACTGGATAGTTTGGTGTCGTGGCACAGTAAACATTGAATGAACTGAATTGATATGATGTACTGTTGGCAGAGAATTGTTAAAGGACATGATTGACTACGCCAACATGTATAGCACATCATGATGAAAATGGTGAAAGTGACAAAACACCTATGTATTTGCCTAGTGTGTTGCAGTGTCAATAAGATGTCATTACTTCAATTCTTGTGTGCTAATGTTTATACCAGGTGTTACATAAGGGTGTTGCTTTATAGACATGACTAGCGCATATTGAATTGTCATCTTGAATTGTCATCTTCAATGTCTTTAGTGAATTGTCATCTTGAATTTCTTTAGTGAATTGTCATCTCGAATTTCTTTAGTGAATTGTCATCTTGAATTGTCATCTTGAATGTCTTTAGTGAATTGTTATCTTGAATTTCTTTAGTGAATTGTCATCTTGAATTTCTTTAGTGAATTGTCATCTTGAATTTCTTTAGTGAATTGTTATCTTGAATTTCTTTAGTGAATTGTCGTCTTGAATTTCTTTAGTGAATTGTCATCTTGAATTTCTTTAGTGAATTGTCATCTTGATTTTCTTTAGTGACTTGGCCTTTCATGTCATGCTGTTCCTGCATTTGTCATACGTGTATGATGTTAGATAATATTGCAATCTTTTCCACAATTAATTAAGGATCTGCCTCGAGTAGATGTAACACTTTGGAAAGTTCATGCCAATGGGTGAACTAATGTCCACATCTCTCACAGGTTTACGGGACATCTGACGGGGTTATGTCGGCGGAATCTGTCACAGAACATCAAAGCTTGACAAGAAATATACATTTGTCTCTCTGTGATCATTGCTTGTAGAGTAACAAAGAAATATCTGGAAAACTCTCTGTGATCATTGCTTGTAGAGTAACAAAGAAATATCTGGAAAACTCTCTGTGATCATTGCTTGTAGAGTAACAAATAATATATGGAAAACCCTCTGTGATCATTGCTTGTAGAGTAACAAAGAAATATCTGGAAAACTCTCTGTGATCATTGCTTGTAGAGTAACAAAGAAATATCTGGGAAACTCTCTGTGATCATTGCTTGTAGAGTAACAAAGAAATATCTGGGAAACTCTCTGTGATCATTGCTTGTAGAGTAACAAAGAAATATCTGGAAAACTCTCTGTGATCATTGCTTGTAGAGTAACAAAGAAATATCTGGAAAACTCTCTGTGATCATTGCTTGTAGAGTAACAAAGAAATATCTGGGAAACTCTCTGTGATCATTGCTTGTAGAGTAACAAAGAAATATCTGGGAAACTCTCTGTGATCATTGCTTGTAGAGTAACAAAGAAATATCTGGGAAACTCTCTGTGATCATTGCTTGTAGAGTAACAAAGAAATATCTGGAAAACTCTCTGTGATCATTGCTTGTAGAGTAACAAAGAAATATCTGGAAAACTCTCTGTGATCATTGCTTGTAGAGTAACAAAGAAATATCTGGAAAACTCTCTGTGATCATTGCTTGTAGAGTAACAAATAATATCTGGAAAACTCTCTGTGATCATTGCTTGTAGAGTAACAAATAATATCTGGAAAACTCTCTGTGATCATTGCTTGTAGAGTAACAAATAATATATGGAAAACCCTCTGTGATCATTGCTTGTAGAGTAACAAATAATATATGGAAAACTCTCTGTGATCATTGCTTGTAGAGTAACAAATAATATCTGGAAAACTCTCTGTGATCATTGCTTGTAGAGTAACAAAGAAATATCTGGAAAACTCTCTGTGATCATTGCTTGTAGAGTAACAAATAATATATGGAAAACCCTCTGTGATCATTGCTTGTAGAGTAACAAAGAAATATCTGGAAAACTCTCTGTGATCATTGCTTGTAGAGTAACAAAGAAATATCTGGAAAACTCTCTGTGATCATTGCTTGTAGAGTAACAAAGAAATATCTGGAAAACTCTCTGTGATCATTGCTTGTAGAGTAACAAATACATATTTTTAAAACTCTCTGTGATCATTGTTTTTAGCGTAGCAAAGAAATATCTGGAAAACTCTCTGTGATCATTGTTTGTAGAGTAACAAATACATATGTGGAAAACCCTCTGTGATCATTGCTTGTAGAGTAACAAATAATATATTTAAAACTCTCTGCGATCATTGTTTGTAGAGTAACAAATACATATTTTTAAAACTCTCTGTGATCATTGTTTTTAGCGTAGCAAAGAAATATCTGGAAAACTCTCTGTGATCATTGTTTGTAGAGTAACAAATACATATGTGGAAAACCATCTGTGATCATTGTTTGTAGAGTAACAAATACATATGTGGAAAACTCTCTGTGATCATTGTTTGTAGAGTAACAAAGAAAAATCTGGAAAACTCTCTGTGATCATTGTTTGTAGAGTAACAAAGAAAAATCTGGAAAACTCTCTGTGATCATTGTTTGTAGAGTAACAACAAAATATATGGAAAACCCTCTGTGACCATTGTTTGGAGAGTAACAACAAAATATATGGAAAACCCTCTGTGACCATTGTTTGGAGAGTAACAACAAAATATATGGAAAACCCTCTGTGACCATTGTTTGGAGAGTAACAACAAAATATATGGAAAACCCTCTGTGACCATTGTTTGGAGAGTAACAACAAAATATATGGAAAACCCTCTGTGACCATTGTTTGGAGAGTAACAACAAAATATATGGAAAACCCTCTGTGACCATTGTTTGGAGAGTAACAGGTATACACAAAGTGCACACTGTCATTGTTTATTGGAAAGTGGCAAAGGGATATACAGAAAGCACCCCGTGGGTCATTGTTTGGAGAGCTACAGCAACACAAAAGGACACAATGTGATTGTTCATTGGAAAGTGACAAAGTGGTTTTTTGACAACTCTCTGAAATTGTTTATTGGAAGGTGACAAAAATTTATAGTGAAGACTCTCTGTTATCATTTATTGGAAAGTGACTAAAAAGTATAGGGAGGACTCTTTGCTATTTTTTTACGGGAATGTGACAAAAAAGGTATAGTGGAGATTCTCTTGTAATTGTTTATTGGAAAGTGACAAAAAGATATAATGAATACTGTAACGTTTATTGGAAAGTGACAAAAATGTATAGTGAAGATTGTAACATTTATTGGAAAGTGACAACAAGATATAATGAATAATGTAACGTTTATTGGAAAGTGACAAAAAGATATAGTGAATCTTGTAACGTTTAATGGAAGGTAACAAAAAGGTATAGTGAAGATTGTAAAGTTTATTGGAAAGTGACAAAAAGATATAATGAATACTTTAACTTTTATTGGAAATTGACAAAAAGATATAGTGAAGATTGTAACGTTTATTAGAAAGTGACAAAAAGATATAGTGAAGATTGTAATCATTTATTGGAAAGTGACAAAAAAGACATAGTGAAAATTGTAATCATTTATTGGAAAGTGACAAAAAGATATAGTGAAGATAGTAATCATTTATTGGAAAGTGACAAAAAGATATTGTGAAGATTGTAATCATTTATTGGAAAGTGACAAACAGGTACATAGCTAATTACATATCTGAACGAAGGTTAATAAATGTTCTTTGCAATCCGAATTGAAAACCAATGAAACTAAATATGAATCATAATTTATATATATATATATATATATATATTGTTTTCAAATGAGAGGATCTGGCATCAATATTTCTGCCAAAGTAAATAATTTGTTGGAAGGATATGGCTGCTTGTCTTTCAATATGTTGATGTGGCTAACGTTGATAACAGGCCTTTTAACTGGGCCTATAAGCTTATCTAAAACAGATGAATCTTTTTTTCAAGTGCAGCATATTGTTTCATAATCGAGAAGAGCTCTTTCATAAAACCTGAAATCGAAACAGATTTTGTGAGATAGTTAAACATTTATAAATAAAATCGATGACGGGAGAAAACGCTTTGAAAACGTCCGGATTTTAAACAAATTTTCGGCCAAAACTGTGCGGGAAAAATAATTTGGTCTTCATTTTTATCAAAATAATTAGTTTGAAAGCTGAGGTTAGAGTCGTCTGATAAAAACATCAACTTTGTTTCTCTGACCTTGCTCAAGTGAATGTTGCCAGCTGGTATCTGCACTATCATCGAAACTAGGTCTTTAATTTGTGGTTAGTTTGTGCTATGACATACCCCCATTATTATGACTTTGTTATCCGTTGAACTATATAGTGTCGTATTTTCATTGCATTGGTTCAGTGGGGACAGAAGACCTTTAGTATTAGAGATCAAAGCGGTGACTCATGGGTGGCTGTTTGCGACAAGACCGGTCAACAATAATTATCCAGATCTAACTCCACCTCCTCTTCGTGCCCCTAGAAATAGACTAACCAGTCTGGCCACGCGAGTAGAGATCGATAGGGAAAGCAACCAGGTACTCAACGACACAATACTGAAGTCGGATGCGTGGGCCAAAAGATTACAATGTCACAGCTCCCCTGCAAACTATATATATAATGCCGCATCTACGTCCACGTAACGTCCTTTTATGGTTGCGTGACGAAGAGGACAGGACACATATGGAAGTCCAAAGAACTTAGGTTAGATACCAAACACAATTTTTATTTCAACTCCACTATAAAGTCAATCTTATTATATGGCTGTGAAACATGGAGAACAGCAAAAAATGACAATCATGAAGATACATACCTTCATTAATGGATGCTTACACAGAATAAAAGGGTGGAAATGTCAGGACAAAATCACTAACGTAGAATTATGGAAATGTACCAGTCAAATACCAGTGGATAAAAAGATACAGCGATGACGATGACGGTGGATAGGACTCACACTGCGGAAGCCAACTGAGAGTATTACACATATAGGGAATGCGGTGTTAGTGACCATAATTTGTACAGAACTTTAGCACTTGATTTTTGGGGTAATGTGATCGGAATTACACCCAAGCCGCTTTACTTTCCCAGAAAAAAAAAATGCAAGTACTCATTTAAAGCTGAGTGAACCCGGAAGCTGCCCATCAGGATCGAACCCGACCACATGCACTAAGTAGTCCAGTTCACTAACCGCTGAGCCATCGTGGCTCCCACTTTTTGGTTACAGTGCCCGCAATTTAGTTTCTGGGCGGGTTTTTTTCCTGCTAACGTTTCAATGACAGTCTTTAGATTATTCTGATTTGTAAGTATTCGTGTTCTGTTTTGTTTGTTTTCGTTGTGCTTGAAGACATTCCGGTCGTAATGATATTTCTTTGCTTGGTCTTGGCTTGCTCGCACTGCTGTAACATCCTACTTTATTGTATCTGAGCCAGTCTTACCGCGGCTCCACAAGGTCCCCGTGTATATCCCTACTTTCAATGACAAAGACTGTCCTGCTCTCAAAAGAAAGATCAGACTGTGATCGCTTTCTTACATTAAATTGGTCCAATTTTGTTTGAAATTGAAGCAGAGAGTGATTACATTTAGTATGAGCCCATTGATTTATAACTGCTTACAGTTTTCAAAATTGTTAAATGCTGATTGTCTAAATAGACGGTGTTCTTTAGAAACGTACGCTTGTACGATCATGTACATGCAAATACCAATGTACACATTTGTAGGGAATGGGTCAACAGGAAGATAGTATGTGACATCCGGAGATTTAGATGAAAGAAGATAACACAGGAGAAAATAGAGAAGTGGAAGAGAGGGAGGAAGGGGAGAAAGATAGGGACAGATTCGCAATTCAATTTAATCAGTTCTTGAAAATTGAAAAACATTTGAAGATTTTTAGTTTTTTTTTTTTATTTTGAAGCAAGATCCAGGAGACATCGATTGTTATTATCACAAGACATGATATATGACGTAATCTGATTAAACGTTTTTTGAAAACGATTAGATATGTTGATGAGTCATCATATGTTTGAGTGGATATCAAACTCTGTTAGAAATCATAATTCCTAAATCTAAGGTCACGAAGAATATCTGGTATCAATATTTAATTCTTGAAAACGTAAAAACTCAAAAGAATTTTTTGTTTTGTTTTTAAATTGTGAAGAATCGGCGAAATCTACACGACGTTTATCGCTAACTTGTGAAGAATCGGCGAAATCTACATGACGTTTATCGCTAACTTTGGTTTCGAAGCTTTTAACACTTCCCGTAGGGAAACTTTTCATCAACACAACGGAAGTGATTTCAGCGATAAAATTGTTCATGGTTGAAGAATCAATCTACATATTGGTATTTATCTAACATATAACATATTATATATGAATTTCTAGACACTTGAACACGGTATTAGAAGTCACCAAAAGCACGATGATACAAGACTTACAAAGAATGTGGTTTGATGACGATTCACACTAGTCAAATTGAAGAGGGGTGCACTGTGCGGTGGAACGTACACGGCCGAAATCGGCATGTCATTGCGTCGAAACGTTCGGAAAGAGTTAAATGGGTACATTAACAGTCGTGGTAAACAGAGGTCATAAACAGAAGGTTAACGGCATCGCTATATTTACCATCCACTAATAATTGATTAGTTTTGTAACGGATGCTTTGGTGCCGACTATTTTTAAATAAAGGAATGTCTACTGGTTGAGATAAAGCGAATAAAATGTTAACAGAGATGGGGGTAGAAGCGGTGTCATAGCTTACTGTAGTGACATATTTTAGTGAATATATGTCGGGCATCACTTCATTACAGGGAGCCGCGATAGCTCAGTGGTTAGTGAACTGGACTACAAAGGACAAGGGGTAGGGTTCGATCCCAACCGACGGCTTCCGGGTTCACCCAGCCTTAAATGGGTACCGGATTTTTTTCTGGGAAAGTAAAGCAGCATGGGCGTAATACCGACCACATTACCCCAAAAATCATGTGCTGAAGGTCTGTAAAATATAGAGTCACTAACACCATATTCCCTATATGCCACTTGGCGTGACGGGGGCTCTTTACTTTATTACAATTTGAAGAGTAATACTTTGAACACCCATAACACATCACTTCATTGCACTTTGAATAGTAATACTGTGAACACCCATCAGGCATCACTTCATTGCACTTTGTAGAGTAATACTTTGAACACACATCACTTCATTGAACTTTGAACAGTAATACTGTGAACACCCATCAGGCATCACTTCATTGCACTTTGAACAGTAATACTGTGAACAACCATCACTTCATTGCACTTTGTAGAGTAATACTTTGAACACACATCACTTCATTGAACCTTGAATAGTAATACTGTGAATACCCATCACACATAACTTTCTGTGAGTGACCCCAGTGCACACGACTGCCACCATCACACATAACTTTCTATGAGTGACACCACACGACTGCCACCATCACACATAACTTTCTGTGAGTGACCCCACACGACTGCCACCATCACACATAACTTTCTGTGAGTGACCCCAGTGCACACGATTGCCACCACCACACATCACTTCATTGCACTTTGAATAGTAATACTGTGAATACCCATCACACATAACTTTCTGTGAGTGACCCCACACGACTGCCACCATCACACATAACTTTCTGTGAGTGACCCCAGTGCACACGACTGCCACCATCACACATAACTTTCTGTGAGTGACCCCACACGACTGTCAGGGAACAACGAATTAACACGCACAATTCAGTTCCATGTCTTCTAGGGACTTCGCCTGAGGTGCAAGCTGGCCAACGCAATTTGTAAAAGAAAATGCCGCGAACATAGAAAAATCTGGTCGCTAATACCGTTCTCCTCATCCGCCAAGCAAAGTAGGGGAGGTAATTGTTATTTTGACTGTACTCTTAATGATGGTCCAACTTTGTCATGACTGCAGAGTTTTGGAAGGCAATAGGTAAGGCTGCCAGTCGAACGAGAGCTCAAATTTAGAATCTCCGATGACGCTCAAAGGTATCAGATAAAGTGAAGAAAAATAAGCGTGGCGTGCTGAGGTGCAACATATCCACGCTAGGGACCTCTCAGAGAGCAAAGAGAGGAAGGCATGTCGGCTGAGGTACCAAATGGTGTGACATCTCAGAGAGCAAAGAGAGGAAGACATGGCGGCTGAGGTACAACATATCCACGCTAGGGACCTCTGAGAGAGAAAAGAGAGGAAGGCATGTCGGCTGAGGTACAACATATTCACGCTAGGGTCCTCTGAGAGAGCAAAGAGAGGAAGGCATGTCGGCTGAGGTACAACATATTCACGCTAGGATCCTCTGAGAGAGAAAAGAGAGGAAGGCATGTCGGCAGAGGTACAACATATTCACGCTAGGGTCCTCTGAGAGAGCAAAGAGAGGAAGGCATGTCGGCTGAGGTACAACATATTCACGCTAGGGTCCTCTGAGAGAGCAAAGAGAGGAAGGCATGTCGGCAGAGGTACAACATATTCACGCTAGGGTCCTCTGAGAGAGCAAAGAGAGGAAGGCATGTCGGCTGGGGTACAACATATTCACGCTAGGGTCCTCTGAGAGAGCAAAGAGAGGAAGGCATGTCGGCTGAGGTACAACATATTCACGCTAGGGTTCTCTGAGAGAGCAAAGAGAGGAAGGCATGTCGGCTGAGGTACAACATATTCACGCTAGGGACCTCTGAGAGAGCAAAGAGAGGAAAGCATGTCGGCTGAGATACAACATATTCACGCTAGGGAACTCTGGGAGAGCAAAGAAAGGAAGGCATGTCGGCTGAGGTACAACATATCCACGCTAGGGACCTCTGAGAGAGCAAAGAGAGGAAGGCATGTCGGCTGAGGTACAACATATTCACGCTAGGGACCTCTGAGAGAGCAAAGAGAGGAAGGCATGTCGGCTGAGGTACAAAATGGTGTGACATCTCAGAGAGCAAAGAAAGGAAGGCATGTCGACTGAGGTACCAAAAGGTGTGACATCTCAGAGAGCAAAGAGAGGAAGGCAAGTCGACTGAGGTACCAAATGGTGTGACATTCTTTAACATACTGCATCATTAACCAGCTAAACTGGTTTTCTTCCTAGATCTTGTGGATCTGTATCCATATACATTTCAACCACTGAAATTAATATAATAAACGGATAGTTTCCCCGCAAGCCACGCTGGTATTTCGTTAGTTTGTATTATCGACCAATGTGTTCGTTAAAAGCTTACATCTCTACAAGGCTGTCTATGAGTCCATGGATGCGCGCATGACAGAAGTTGAATGTCAAAACGATACAGGCTAGCACTGTAAAGGTTGCACCGCTCATTTCTCTTTACTGGAGTGGGTTGCACTTGATTTCATTGCAGCCTTACATTGCTTT
Organism: Megaustenia siamemsis; assembly: GCA_032433765.1. NCBI lineage: Eukaryota > Metazoa > Mollusca > Gastropoda > Stylommatophora > Ariophantidae > Megaustenia > Megaustenia siamemsis. The sequence goes on along the minus strand of JAVIAB010000024.1, from coordinate 19,058,581 downwards.
ATTTTATTGTTTGTCTTCTTTTAGATTCGTTATTCCCCCCCCCCACCCCTCTCCTTTTCGTTTTATTTCTTCATGGTCGTTCCTTATCTTTTAATAAATTATTGCCCTTTTTTTCTATCATTCTAAAACTTGTTTTACTCTTTATTCCTATTATTTTGCATTTTTGTCTCTTATCTTTTCCCTTTTCTGTTTTTTTTTTCCTATGTCTTCTTCTTGGTCTTCTATTTCCTCATTTTATATTTCTTCTTCTTCCACTATTTCTTTTTGTTGTTTTTCTACTACTTCTGTTTAGTTTCTTCTTGTTCTGCTTTTTTCTTCTACTACTACTACTACTACTACTACTACTACTACTACTACTACTTGTAGTTCTACTACTACTACTACTACTACTACTACTTGTAGTTCTACTACTACTACTACTACTACTACTTGTAGTTCTACTACTACTACTACTACTACTACTACTTGTAGTTCTACTACTACTACTACTACTACTACTACTACTACTTGTAGTTGTTCTACTACTACTACTACTACTACTACCACTACCACTACTACTACTACTACTACTACTACTACTACTACTACTACTACTACTACTACTACTACTACTACTACTACCACTACTACTACTACTACTACTACTACTACTACTACTACCACTACTACTACTACTACTACTACTACTACTACTACTACTACTACTACTTGTAGTTGTTCTACTACTACTACTACTACTACTACTACTACTACCACTACTACTACTACTACTACTACCACTACTACTACTACTACTACTACTACTACCACTACTACTACTACTACTACTACTACCAGTACTACTACTACTACTACTACTACTACTACCACTACTACTACTACTACTACTACTACTTCTACTTCTACCACTATTACTTCTGTCACTACTACATCTACATCTACTACTACTACTTCTATTCTATTACTTCTGTCACTACTACATCTACATCTACTACTACTACTTCTATTCTATTACTTCTGTCACTACTACATCTACATCTACTACTACTACTACTACTACTTCTATTACTATTACTTCTGCCACTACTACATCTACATCTACTACTACTACTACTACTTCTATTACTATTACTTCTGTCAGTACTACTTCTACATCTACTACTACTACTACTTCTACTACTTTTACCTCTACTACTACTATTACTACTGCTAATAATAATAATAATAACAAAATAATACTTCTCCTTCTTCTATGTTCTCATATCTTTCTGCTATTTCTTCCTGTGTTTTTTTTTCAACTTAATTCATGTTGTTTCTTTTTTTTTTTTTTTAATTTAGTGCCAGCTGTTTATGTTTGTTACATTCATCTACATTGTTTCATATCTTTCTTCCTAAATACCATATAGATAATAATCGACATAATTAATAATAAAACATAATATAGCTGATGTGAAAAATAGCAGTAACCGATATAAATAGTCAATTATTTTAGTCGTACCATCATCCCATGGAAGAGACAATAGTTGCCCTTCTAGTTCTATATACGGAGTTGTCCTGCTACATACATGAGACTGCTATGATGGGGACTACAGCTACTTTTTATGGGAGATGAGATATTAATTCGGATGATTCCACTGGCACGAGTGGTTGAGCAATTATGGATTTTAATTCGTTTGCAGTGATACCGGGGCCTTCATAACCATAACATGGAGGTTTAGAAAGTTCTGGAAATAATCATAGAGGTTTGTGACTGAACGAACGGATGCGCTGAAACAAAGAACCAGTGATGGAGAAACCCTATGAATGTACAGGCAAGGAACCGTGTGGGTGGAAGGGTTAGAGATACTATAGCTCGTTTCAAATCACGTGCCCAACTTCAAAACGCTATTGCTCAGTAACCGTTTGTTAAAAACTGTTGAAATTTTCCAAATGTTATTAGAATGCAAAAGACCCTTTAAATGTATATTTAACAAATATCTTGCAGCTGCAGTTTTCTTAAAGCGGCGAATTTCTTTGATGTTTGTCAAAATTGTAAATTGTGAACCCCTAAATAATAGAAATTACCGTAGTTGCTGGTCTATGATTAATTTTCACTAGGTAAAGGCGTGGCCGTAATGGGGAAATAATCTGATAAGACAAAACACCAGGAGAATTATTGTCTTCTCAGTTCGAGAACGGACGATAATATCAAGGTCTAACTGTATGTCCAATTTTCATAGTTGTGTGGTCCTGATAAGGACCGTTTGTTGAACTAATTTAAGGTAATATAGGGGCCAACATTGTGGGGGCTATATACTTTCATTCTGAATCAGACGAGTCTAAAAGATTAATAACTGTTTGGGGTTGAACATTCCACAAACCATCATTTTTCCAATATTCCTCTTCCTGTTTTAAGACGTGGTCTTCACATTTAGCCCAATAATCTTTGTCTATATTTAATAAAGCGAGATTAGCAAGAGTCTTTACATCGCATATTTTGAATGTTGTATTTTCATCTGCCACTTGTCCTTTTAATTTTGCCCAGATTAGTTCTATTGGATTTAAATGAGCATTGTAAGGTGGCAGCCTCAAACTTATATGACCGTGCTCTTGGATAATCTTATCTATTTGAAAAATCTTTGTCCTTTGTTTTTGCTTTACTAGAGATAGTAATTCAGGTTTTAAGTACATGTTATTAAATTGTGTGTGCTCCTTTGTGAGCCATATCTTAATAGCATCTTTTGTACTGGATGACGTCGGGACTTTATCTTCAAGTGCAACAATGTTGTGGTACGCTGCATTGTCCATTATTAGGCAAGATGGTCGATCTAGTGATGGGAGAACAGAATTTTCAATCCAATGTCTAAATATGTGACCATTCATCTCAGAGTGATAATCCCAATTGTCTATGGATTTTGAAAGAAAAATGAGCTCTGCATTCTGTATTAGTCCATGTTGTCGACTACCTGCATGAGCAATTATCAAGCGCTGTCCTTTGCTGCTAGGTATTAATCTCTTAATCTTTCCATCTGATGACTGCCATTCCCTTTGGTTAGTGTGGTGAGCATTGATCCATGTTTCATCCAAGTACACAATATCATAACCTTGCTTGCGCAGCTCTTTTACTTCACGTAAGTACTTGCTTCTCATGACTACTATATGTGGCTTCTCACAGATGATGTTTCGTCCATTGGAATACTTTCTGAATGTAAAGCCTGCAGCTCTCACATTCCTCCATAATGTAGACTTTGATATTTCAATACTGTTGTTCTTTTTCAGCGATACTTTTAATTTTCTTATTGTAACAGTTTCATTCATACCCAACATTTTGCGAATTTCACTTCTAATAAGTTCACTGTCGAAATTATCCAACATTTTTGCTCTTCCTTGTGATTTTGTATATTTTGAACATTGGCGGTCACGTGCTTGAATCCAGCGATTAAATGACCGTTTAGATAAATCCAAAATGTGTCTTGTCCTATTCTCAGGGTTTTCTAAAGAATGAAATAATCTTCCTCGTTTAGCCTCTTTGCAAAAATAGGCATACATTTTTATTGCGATGTTTTGTAAACTGCAGAATTTCATTTTAAGACTCATGATAAATGTTATCGTTCCACGTTTCCACCTATGAATGAACGGAAATGGAACACACAATTTCTCGTGTTTTTTACAAGTGTCTAATTGTGTTAAAAAACCACGGTAAAATCGTGCAAAGACGTCAATTTTACCGTGTATCGATTTTTACTCGTTATTTTTAACTTAAAATACTGTAAACATTAAGTTTTGACTACATCAATGGGTCGTTATAAATTTATATAAATCAAATAAGCAACAATAATAACCAACTGTTTTTTTTTAATGAAATTAATTCCCTGTTGGGTTCTAATCATTATAACTTTACATGCAAATTTTGAACAACTTACAACAAGCGGTTAAAAAGCTATCGATTTTAAAAATTGGGCACGAGTTATGAAACAAGCTATAGAGGTGTTGACTGCACGCCTATTGGACAACTAGGCTCTAATTGTTAGAACTCACATACTATCCTTGCCCCGGCTACTGTCATCCCATATACTATCCTTGCCCCGGGTGCTGTCATCCCACATACTATCCTTGCCCCGGGTGCTGTCATCCCACATACTATCCTTGCCCCGGGTGCTGTCATCCCACATACTATCCTTGCCCGGGTGCTGTCATCCCACATACTATCCTTGCCCCGGGTGCTGTCATCCCACATACTATCCTTGTCCCGGGTGCTGTCACATGTTGATTGCTTCTTTCTGATGTTTTTTAAGAGCTCCCTTTTTGTGTTGGCCTCTTTGAGAACTTCCTCATTGGTCTTTCTAGCTGTCCAGGGAACTTTCAACATTCTTCTGAGAAATCCCATCTCTGCGGCCTCCAATCGTCTTTTCATTTGTTTGTCTATTATCCATGATTCGCTTCCATAGGTCAGAATTGGTTCTATATAGCACCGATGAACTCTCTTTCAACATTTACTGACTTAATAATGACCTCTGTTACACGGATAGCCTCAAGTGTCAGCGGCTGATCCCGCGAGAAGATCAAAGGTCTGGAGTATTTCTATCTCCCTCGACACCCGTAGTTTGTAACAGTGAAAGTAGAGAGAGAGAGAGAGAGAGAGAGAGAGAGAGAGAGAGAGAGAGCGAGAGAGAGAGAGAGAGAGAGCGAGAGAGAGAGAGAGAGCGAGAGAGAGAGAGAGCGAGAGAGAGAGAGAGCGAGAGAGAGAGAGAGAGCGAGAGAGAGAGAGAGCGAGAGAGAGAGAGAGAGCGAGAGAGAGAGAGAGAGCGAGAGAGAGAGAGTGAGCGAGAGAGAGAGAGCGAGAGAGAGAGCGAGAGAGAGAGAGAGCGAGAGAGAGAGAGTTACACTGCCAGACAGCCGGTGGTATCGTCACGTGATAGGTTAAATGAATTGTAGAGGTACTAAGGTCAACAATATTTGATCATCGCGTGGGTTGACCAGGGGAAAGGTGTGAATGGGGAAGGTCAAGGATGGCGGCACCGTATAGACACGTATCACTGTCACTAAAAATATTCAGTATAAATATCACTTCTGTTTATTACGAATTTATAGCTCAGTAGTTAGTGAACTGCACTACAAAGGACAAGAGGTAGGGTTCGATCCCAACTGACGGCTTCCGGCTCAACCAGCCTTTAATGGGTACCGGATTTTTTTCTGGGAAAGTAAAGCGGCACGGGCGTAATACCGACCACATTACCCCAAAAATCATGTGCTGAAGGTCTGTAAAATTTATCGTCACTAACACCTATAAGCCACTTGGCGTGACGGGCGTACTCTACTTTTTTTTTTTTTTTTTTAACTTATTACGAATTTAAACACCGTTTGTCTAAGATTAAAGTAATTTATTTCAACATAATTATGAACTGTTTATAACATGCAATTTATACTTTATAATGAAGTACTCTTGTCGTTTTGTCTTCTATGGGTTAATACCGTAATACGGGACTAGACTATGCAGTTTCATGAGCATCAATCGATATGTTCAACAGAGGTGTTGGAAATATGCTTTCCATCTCTGCTGCATCTCTTGGTCGTTTCATATTGGTTGTCCTTTGTAATTTATGTGTTTAGTGGAATCTTAGTTTTATTTTCTCTCTCTGTGTGTCCTTTTCAGAGTCTATCTATCTATCTATTGTCCTTTCGAGCCGAAGACGGCACATAGGGCAGAACCACAATCTCAAAAGCAGAAACCTTGCATGCCAAAATGGCACATATTGCAGAGATCACCACTTCTAAAATCTATGGCTCTGTTTCCATAACAATACTTTTTACAATGACAGCTTGTCAAGCCATCGATCAACCTCCTTAGTCGCCTCTTACGACATGCCTGGAAGGTCACAGTGTCACTATTCTCTACTTCCCTCATAATGAAGCCCCGGTAACACACGGGATTTTTCAGAGTCTACAAAATGTTAATTGCTCTTTTCTGTGAGCTGGTAGTAGACATATTTTTTCTGGTAACCTGGTGCTCTGTATTCCATTTGTTCCTTTGTTCCACACCTCTTTGATTCATCGTAAAATGTAATTGTATCTTCTTCCTCTTTTACCTTTAAACTGCCTGTGGGCCATAGATCTTCAATAAACACTTTCCAAGCCGTTCTGTTTCTTGACATTATTTTAAGATCGTTCTATGTCATCCCCATTATCTTTATCTCTGCTTTTATCTGTCTTCTCCAAGAATTCCTTGGTCTTCCTCTTTGTCTTTTTCCCTCGGGATTCCAAAAAAAAAAAAAACACTTGTCTTAATAATTGTAATAATTGTAATAATAATAATAGTAATACTTGTATCTAGCTTCTGTAATTTGCCATCTTCTTGTGCCAACCTGTCTACTTTATCGTTTCCATGAATGTTGCAGTGAGACTGAATCGCAGTTCTGTATCTCTTGAAGAGCTTGTAGAGTTTTTCTCTAAGATCATTCAGGTCTTCGTTTCCATGATGCCTCAGTCCTATAAATACATATCAAATAGAAATAGAATATCTATTTCTTGCATGCAGTGTTCCCTTCTTTAATCTTCTCCTCTCAAATTGTCTATCAGGGGGACCGGTTGGTCTAGAGGCAAGACGCCGGTTTCGATACAGAGAGGTTGTGAGTTCAAATCTCGTTTGCACCAGTTGGGGTTTTTATTTGTGATTTGTCTCTGCGGTAACCACCCCTGGTCTCATCAGCGATGCCCGGCATGAAACGTCAATTACTCATCGACACACAAAAATATAAGTACCTCCGAAATCGGAGTTATTTGTAGATGGATAGAGGGACTATTGAGCACATGACTGCCCGGGAATAACGGATTGACTCGCAAAATTAACTTTCTAATATCTCGGGACTTCGACAGAGGTGCACGTTTTGCAAACGAAAAAAATGGTCTAATTTTGTTTCCCTATGTTTCCCTATATCTCCATTTTCCTCAATTTTCACAGTTGTCCCAGTGTATTCTAGCTGTTCCCGTCTCACTGCAGAGACAATCAAATTATGATTGGTTCCTCCTGATGTAGGTCATTGCCACCTATATTGAGTGTCTGCCCGCTGAGGAGGAACACCCAAAGGTTGTGACGTTTTCAGCATTGCGAGCAGGGTCTGTTGTGGGTAAAATGAAGTCGACCGTCTATATCTAACATAGTTGAAGACGTCACAAGCTTGGGGTGTTTCCGGGAAACTCCGCTCATTCCTGCAGCTTTCAATATAGGTGGCAGTGTGTTGCTAGCACGATTTCTTTCTAGTTACAATAATTGTAGAATATTTTCTTGTTTATTTCTAAATGTGTCTAATATTCTCAACTATAATCTCTAAGAACACATTTGTAAATTCTCAGGATATTTCCTTGTTTGTTCTCTGATGGTCCAGAATTAGATTTTCTTGTGTCTTCTTTACTGTATTGTTTCACTGGCAGTGAACAATACAGTAAATGAACTAGATGACTTGAGAACAGCCCTGGACCAACTATGCAATAACTTCCAGAGAGTGGATATCATCACGCTGTAATATACACGGGAACGAACGCGCAGACTTCTTCTTCTTTCCTTCCTCATCTGCCTTTCAGCGTCGAGGGGAGATATAATTTGCGGTCTTTTGCTCTTCTGTTCGCCTCTGCTTCTTTTATGTTTCCTAGTGCTTCTAATATTCCATCGACCCATCTTTTACGTGGTCGATCCTTGGGTCTGGTGTTCCCACAACGTTTGTTGATGGCTCGTTGTGTTGTGTTTTGTTCTTTCTGCCTTGTCACGTGGCCAAACCATTTTATCTGTTGTTTCCTTATATATTCTATGGCGGGGGCTATTCATATATTTTCTCTCAGTTCTTCATTTCTGATCTTATCTCTGAGACTGTTTCCTGTCATTCGCCTAACACATTTCATCTCTGTAGAGGTTATTTTTCTTATTGTTCTTGCATCTAGGGTCCAGGTCTGGCATTGGTAGCACAACGTTGGGATGAAGATTGTATTGTATAGTGCTCGTTTTGCCTCCAGAGTTATTTCCTTGTTGGACAATAGTGGTGATAAATGTCCGATGATTTGACAAGCTTTGTTGCATCTTGATTCTATCTCTGCTGTTTGGGAATTATCGTGTGTCATTAGACTTCCTGGGTATTTGAATTCCTCTACTTGTTTTAGTTGTCTGCCTTCTATTGTTATGTTGATGTTCTGTTTATTTTTGGCGACATTCATGACTTCGTGTTTTGTTGATGTTGATTTTCATGTTGTATTTTGTGCCTGAGATGTTGAGTTTGTTTAAGTGTTCTTGTATGTCTTCTATTGTTTCATGTAGATAAATGTAGGATAAATGTTTTATGCTCAGAGAAATACATAGAAGAACGCGCAGACAAATTAGCTAAAGAGGGAGGGCGATTACCACAAGAATACCATGCGCTCAGTTATGATGAAGCCAAATCCATCCTCAAGGGTCAGTACCATGAAAAATGGAAACGAGAACACCCAAAGCATAACGAGAGTGACGGATACGACCAACTATCAAGGAAGGATCAAGTCATCATACTTCGCCTACGCACTGGCCACAATAGAATGAGAAATCACATGTTCACCAAATTCAAAATAGGTACAACCAGCCTATGCCACTGTACACTGGACAACAAAACATGTTCTACAGGATTGCCCCCAGTACACAGACCTGAGAAGAGCAATGTGGTCCACGCCCACCTCCCTGGAAGAAAAACTATATGGGGCAATCGATTCGCTTAAACAGACAGTTGATTTCGTGAGAGAGTCTGGAATCCTACTCTAATTGAGTCTTGATCGCAGAGAGAGAGAGAGAGAGAGAGAGAGAGAGAGAGAGAGACTGGCAGAGTTATTAAGATTTCTTCGTTACTTTCCTCATCAACGTGAAGTATATTACGAGATGTTTGAAATAGAGGAGCAGTATACAGTAGCTGAAGCTAGTCAGCGACTCATAGCTGACCAGTTGTGGCATGATTAGTGGACCAGAACTATACAGATCTTACTCCATCTCTTTGCGGTGCCTTAGGAACAGACTGACAGTCTAGTCTGGCTACGTGAGTAGAGATCAAGAGGGAAGGTAGCCCGGCTCTAAAAAATATGACGATTGTGTTGAGCTGAACGACACAAAGCAACACAACAGGCGTATTTACGCCCATTTAACATCCTTTTATGGGCGGATAATTTTTGTTTTCGTTCGCCAGTTTTTACCTCAGTCGAAGTCCCTAGAGACTAGGAACTGAATTTTGCGAGTTAATCCGTTTCCCCTGGCAGCCGTGTGCACAGGTGTCCCTCGCCGCACAGGCAGATAACTCCGTCTTCAGAGGTACTCTTATTTTTTTCCGTCGACGAGTAACTGACGCTCCAAGCCAGGCTTCGCTGCTGAGACCAGGGCTGGTTGCCACAGAGAGAGATTGCAAATAAACATCCCAAATAAACATCCCAAATAAACATCCCAAATAAACATCCCAAACAAACATCCCAAATGAAACAGTCGGAATTTGAACTCTTAACATCTGTCTCGAGACCGGCGTCTTGCCTTGAGACCAAGCAGTTCCAGCCAGGTGTAGAATGAAAAGAACTTAGAGAAACTGTCTTCAGTCGTTGGGAGAGCGTAAACAACAAACGGAAGAAACTGTCTTCAGTCGTTGGGAGAGCGTAAACAACAAACGGAAGAAACTGTCTTCAGTCGTTGGGAGAGCGTAAACAACAAACGGAAGAAACTGTCTTCAGTCGTTGGGAGAGCGTAAACAACAAACGGAAGAAACTGTCTTCAGTCGTTGGGAGAGCGTAAACAACAAACGGAAGAAACTGTCTTCAGTCGTTGGGAGAGCGTAAACAACAAACGGAAGAAACTGTCTTCAGTCGTTGGGAGAGCGTAAACAACAAACGGAAGAAACTGTCTTCAGTCGTTGGGAGAGCGTAAACAACAAACGGAAGAAACTGTCTTCAGTCGTTGGGAGAGCGTAAACAACAAACGGAAGAAACTGTCTTCAGTCGTTGGGAGAGCGTAAACAACAAACGGAAGAAACTGTCTTCAGTCGTTGGGAGAGCGTAAACAACAAACGGAAGAAACTGTCTTCAGTCGTTGGGAGAGCGTAAACAACAAACGGAAGAAACTGTCTTCAGTCGTTGGGAGAGCGTAAACAACAAACGGAAGAAACTGTCTTCAGTCGTTGGGAGAGCGTAAACAACAAACGGAAGAAACTGTCTTCAGTCGTTGGGAGAGCGTAAACAACAAACGGAAGAAACTGTCTTCAGTCGTTGGGAGAGCGTAAACAACAAACGGAAGAAACTGTCTTCAGTCGTTGGGAGAGCGTAAACAACAAACGGAAGAAACTGTCTTCAGTCGTTGGGAGAGCGTAAACAACAAACGGAAGAAACTGTCTTCAGTCGTTGGGAGAGCGTAAACAACAAACGGAAGAAAATGTCCAGAAACGTTAATGTTCAAACTGTGTGAAGTTAGTAAGGCGCAATACCGAGGAGAGCACGGTGGCGTTGTGGTTAGTGCTCTAGCCTACCAGCATGAAGAGTCGGAGTTCAGATGCCAGCTGGGGCTAACAACCTGATCAAGTTCTCGGAGTCCACCCAAACTTTCCAAAGGGCACCAGACGTATTCTCTGGGAAAGAAAGGTAGCGAGGAGGGGAACTGGTGACCCCCACCTCATGAAGCTGAGGCTTAGTACAATGAAGACACTAACACTTCATTACCCAATAACAATTGCTATGGGACTATCTTTACGATCATCACCATTCTCTAAAGCTGTCTGGTATTTTGTCTCTTTGCTTCCCTCTATCTCTTCGTCCCTCAATTTTCCCAGTTGTCACAATATATTACAGCTGCTCTCTTCTCATTACATGGCCAAAAAATTATGATTGCTTCTTCCTAATATTGGAAATTAGCTCTCTTTTTTCTTTGGCCTCTTTCAGAACGTTTTCATTACTCTTCTTATCTGTCCATGGTATTCTCAACATTCTTCTGTAAAACACATTTCTTCAATCTTTACCAGACAAAGACGGAAAATCGCCTCCAAAAGTACAAACAAATGTCCAAAGAAAAAGAGTTAATTTTTTAAAATTTATTTCAATTTTTTATTTCATTTCGTCTTTTTGTTTCGGGACATTGATTTCTATGTGACTTCTATGTGACTTCATTTTGCCTTGGATTCTTTCATGTACTGGATCAACAGGAAAAAACACACACACACACACATACGCACACACACGGCAGCACCCTTTACGTTAAACAACAAAGACACCCTTCTTGATTGTTCCACCAGTTTGTTAATCCACCTCCTTGACCGGAAATCAAATTCAAATTGTCATTCTGATTAAGCTGAAATAACGAATACATTTTGGAGAAACTCCAAAGATAAACAAACAAATAAGGTACACAGCCACATGCACTAAATTGACACTCCCAAGAATATTAACACAACGTTCAAACATCCATATGGATAAATCAAGCTATTTATATTTATTTTAACCCGATAATGCATTACTTGATTACATTAAGCGCGCACAGTGCAGACTACAAAGAACTGTGTCCATTGATTGCTCAAATTACAGATATCGTATTTACATATAATTGTATAATGATTAATAACATGCTTGTATTTGCAAGACTCTGTGTAGTTGAAGTTCGGCTGCAGGCTAATAATGTTAATACATTGATCTCATTAGGTACAGTGAATATTTGTATTCATTTACCGTCACAGCTATTTAATATGCCATAATATGATGTGTACAGTTCGTTTCATATACTCAAGGTGTGTCTGTAGGTATGCTTCACCTTCCTCCTGTTACATCGACCGTTGTGATATTTATATATCTCCTGCATCGGAATGAGAGTACATTTAAACGTTTCGTTTATTTAAGTGATTGATTACATCAAATTAATTATAATAAAATGTGTCGCGTCAATAAGTGAATTCATGTTATCATCAAGTACCGGGCCTGCTGGCGTAGGTGATCATGTCTCTCCACAATTGTCGATCTCGACAGTTATTTGTCATTTCTTTTGTTGACCTTCTGTCAAGCCATTCTCTTAGCTCTCCTGTATTTTTTCTCTTTGCTTCCCTATATTTCTTCGTCCCTCAATTTTCCCAGTTGTTACAATATATTCCAGCTGTTCTCTTCTTATTACATGGCCAAAAAATTATGATCGTTTCTTCCTAATATTGGAAATTAGCTCTCTTTTTGCTTTGGCCTCTTTCAGTACTCATGTTATATCACAATAATAACATTTGTCACGTTATAAGTGGATCCATGTTATATCACAATAATAACATTTGTCACGTTATAAGTGGATCCATGTTATATCACAATAATAACATTTGTCACGTTATAAGTGGATCCATGTTATATCACAATAATAACATTTGTCACGTTATAAGTGGATCCATGTTATATCACAATAATAACATTTGTCACGTTATAAGTGGATCCATGTTATATCACAATAATAATATTACGTGATTTCATGTTACATAACAATTATAATAATACGATTTATCGCGTTATTACGTTGACTGATGCTGCATCAAAATGATTGTTAGAAAATGTATCACGTCATTACGTGGATTGATGTTACATCAAAATAAATATCACACATCCCTTGTAATATATAGATTACCATGTGTATCAGAGTAAAAATAATTTTCCGTTTTAATGTTTACATTAATGTGTGTGTCACGTTTAAGTATTAGTTTAGCGTGACCATCACGTTTGTGATCATCACTTTTGTAACCATCAAGTTTGTGACCATCAGGTTTGTCACCATCAATTTTGTGACCATCAAGTTTGTGACCATCAAGTTTGTGACCATCAAGTTGATCTAGCTAAATGTGTTTAATAAGATCTCCGTTTGGCTACTTGAATGAGAGACAGCACATATTTACCGTTTACATTTTTTGATTAGAGAGTTTATCAGATTTGTTGTTTGAACCCAAGTCACGTGACCAGTGAACGAGAACACAAAGAAGACAAGAATTATGTCTCCATCTCATCCATTAATGCTCTAATTGTATGTACCGAATGTAGACATTTGGTCCGCTTTTCGTTTTACCTTTATTGAGTTATTGGCGGGCCATCATCATTGCACTCCGAAAATGTCCATAGGTGCTCAGATCCCCCCCCCCCCCTCAGCAAGTCCCGCAGTGTCCAGCGACTGACGACTCCAGTTCTGTGTTGGTTGATAAGTCTTCTTACACGCCCACGAAGTTTCTCGTTTCTGGTTGTGCCCACCTTAACTCCCATCTCTTTCATCCGATGGAGTAACGTGGACTCAAGGTTGTCGAAGCTATGTGCCCTTCCCACATCTATGAGGGCATTGATGATGCCCGCCCGATCCATTGGTTCCTCAAACTTTCATTCTTTCAAAATTCTGATTTTTACTTTTAATGTGTACACCACTATAGAAACACATTTTCTGATCGATACATTCAATTAATCTGTTCACAGCTGCATCTTTTAATCTCACTGTTACCTGATCGACACATTCAATTAATCTGTTCACAGCTGCATCTTTTAATCTCACCGTTACCTGATCGACACATTCAATTAATCTGTTCACAGCTGCATCTTTTAATCTCACTGTTACCTGATCGACACATTCAATTAATCTGTTCACAGCTGCATCTTTTAATCTCACTGTTACCTGATCGACACATTCAATTAATCTGTTCACAGCTGCATCTTTTAATCTCACTGTTACCTGATCGACACATTCAATTAATCTGTTCACAGCTGCATCTTTTAATCTCACCGTTACCTGATCGACACATTCAATTAATCTGTTCACAGCTGCATCTTTTAATCTCACCGTTACCTGATCGACACATTCAATTAATCTGTTCACAGCTGCATCTTTTAATCTCACTCTAACCTGATCGACACATTCAATTAATCTGTTCACAGCTGCATCTTTTAATCTCACTGTTACCTGATCGACACATTCAATTAATCTGTTCACAGCTGCATCTTTTAATCTCACTGTTACCTGATCGACACATTCAATTAATATGTTCACAACTGCATCTTTTAATCTCACTGTTACCTGATCGACACATTCAATTAATCTGTTCACAGTTACTCACTTTAATCTTACTGCGACATTTAAGTTCAGCGATGATCTTCCCCCTGTTCTTGTCCTCCTTGTGTCCGTTCCTAAAGGGACATTGAGTGGATTTGTATGTGTTGTGTGGTTACTTGACCACAAACCGCGCTATTAGCGTCTTTCATATCCACGACACATTCGTTTTGGGTATGGAGTTTTTGAGTACCAGGTTCCCTTCCATTCCCTTCCATTCCCTTCCACTTGGTCAGATTTGTTATCCTATTTCAAGGGGCACCACTGGGAGGCAGAGCAAGTTCTAAATCAGCTCCCTTGTTCACCGATCTTGACGTATGCAGTCAGCTGTGAGTCGATGACAACACTCAACCCTATTGCTGGCAGACGTCTTGGTCCTTTTTTGAGTCTAATACATTCCCCTTGTACTTAAAACCTACAGTTATAAGAGCGGTTTAACTTTGTTACCACATAGAAATATATATTTTCTGGCTTAATTAATATTTGGGTCAGTAATTCTGTCGTAGATTAACGCTAATGATGGGAGCAAATGTTTCAAAGATTGCAAATGTGACACTTAAATCTGCTGCTGAGAAATATCCCATTTTAAACTAGAAATGATCAAAGTTTCCAGCCAATAATTTGAATGTAACGATCAACAAAATGCAGGTTATATTTCAAGTGGTCAGGCTTAATAGCTGACATCGTGCGCTAGGATACGTTAAACTGTTATTTCCATAACCTACTCCACCTCTAAGAGGTGCCCCTTTTAACAACTATTCAGTCTGACCAAGAGATTTGCGACTAAAGGAAAGGTAACCCCAAACTCATAAATATCGTGCTGAAGGCGAATGTGTTGGGCCGAAGTACGCACAAGTCCCGCCTGATGTCAACAACGACACAACGCATTTACATCTATTTAACGTCCTTGTTGAAGGCGAACGAAACAAAGGAGTAGTCGTGTCGTGAACGGTGAAGATAAAGAAGATATTTCTGAGCAAATGAACAAAGAAAACATTCCTGTTTTAAACATACTAGATGCGTAATTGAGAGAAAAAAGCAGGTATCTTTTTATTCTGTTAATTTGATATGCGTGCGTACATCATAATATTTATTCATTAATCAACATGTCGTGTTGCTAAGGTCTTTCTTGGCATATTGGAATACAAATCTAATTACCGCTTCGTCAAATAAATCTATTTATACATCAAACGTAGCGTTTGTTTTAATGATGGCTATAGCGTTGGGCCGAGCATGCTCGAGCTAGTTCTATAGCACTCTGGTTTGAATCACACGAGGAACGATCGAGTGTTTTACCAGCAAATCTCCATATCAAGGATCGAGTGTCTAGTTTTATTGGAGGCGAATGATGAAAGTAGGTTGTTATATGATCACGTAGCGCACGTAAAATAAATTTTGCTAATTGGTAAACTAAACGATCAAGTTATATATCGTTGTATGAAGAAGTGTGTTTTAAAATGTAGAATTCTTACATTTACTGTTTGAAATAATACTCTTAGAATGCTTGCATTTACTGTTTGAAATAATACTCTTAGAATGCTTACATTTACTGTTTGAAATAATACTCTTAGAATGCTTACATTTACTGTTTGAAATAATACTCTTAGAATGCTTACATTTACTGTTTGAAATAATACTCTTAGAATGCTCATATCATAGAATATTGATAAGTGTCCAAATGTTCTTGACCACAAGAACAAGATTTTACGAGTATTTTTTTTTAAAGTTTTCTTTTCACATCAGAGGGGGCGTTATTTGTTCATCTTATGGTTTATATGTGTGTACACTAGAGTCTAGTTGTTCATCGGTTTATTTCAATTGGATATGGCTGTTTTTTTGTGTGTATAGCATATAAGAAAAATAATAATTGCCGTGTTTTGCAACACAGATTTCTGATCACATTAGGACAGACTTACAATTCCTGTTTGATAACTTAGATTGTTATCTTCATCAAAATAAGACAACCAAATATTTATTCAGTCGGCCAACATTTTTCTGTTTGGTCAACACTCACAACTTTCATCTGTGTTTTCCAATTTGGCATATTGTGAGCTGTGAGTTTGACGAAGTAAGTTAAGCTTAACAAGTCCAGGTTGTACTCGACGCACATTTCAGTTATGGAGCTACTCCTGGAGGACGTGCACGCAAACCATCTTCATGAGGAGGTTGACGAGTTGACAGCCATGGCAAGCGAGCCTGTGGAGGTGGTTGTGGGACCCTATGACGCACTCCGGCAAAGCTGCAGTAAGTGTTATCAAGTGATGTTTTCGTTGACTGTCCTAATGTCTAAAAGAACGATATTCTCAAATATTCTGATGTCACTTCCTAATGTCTAAAAGAACGATGTCCTCAAATATTATGATGTCACTTCCTAATGTCTAAAAGAACGATATTCTCAAATGTTCTGATGTCACTTCCTAATGTCTGAAAGAACGTTATTCTCAAATATTCTGATGTCACTTCCTAATGTCTAAAAGAACGATGTTCTCAAATATTCTGATGTCACTTCCTAATGTCTGAAAGCACGATATTCTCAAATATTCTGATGTCACTTCCTACTGTCTGAAAGAACGATATTCTCAAATATTCTGATGTCACTTCCTAATGTCTAAAAGAACAATATTCTCAAATATTCTGATGTCAATTCCTAATATCTGAAATAACGACATTCTCAAATATTCTGATGTCACTTCCTAATGTCTAAAAGAACGATATTCTCAAATATTCTGATGTCACTTCCTAATGTCTAAAAGAACGATATTCTCAAATATTCTGATGTCACTTCCTAATGTCTGAAAGAACGATATTCTCAAATATTCTGATGTCACTTCCTAATGTCTGAAATAACGACATTGTCAAATTTTCTGATATCACTTCCTAATGTCTGAAATAACGATGTTCTCAAATATTCTGATGTCACTTCCTAATGTCCGAAAGAACGACATTCTCAAATATTCTGATGTCACTTCCTAATGTCTAAAAGAACGATGTTCTCAAATATTCTGATGTCACTTCCTAATGTCTGAAAGAACGATATTCTCAAATATTCTGATGTCACTTCCTAATGTCTGAAAGAACGATATTCTCAAATATTCTGATGTCACTTCCTAATGTCTAAAAGAACGATATTTTCAAATATTCTGATGTCACTTCCTAATGTCTAAAAGAACGATATTCTCAAATATTCTGATGTCACTTCCTAATGTCTGAAAGAACGATATTCTCAAATATTCTGATGTCACTTCCTAATGTCTGAAATAACGACATTGTCAAATTTTCTGATATCACTTCCTAATGTCTGAAATAACGATGTTCTCAAATATTCTGATGTCACTTCCTAATGTCCGAAAGAACGACATTCTCAAATATTCTGATGTCACTTCCTAATGTCTAAAAGAACGATGTTCTCAAATATTCTGATGTCACTTCCTAATGTCTGAAAGAACGATATTCTCAAATATTCTGATGTCACTTCCTAATGTCTGAAAGAACGATATTCTCAAATATTCTGATGTCACTTCCTAATGTCTAAAAGAACGATATTCTCAAATATTCTGATGTCACTTCCTAATATCTGAAATAACGACATTCTCAAATATTCTGATGTCACTTCCTAATGTCTAAAAGAACGATATTCTCAAATATTCTGATGTCACTTCCTAATGTCTAAAAGAACGATATTCTCAAATATTCTGATGTCACTTCCTAATGTCTGAAAGAACGATATTCTCAAATATTCTGATGTCACTTCCTAATGTCTGAAATAACGACATTGTCAAATTTTCTGATATCACTTCCTAATGTCTGAAATAATGATGTTCTCAAATATTCTGATGTCACTTCCCAATGTCCGAAAGAACGACATTCTCAAATATTATGATGTCACTTCCTAATGTCTGAAATAACGACATTCTTAAATATTCTGATGTCACTTCCTAATGTCTAAAAGAACGATATTCTCAAATATTCTGATGTCACTTCCTAATGTCTGAAAGAACGATATTCTCAAATATTCTGATGTTACTTCATAATGTCTGAAAGAACGATAATCTCAAATATTCTGATGTCACTTCCTAATGTCTGAAAGAACGATGTTCTCAAATAATTTGATGTCACTTCCTAATGTCTGAAAGAACGATGTTCTCAAATATTCTGATGTCACTTCATAATGTCTGAAAGAACGACATTCTCAAATATTCTGATGTCACTTCCTAATGTCTAAAAGAATGATATTCTCAAATATTCTGATGTCACTTCCTAATATCTGAAAGAATGATATTCTCAAATATTCTGATGTCACTTCCTAATGTCTGAAATAACGATATTCTCAAATATTCTGATGTCACTTCCTAATGTCTGAAAGAACGATGTTCTCAAATATTCTGATGTCACTTCCTAATGTCTGAAAGAACGATATTCTCAAATATTCTGATGTCACTTCCTAATGTCTGAAAGAACGATGTTCTCAAATATTCTGATGTCACTTCCTAATGTATGAAAGAACGATATTCTCAAATATTCTGATGTCACTTCCTAATGTCTGAAATAACGACATTCTCAAATATTCTGATGTCACTTCCTAATGTCTGAAAGAACGATGTTCTCAAATATTTTGATGTCACTTCCTAATGTCTGAAAGAACGATGTTCTCGTGTCACAATTTTCAGAGCAATTCTTCTCATAAATATTTCATCATCATTGAGTGCCGTCTCCGCATCGAAGGTTGCTTACCATGGAGCGCCACTCCGCTCTGTCTCTTACTTTGATGTTGCAGGTTTTCATAGGGTGACTTGTCCATCTTTTAATGTTACTTGTCCATGTTAGTCTTGGTCTGCCTCTGCCACATTGTATTCTTCCTTCCAAAATTACTTTTAGTAGGCTGCTGTGTCTATTAGCATGCCCCAAAAATCTTATTTGTCATGTTTGAATTGTGTTTAGTAGTTCTTTTTTTATTTTTAGTTGTTTTAAGACTTCATCGTTTGTTTCATAAATATCTGGCTACTAAAATATTCTTGAAGATTGTTCCTGTGCCATTTGCCTCTCATGATTGATAGATACTCTGAAGATTTCTCTGTCCAGCTTGACTCTCATGATTGCAACTCTGAAGATTTCTCTGTCCTGATTGGCTTTCATGATTGCTACTCTGAATATTTCTCTATACTGCCTAGCTCTCATAATTGCAATTCTGAAGATTTCTCTGTCCTGCTTGACTCTTATGATTGCTACTCTGAAGGTTTCTCTGTCCTGGTTCTCTCTCATGATTGCTACTCTGAAGATTTCTCTGTCCTGGTTCTCTCTCATGATTGCTACTGTCAAGAAAAGTTACGCTCTGCCTGAGAGTGCCAACACCTTCAGTACCCGCTCGTCTGCTATATCTTGCATAGCACCCTCCACTTTTTAATCTTGCCCTCGCACGTCTGTCTAACAATGTACTCTCCACAAAAAAACAAAACGTCAGGTTTGTAGATGACATAGTCATCATCATCATCATCATCATCATAATCATCATCATCAAGTACCGGGCCTGCTGGCGTATGTGATCGTGTCTCTCCACAACTTTCGATCTCGACAGTTATTTATCATTTCTGTTGTTGACCTTCTGCCAAGCCATTCTCTTAAGCTGTCTGGTATTTTTTTTCTCTTTGCTTCCCTCTATCTCTTCATCCCTCAATTATCCCTGTTGTTACAATATATTCCAGTTGTTCTCTTCTCATTACATGGCCAAAAAATGATGATTGTTTCTTCCTAATATTGGAAATTAGCTCTCTTTTTGCTTTGATCTCTTTCAGACACGTTTTCATTACTCTTCTTATCTGTCCATGGTATTCTCAACATTATTCTGTAAAACCACATTTCTACAGACTCCAGTGATTTTCTTATCTGTTGTCTTATTGTCCATGATTCACATCCATATGTTAAGACTGGCTCTACATAACATTTAAGAACTCTTTTGACATAGTACAGATAGCAGAAAAAGAAACAAGATCTGCAAAATCTGTTACATGCAATTGTAATAGGAAATAAACAACAATGATTTACCTTCAACATAAGAAAATGCAGAGAAAATGATAGGCCATCGTGTTATTTTGGTTGATCATCATCATTATGTGCCATACCGGTTGGCGAAGGCGATCATATCCTTTCACAATTTTCTATCCCGAGTGCATCGTATCAATTTTATTGTTGTCCATGCCATGACAACAAGTTACCCAATATTTTCTCTCTTTGTCATCCGCGATCTCTCTTTCCTAATATTTTGTCAGCTGTAACCAAGTATTCTAACTTTCCTCTTCTCATGATGTGCCCGAAAAAATATTGATTGGTTTTTTTCTTATGTTTTTTTAGGAGGTCCATTTTGTGTTGGTCTCTCTGAGAATTTTCACGTTGGTCTTTTTAGCTGTCCAGGAAACTACTTTCAACATTCTTCTGAGAAATCCCAGAAAAAGTGAGGAAGAGAGTTCATCGGTGCAATATAGAGCCAATTATGACATATGGAAGCGAATCACGGACAGTAAACAAACAAATGGAAAAACGATTATATGATCAAATACTTTATATTCGTTGTGTTTATGTTCATTATCAGCCACCATATTTGATATGAGGTTGTTGGAATATGGACATATTTATTATTTACTTTTCTATGTTTTTAGTATTTTGAGTGTTCTTTGTAACACTTTCAGCACATATTTATTATTTACTTTTCTATGTCGTTAGTATTTTGAGTGTTCTTTGCAACACTTGCAGCACATATTTATTATTTACTTTTCTATGTCGTTAATATTTTGAGTGTTCTTTGTAACACTTGCATTATAAGGCACACAATTATCAAACACCCAGAAGTTAAACTGGAGCGTTAACAATCGTGTGAGCTACTGAACTGCCACATAAAATGTTACGGTTTTATTTAACGATTATGGTAGAAAAATGGGGAGAATTGAGTGGGAGAATTCTCGAGTGAGGCACGGTGAGAACCCCTGTTACCTGTCACACATAACGTATGAGGTGACTAGGGAGGCTTGAAATCGTCGACTGTGCAGTCGAGTAGGACGTGCACGATGAGAACCATAGTTACCTGTCACACATAACGTACAAGGTGACTAGGGAGGTTTGAAATCGTCGACTGTGCAATCGAGTAGGACGTGCACGGCGAGATCTTGTGAACGGAATTTACCGATGCGTTGTGGGAACTACTGTGACAGATGGAGTAGCGGATAAGGTGAATATCTGACTGAAGTGAAACTGATTTATTAGAATAGAATAGAATAGAATAGAATAGAATAGAATAGAATAGAATAGAATAGAATAGAATAGAATAGAATAGAAGGAACTGAAGACAAAACAGTTAAGTTTGGAATCAGCTGAAAACGAAAAATAGAGCTACTTAAGATAATTCGAATAAGAGAATTGACATGTATGGACATATGCAAGGACTCATGCCCTACTAAAGGTCATCTTGGAAGGGAAAGTGCAAGGTAAACAAGACAGATGCAGAACAAGAGGAAGATAGAGTGATAACATTAAAAAATGAAAAGGTGAAACTATGACAACGTGCGCTGTATAGGGAAGAGACAGAGGGAAATGGCGCCCCAAGGTAGCTACCCTTCGATCTGGAGGCGGCTACCGATGGAAGAAAGAATTTTAAGAATTTATTTTTAAAATTAGGAATGTGACCATCTAAAGCAGAGTCGTTCAATCAGCGAATCACATTTTAGGTCTGCTTCTTCTCATCATCATCATCAAGTACCGGGCCTACTGGCGTAGGGGATCATGTCTCTCCACAACTTTCGATCTCGACAGTTATTTATCATTTTTGTTGTTGACCTTCTGTCAAGCCATTTTCTTAAGCTGTCTGGTATTTTTTTCTCTTTGCTTCCCTCACTCAATCTCTTCATCCTTCAATTTGCCCAGTTGTTACAATATATTACAGTTGTTCTCTTCTCATTACATGGCCAAAAATGATGATTGTTTCTTCTTAATATTGGAAATTAACTCTCTTTTTGCTTTGGCCTCTTTCAAAACGTTTTCATTACTCTTCTTAGCTGCCCGAGGTATTCTCAACATTCTTCTGTAAAATCACATTTCTACAGACTCCAGTGATCTGCTTCTTCTACTGAGTGTTGTTCACACACTTGGACCTTCAACGTGTGTTTTGATGTTTGTACCTTGAAGGTAATGATGAAGTACACAGCCTTGTTGTCTCTTATGTTTGTAGCTTGGTGCCATTTAGGAAATAATTGTTTATATTACAATGTGGAATATTTTACACACTAGTATGGATCAAAGATACTCGAGAGCGTCAGTTCTGAAACCGGTCAGCGATTAATACCTTACTGTTTGCTTTGCGATAAGTGAACTAAAACTGATCAAGATCTTACAACACTTCTCCGTGATGGAGCAGTGAAGTCAAGCAAAGAATTATTGATGAGGGAAGGCAACATGATGCAGACCTGAAGGCGGTTAAAGTCAAGGTCAAGTGCGAGACTTGAACCGGCGTCTTAGCACGCGAGTTTCCACCCATATGTGCTCGGTCGCCTATCCAGAAATGTTCGGAGACTTCTGGATAGTGTCGCTTCAAGCATCGAAACTCACGATGTGAGGCGGCATTTCTCACCTTTCCAGAGTACTACCCTGATACCCATTTCTGCCAGTGGCTGGGTCGACCGCGGGGGTATTTTTTTTTTCCAACCACGTGTACAATTCACACTGCTTTGAACACAGGTTACCCGAACGTCGGTAGTCCAGTCGGGTGGGTTTCCCAACTAGGCTACCAAGGCTCTTCTGACGTAGGATGTAATGGAAGAAAGGGCTTAGATATCGTAGCAAACGCTACACCACAATATATCTCTATCTACGCCCTTAACTTTGAAGGGCGTACAGTAATGATACGTATTCGTCAAGCAAGTGCATACAATGAAAAAGATACATTAGTATTTACGCATTCTATAATCTTCTAATAGGAACTGCAGGTTACTTGTATCTTCTCTCCAACATTATTTCCTGATCTCTAAATTCAATGTTGGTTTGTCTATCAATTTCAACAGTTGCTTGAATTTAATTGTCTTACGTTTGATAGAGAATTAGCACGGTTCTTTCCCCTTACAGATTCAGAACGAGCTCTATTCAAATGAGGCTCTGTGTTTGGTTTGGCTGAGAGCTATCCTGTTTTGGGGAATATTTTTCCAGTATGTCGGCGGTTATGCAAATTGGTTCTGCTATAGCTCTTTACCTGTCATTGTAGACTGTAACTTCTGTCTTTGTTTATGTAACTATTCTGTGTTGCTTGCCTGTCATTGTAGGCTGTAACCTCTGTTTTATGTAACTATTCTGTGTTACTTGCCTGTCATTGTAGATTGTAACCTCTGTTTTATGTAACTATTCTGTGTTACTTGCCTGTCATTGTAGATTGTAACCTCTGTTTATGTAACTATTCTGTGTTGCTTGCTGTCATTGTAGACTGTAACCTCTGTTTTATGTAACTATTCTGTGTTGCTTGCCTGTCATTGTAGACTGTAACCTCTGTTTATGTAACTATTCTGTGTTACTTGCCTGTCATTGTAGACTGTAACCTCTGTTTTATATAACTATTCTGTGTTACTTGCCTGTCATTGTAGATCGTAACCTCTGTTTATGTAACTATTCTGTGTTGCTTGCTGTCATTGTAGACTGTAACCTCTGTTTTATGTAACTATTCTGTGTTACTTGCCTGTCATTGTAGACTGTAACCTCTGTTTATGTAACTATTCTGTGATGCTATTTAACTTTTGTATTTCAATAAATGCGAACCTGCCCGGACTTCGTCTTCGGCTAGAGTTTTGTTGATTCATAGGAAGGTGAGGAGTATGGCTTTGTAATGGGATGCTTTTTGCATGGAGAGAATAGCCAGTGTGGCTTGTAGGTAAGAAGATATTGCTGGACAGGACCATGACAATAATGGCTGTTACAAAAGCATTGGCCTGTGTCGAGACAAAGCCTTATACACACATGTGTATGTCCTCAGTGGGTAAGCTCAGAATGATTGAACTATTTGGACTCGACGGCAGTGGCTAGACTTCCTGGAGCGATCATGTCTAACTAAAGTCCGCTTCATTTTCGTGTGAGGTAATGAACGGGTTAACAGACTTGCCCGTTTGGCTGATGTTGAGTGCGGAAGGGTAATGGGTCCTCGGACATTCTTAATGCCCCCAGAGACGCTGGAAGGGAAAAAAAACAACAAAAATTAGGCGTGATCAGCCTTCACGATTATAATATCAAGTTGGGAGATGCCAGACGAGAACTCTACATAGGAATATAAAGAAAACATATCAATCACAACACTATTGTCGTTAGTCGCTACACGTTGATGGGTATTCTTCGGAAGAGCCATTATGGACTGGTACGAGGTACAGTGAGGATGACCTGTCGACTAAACTAAACATCACACAACAGATGCCTGAGTTTGCTAGCTTAGCTCAATTTTGTTAGCAATAGTATAGTTCTCAGTGACGATAATGGCGACCACAAGGTCAGTGCGAGACGATAATGGCACACCTAGTTAAAGTTGGACTTCCAATCAATATGGCAAATAGGCGGCAGGAACAGTTGAGGCTCAGACTGAGAAGTAGTCCTTGTTGCAGTTTCCTCATATTACAAGTCCTGCTTGCTACCGCAGCTACTGGGTTTAGTGCTCTGTGCACACCGTGAGCTGTGTTTTTCAACCGGATATGGTTTTGATAATCGGATTGCTTACGATAAATGATGATATCGTATACCGAATGACAGTTCAGCTGCGTTCACTTTCAGTGCCGCTTGGCATTTTGTCTTTTGGCATATGCTGTAAACTGCTATGATGGGGACTGCAGCTGCCTTTCATTGTTTAGATGCTTCAATTACATGACTTTTAATTCGGATGATTCCACTGGCACGGGCGGTTGAGCAATTATGGATTTTCGTTCGTTTGCAGTGATACCGGGGCCTTCGACTAACCATAACCATAACCAGTTTAAGTGCTGTGTTTTTGAAGATTTATTTGATTTCCCGAGTTATGCTGGAATAGTTGGTCTCCTCCACCCAAAAGGCACAACAATATATGGTCTTGTAATCGGCAGGGAAAAGCTATAAATATTTGTTGATGTTTTGCAGATTTATGACAAACCAACGTTTCTACTAAAATTAGCTCCAACAGGAGACAAAATACTAAAAACACACACACACACACACAGACACGCGCGCACACACACACACACGCGCGCACACACACGCACACACGCGCGCGCGCACACACATTCTCAATGTTTGAGGAGAAAACTGACGCACTCACAAAATGGAAGCAGGCTGGAAATAAATTACGTCAGAATCGTATAAATCGAGTAGTCACGTGGTAACGAATTAGTCTCTTATATAACAGTGGTTCTCAAAGTTGGAGGGAGCCCCCCCCTCTTCCCAAAAAAAAAAAAAACGGTTATCCAAAGATTTCACACTTTTTGATTTTAAAAATTCAGTATCGGACCAGAATTTAATTTTCTTATTAAAGTAAAGCTCTCAAGTCTATTACAAATGAACCTAGTAGGGTCAAGACAAAGAAATGTACATAAATGCATACAATAGCGAAGCTACAGTAAAGCTAACAGTGAGGAGAAATGAAAAAATAGATTTTAAAATAGAAAAAGATGCGGTATGGTTAAAGCTCACGTAACAAGTGGACAAGGACGCCCTGGTTTGTATTGTCCCATTGTTACGTCATGCTTTAGCCATACGGTTTGTTTTTTCTTTTTTTTTTTCAATTCTCCTATTAATAAGCCGACATATTTGATGGAAGAATCTTACAGAGGTTATATAAGAAGTATATGAGACGTCCCAGGAAGTTGGACCTGTCCTGAGGGTGGCCAGCAGTTTGTGACTGACTGCGTTAGAGTGACTCACCGGAGCTAATCAAGGCTCGACCCTTCCGTGTTAGACCTGGAGACACGTCAGACCAAGGATGAAAGAGGGAACGCAGATCCGGAATCCAAAAATGATTTGCTAATCTCGAATGTTTTGGGCGAAATGATGCGATATCACAACATTGGAAACTACAACATAGCGCACTTGCGACCTTTTACGTCCATTTGAAAGTCGGGAGATGAAGAGAAGCAGTCATCGTATTGTGGTGTCGGCAAATGAAGAAATAGAAGAATAAAAAGGGAAGTAAATAAATCAATTAAATCATCACCTTCTTCTTCTTTCCTTCCTCAACTACCTTTCAGCGTCGAGGGGAGATATAATTTGCGGTCCTTTCCTCTTCTATTCACCTCTGCTGATGTTATGTTTCCTAGTGCTTCTAATATTCCGTCAATCCATCTGTTACGTGGCCTGGTGTTCTCACAACGTTTATTGAGGGCTCATTGTGTTGTGTTTTGATCACTCTGTCTTGTCACGTGGCTAAACCATTGTATCTGTTGTTTCTTTATATATTCTATGGCGGGGTTTATTCCTAGCTTTTTTTTCTGAGTTCTCCATTTAAAAGGTAAAAAAAAAAGTTAAAATCGTCCTTATCATCGATTGTCGCGCCTTAGATGAGGACGTTTTTTTCACGACTTTCTAAATCCCCACTTGTTTATTATTTCTGTTCTCGACTTCTCACCAAACGGTTCTCGCTAAAGATCGTCTATCCTATTGTTCCTTCTATAATTAAGCTGTAGCGGCACATGATCATTACTAAGGATTAGGAGTACTGGGAAATGGAAGAGCAGACAGGTTGGCTATCTGCGCTGTCGTTGAAGACGGGCAACCAATGGATCGGGCGGACATCATCAGTGCCCTCCGAGATGTGGGAAGAGCACAGGACTTCGACAAACACAAATCCACGTCACTTCTTCGGATGATGGAGATGGGAGTTAAGATGGACATAGCCAGAAACGAGAAACTTATTGGGCGTGTAAGAAGACTTATCAACCAACATAGAACTGGAGTCGTCAGTCGCTGGACACTGCGGGACTTGCTGAGGAGGGAATCAGAGCACCTATGGACATGTTCGGAGTGCAATGATGATGACCCGCAAATAACTCAATAACTCAATACTAAGGATTAACAGCGCTGATTTCCTGTTCCCCTTTCGCTGGTTTCTGTTCCTTTCCTCTGGTTTCCTGTTCCCTTCCGCTAGTTTCCTGTTCCCTTCCTCTGGTTTCCTATTCCCTTCCGCTGGTTTCCTGTTCCCTTCCGCTAGTTTATTCGCAGTTGTGCCGGCTAAGTGCTAAAATATCAATGATAAAGAACCGTGCTTCACTCAACTAGCACCAAATCCTATGTGTATGGTAAAGATTCACGTGTACTGACCCGAATGAAGTCTTCTATGATACTCCAGCTATTTGGCTGGCAGTCACGGAAGCAATTAGCCTGAGATACAGTAAGCAACGTGTCTTATGTCTGCCAGCGCCCCAGATATCGTTAGTCTGTTGATTAAACGGGGTAGAGTCCTCGTTAGGCTCGCGTACACTCCAGGGCGTGGGATAGCGCCTTGGCTCCACGCAACAGATAACGTTATCACGCGACATTAAAAAAAAAATTGTTATGCCATCATCATTATCATGTGTCATGCCAGATGTAATCGTCTAACCTATATATCTGTGCTATCATATATTACGATGCACTGTGGATAGAAGATTGTGGAGGGACATGATCGCCTACGCCAACCTGTATGGCACATGATGAAGATGATCATATATTAGACATCACATGTTATTCGTCCGCAGTTGTCTTCTTTTATTTTTTTCATCGCATGTTTCTTTTTTCCATCCTCACTTGCGTTTGAGAGAGGAGAGGAGAGAAGGTCTGTCATGAATTCCTCTTTGACTTGCTTTTTTCGGCTGCCACGTTTCCGAGTGTTTCAAGTTGTCTGTCCATCTTTCTTGTGGACCACTTGTGGTCTGTCGCTTCTATAATCCTTCACTGACAACTATGGGGAGTGTTTTTAAACTGTTTCCACACAAATTTCATTTTAACATTCTGGCACTGTCTGTTTATTAACTTTTGATACTGCAAAAATAATTTCTTCTTTCTTTCTTCTTCTACCTTTCAGCGTCCTGGGGAGCATAGGTCCTGAACAAACATTTTCCAAGTCCTTCTGTTTCTTGCCATTCTTTTAACATCATTCCATGTCTTCCCCATCATCTTCATCTCTGCTTCTATCTGTCTTCTCCAAGAATTTTTTGGTTCTCCTCTTTGTCTTTTCCCCCCAGGGATTCCTAAAAGGGCCTGTTGTGTAATACACTCAGTTGGCTTCCGTAGTATGTGTCCTATTTAGCGCCATCGTCTTCGCTGTATCACTTTATCCACTGGTATTTGACTGGTATATTTCCATAATTCTATGTTCGTGATTTTGTCCTGCCATGTCCATCCTTTTATCATATGTAAGCATCCATTAATGAAAGTCTGCATCGTCATGCTTGTCAATTTTGTTGTTCTCCATGTTTCACAGCCATATAATAGGACTGACTTAACATTGGAGTTGAACATTTTAAATTTTGTATTTAACCTAATTTCTTTAGACTTCCATAAGTTTCCAAGTGCAACAAAAGCTCCTCTTGCTTTTGATATCCTTATTTTGGTATCTTTATCTGTTCCTCCCTCTACATCTATATTACTGCCCAGATATATGTAAGATTGTACGTCTAGTAGAGGTACTTCTACTAATTTTAAAAATAATTTGAAACTATATGTTTACAAGAAACAAGAAAAAGAGTTCTTAAATGTTATGTAGAGCCAGTCTTAACAAATGGATGTGAATCATGGACAATAGGACAACAGACAAGAAAATCACTGGAGTCTGTAGAAATGTGGTTTTACAAAAGAATGTTGAGAATACCATGGACAGCTAAGAGTAATGAAAATGTTCGCCTGAAAGAGGTCGAAACAAAAAGAGAGCTAATGTCCAATATTAGGAAGAAACAATCATCATTTTGTGACCATGTAATGAGAAGAGAACAACTGGAATATATTGTAACAACTGGAAAAATTGAGGGACGAAGAGATAGAGGGAAGCAAGGAGAAAAAAATACCAGAGAGCTTAAGAGAATGGCTTGGCAGAAGATCAACAACAGAAATGATAAATAATTGTCGAGATCAAAAGTTGTGGAGAGACATGATCACCTACGCCAGTAGGCACGGTATTTTATGATGATGATGATGTATGTACAAGGCTATGGAGAGGAAATGTTATCGTAAGATTGGGGGCATTTCTTGCCTAGATCGTGTCACGAATGCAACATTTCGCAAAAGCATACAACAAAAATTGGAGTACACGATTGCCTTGTGACTGTTATTGTAACAGAGGAGGGTGCAGGTAGGACCTATATTACATGTCAGGGAGGAGGAGGGTGTAGATAGGAACTGGATTACACGATGTAAGGAATGTGTAGATAGGGCCTAGATTACATGATATAAGGAGGGTGCAGGTAGGACCTTGATTACATAATGTAAGAAGGAAGCAGGTTGGATCTATATTAAATGATGTAAGGAGGGTGCAGGTAGGACCTAGATTACATGATGTAAGAAGGATGCAGGTTGGATCTATGTTACATGATGTAAGGAGAGTGCAGGTAGGACCTAGATTACATGATGTAAAGTGAGTGTAGGTAGGACCTAGATTATATGATGTAAGGAGGGTGTACGTAGGACCTAGATTACATGATGTAAGGAGGGTGTAGGTAGAACCTAGATTACATGATGTAAGGAGGGTGTAGGTAGGACCTAGATTACATGATGTAAGGAGGGTGTAGGTAGGACATAGATTGCACGATGTTATGAAAGTGTAGATAGGGCCTAGATCACATGATGTAAGGAGGGTGTAGGTAGGATCTAGATTACACGATATTATGAAAGTGTAGATAGGGCCTAGATCACATGATATAAAGAGGGTGCAGGTAGGACCTAGATTACATGTTGTAAGGAGGGTGTAGGTAGGACCTAGATTACATGATGTAAGGAGGGTGTAGGTAGGACCTAGATTACATGATGTAAGGAGAGATGTAAGATGTCCTACTTTGTGGCGATCATCTCATAAGTTGTCTTACTTTGTGATGACCATCTCATAAGTTGTCCTACTTTGTGATGACCATCTCATAAGTTGTCTTACTTTGTGATGACCATCTCATATGTTGTCCTACTTTGTGATGACCATCTCATAAGTTGTCCTACTTTGTGATGACCATCTCATAAGTTGTCTTACTTTGTGATGACCATCTCATAAGTTGTCCTACTTTGTGATGACCATCTCATAAGTTGTCCTACTTTGTGATGACCATCTCATAAGTTGTCCTACTTTGTGATGACCATCTCATAAGTTGTCCTACTTTGTGATGACCATCTCATAAGTTGTCCTACTTTGTGGCGACCATCTCATAAGTTGTCCTACTTTGTGATGACAATTTCATAAGTTGTCCTACTTTGTGATGACCATCTCATACGTTGTCTTACTTTGTGATGACAATCTCATAAGTTGTCCTACTTTGTGATGACCATCTCATAAGTTGTCCTACTTTGTGATGAACATCTCATAAATTGTTCTACTTTGTGATGACCATCTTATAAGTTGTCCTACTTTGTGATGACCATCTCATAAGTTGTCCTACTTTGTGATGACCATCTCATAAGTTGTCCTACTTTGTGATGACCATCTCATATGTTGTCCTACTTTGTGACGACCATCTCATTTGTTGTCCTACTTCGACCATCTCATATGTTGTCATAACTTGTGACGACCATCTCATATGTTGTCCTACTTTATGACGACCATTTCATATGTTGCCCTACTTTGAGATGACCATCTCATATATTGCCCTGCTTTACGACGACCATCTGATATGTTGTCCTACTTTGTGATGACCATCTTATATGTTACCTTTCTTTATGCCGACTATGTCATATTTTGTCCTGCATTGTGACGACCATCTCATATGTTGCCCTACTTTGTAATGACCATCTCATATATTGCCCTGCTTTACGACGACCATCTGATATGTTGTCCTACTTTGTGATGACCATCTTATATGTTACCTTTCTTTATGACGACCATCTCATATGTTGTCCTGCATTGTGACGACCATCTCATATGTTGTCCTACTTCGACCATCTCATATGCTGTCCTACTTTGTGATGACTATCTCATATGTTGTCCTACCTTATGACGACCATCTCATATGTTGTTCAGACTCACGCATGAAACAAGACAGTGTCGTTACGTTTATACGTCTCCTCTACCCGATATCCCTGGCTTCTGACACCAACAGTCTTCAAGAAACTGGTTCTAGTACACACGATCACATTCTTTGTCCAGACATTCTTCAAGAAACTGGTCCCAGTTCACACAATCACATTCTTTGTTTAGACATTCTTCAAGAGACTGGTCATAGTTCACACAATCAAATTCTTTGTCTCGACATTCTTCAAGAGACTGGTCCTAGTTCACACAATCAAATTCTTTGTCTAGACATTCTTCAAGAAACTGGTCCTAGTTCACACAATCACATTCTCTGTCTCGATATTCTTCAAGAAACTGGTCCTAGTTCACACAATCACATTCTTTGTCTCGACATTCTTCAAGAGACTGGTCCTAGTTCACACGTGTCTCGACATTCTTCAAGAAACTGGTCCTAGTTCACACAATCACATTCTTTGTTTCGACATTCTTCAAGAAACTGGTCCTAGTTCACACAATCACATTCTCTGTCTCGATATTCTTCAAGAAACTGGTCCTAGTTCACATAATCACATTCTTTGTCTAGACATTCTTCAAGAGACTGGTCCTAGTTCACACGTGTCTCGACATTCTTCAAGAAACTGGTCCTAGTTCAACAATCATATTCTTTGTTTCGACATTCTTCAAGAAACTGGTCCTAGTTCACACAATCACATTCTTTGTCTCGACATTCTTCTAGAGACTGGCCCTAGTTCACACAATCACATTCTTTGTCTCGACCACAGACATCCAGTAGAATGTCGCGACAAAGGGGCTCACATTTCCTGCCTCTGGCCACGCTACTTCTACGATAATCCTATCGGAGCTTTGTTCAACAAAATCTTTGCCGATCTTCTTCTTTCAAAATAATTTTCCGTCAATTCCAGATCCTTCATTGCGGCATTTTTCTCTTCTTCCTGCTTAGCCTATTTAACATTGTTTCTATACTTCTGTTTATATTCTTAGATCATCTCATCTCATTATATTCATCATTATCTCGTTTTTGTTTTATTTTATATTTTCTATATTTAACATTGTTTCTATACTTCTGTTTATATTCTTAGATCATCTCATCTCATTATATTCATCATTATCTCGTTTTTGTTTTATTTTATATTTTCTATATTTAACATTCTCTTTATATTCATTTTATACTTTTTGTTTTTCTAACAGCATATATATATATATATAATTAACATTTTCTCTATACCTTTATGATATATATATATATATATATATATATGTGTGTGTATATATATTTATCAGTTATACTGAAAACCACAACACTTCGCAGACACGCCCACTTAACGTCCTTTTAAGGGCGGATGATGAAGAGGTATACTCCTTTAGTCATCTATAGAACACAAGCAATATATGTTTATTAATTTTGGCTCTGTCTCCGTCTGATAGATTTATCTTATTCCTGATTCATATAATGAATATTATTTCTATGTTTTACTTGTATAACTTTCCCCTATTTACTATTTTTTCTGAACAAACGCAGTCTACTTTTCATCAAATGTGATAGCCGTAGCCTTGAACTATCTACGCATTATATTTCTGCTGCTGTCATTCAAAGAATTACAAAACAGGCTCTTCAATGGGGAAGAATCAGGATACAGAAAAAGAGGAAGACCTAGAGAGACCCTACAAGAAACACTTATAAGAGAAGCAACGTTGGCAGGCATAGACTCATTAGATAAGATGGAACATCTCCTCGAGAATAGAGATGGCTGGCTAAAAACACCAAAAGCCCTATGTGACGTCACACGGCGCGGTAAGGATAAAGAATCAAGTCATTCAAAATAGGATACCTCAAATCACATCAGACTCTGCAAAGTTAAAATCTATGTGGAAAAATCAGAACATCACTCACGCCACTAAAATCTATGTGGAAAAATCAGAACATCACTCACACCACTAAAATCTATTTGGAAAGATAAGAACATCACTCATGCCACTAAGATCTATTTGGAAAGATAAGAACATCACTCACGCCACTAAAATATATTTGGAAAGATAAGAACATCACTCACGCCACTAAAATCTATTTGTAAAGATCATAACATCACTCACGCCACTAAAATCTATTTGTAAAGATAATAACATCACTCACGCCACTAAAATCTATTTGGAAAGATAAGAACATCACTCACGCCACTAAAATCTATTTGTAAAGATAAGAACATCACTCATGCCACTAAAATCTATTTGGAAAGATCAGAACATCACTCACGCCACTAAAATCTATTTGGAAAGATCAGAACATCACTCACGCCACTAAAATATATTTGGAAAGATCAGAACATCACTCACTTCAATAAAATCTATGTGAAAATATCAGAACATCACTCACGCCACTAAAATCTATTTGGAAAGATCAGAACATCACTCACGCCACTAAAATCTATTTGGAAAGATCAGAACATCACTCACGCCACTAAAATCTATTTAGAAAGATAAGAACATCACTCACGCCACTAAAATCTATTTGGAAAGATAAGAACATCACTCACGCCACTAAAATCTATTTGTAAAGATCATAACATCACTCACGCCACTAAAATCTATTTGTAAAGATAATAACATCACTCACGCCACTAAAATCTATTTGGAAAGATAAGAACATCACTCACGCCACTAAAATCTATTTGTAAAGATAAGAACATCACTCATGCCACTAAAATCTATTTGGAAAGATCAGAACATCACTCACGCCACTAAAATCTATTTGGAAAGATCAGAACATCACTCACGCCACTAAAATCTATTTGGAAAGATCAGAACATCACTCACGCCACTAAAATCTATTTGGAAATATCAGAACATCACTCACGCCACTAAAATCTATTTGGAAAGATCAGAACATCACTCACGCCACTAAAATCTATTTGGAAAGATCAGAACATCACTCACGCCACTAAAATCTATTTAAAAAGATAAGAACATCACTCACGCCACTAAAATCTATTTGGAAAGATCAGAACATCACTCATGCCACTAAAATCTATTTGGAAAGATAAGATCATCACTCACGCCACTAAAATCTATTTGGAAAGATCAGAACATCACTCACGCCACTAAAATCTATTTGGAAAAATCAGAACATCACTCACTTCACTAAAAATCTATGTGGAAATATCAGAACATCACTCACGCCACTAAAATCTATTTGGAAAGATCAGAACATCACTCACGCCACTAAAATCTATTTGGAAAGATCAGAACATCACTCACGCCACTAAAATCTATTTGGAAAGATCAGAACATCACTCACGCCACTAAAATCTATTTGGAAAGATCAGAACATCACTCACGCCACTAAAATCTATTTGGAAAGATCAGAACATCACTCACGCCACTAAAATCTATTTAGAAAGATCAGAACATCACTCACGCCACTAAAATCTATTTAGAAAGATCAGAACATCACTCACGCCACTAAAATCTATTTAGAAAGATAAGAACAGCACTCACGCCACTAAAATCTATTTAGAAAGATAAGAACATCACTCACGCCACTAGGGGGCGCCCAAACTCCAACTTATAAACGTGTGTCAACGAGACATGAAGAACTGAACAATGACCCTGGAGCCTTGGAAGAGATAGCTGCAGACCGAAATCTTTGGAAACACACTCTATAGGTGCAACTGAAACAAGAAATAGACAGATCATAGATAAAGAGAATACACGGCGATAGAAAAGAAAAAAAATGTAACCTAGAGGCACTGCGAAACCTATAATCATCTGTGACTGACGGAGGCTACTGCAAATACATTTACACAAAATATACGTATATATATTTTTTTTTTCTGCTCGTTATATTCACATATTCCTTATTATTGTGTCTACACATTTAAACCTACTATTTATACATTTTAAATTGTCATTTCTATTATATCTTTTCACACTTTTATCAAGGTTTTTCAAATATTTCGTCTTTGATCTGTCTAGATGTTTATTTCCATTTTGTTTTTCTTGCAAATTTTTATGTTCTTTCTGTTTTTTCCCGAATGTTTTCATTTTTACTTGTATCTCTTTCTTTACTTACTATTTCTCTTTCCTTCTGTTTCTTATACTTCATATTCTATCCCTTTTATTTAATTCCTTAAAGCGCCTTTGCTTTTATTTGTCTCTTTCTGCGCTGTTCATTTATCCTGTTATATGCCATTTCTCCTGATAATATTTCTATCTTCACGCCGTAAGAGCGCCATATTTTGACTTTCTCTCCTGGCTCGACCATTTGACAAGTTCATGTCGAGAAAGCACTAAGGGGTTAAAAGTCGTGAGCTTTGCTCATTGATTTGTCTGTTGTTAGTAACAGCAAGGCTGTTTTATTCTTTAGCGTCCGTACTGAGGTACTGTGTATGATTAAAGTAGCACTAGATGGCTCAGCCATGGTAAGTCCTTGATGCCATTAGTGCTACTGGAAAAGGGGGGGGGGGGGGGTGAAAGTTCGAGAACGTGTTTTTGATGGCGTGAAGTAGACATATATCTATTGTCCTTTCGAGCCGAAGACGGCACATAGGGCAGAACCACAATCTCAAAAACAGAAACCTTGCGTGCCAAAATGGCACATATTGCAGAAATCACTGCTCTAAAACAGTTTCCATAACAATACTTTTTACAATGACAGCTTGTCAAGCCATCGATCAATCTCCTTAGTCGCCTCTTACGACAAGCCTGGAAGGTCACAGTGTCTCTCATGGACTCTTTACTTCCCTCATAATGAGGCCCCGTTAACACACGGGAAAGTAGACATCTAGCATTTCAGAAAATGAAAAATATCTTATGCAACAAATCTATGTCAATAGAAATGAAAAAGATTAGTTCATCGGTGCTGTTTAGAACCAATTCTGACCTATGGAAGCGAATCATGGACAGTAGACAAACAAATGAAAAGACGATTGAAGGCCACAGAGATGAGATTTCTCAGAAGAATGTTGAAAGTTCCCTGGACAGCTAAAAAGACCAATGATGAAGTTCTTAAAGAGGCCAACAAAAAAGGGAGCTCCTAAAAAACATCAGAAAGAAGCAATCAACATTTTTCGGGCACATAATGAGAAGAGGAATGTTGGAATACTTGGTTACAACTGGCAAAATAAAAGGAAAGAGAGATCGCGGACGACAAAGAGAGAAAATACTGGATAGCTTGGTTTCATGGTCAACAACAGAACTGATACGATGCACTGTAGATAGAAGATTGTGGAAGGACATGATCGCCTGCGCCAACCGATATGGCACATAATGATGATGATGTAGAGGCTGTGTGTTATAGTCGTGATGAGGTGGTTGATCTAGTGAGGGTACAAGAGGTGAGTATCAAACAGAATTGATAAATGCTATTTCATTATTGAGTGCCGTCTCCGCATCGAAGATTGACTACCAAGGAGCGAGCGCCATTCCGCTCTGTCTCTTGCTTTGATGGTGCAGGTTGTCATCGGCTGAATTGTCCATCTTTTGATGTTACTCGTCCATGTTAATCTTGGTCTGCCTCTGTATCTTTTACCTCGTATTTTCCCTTCTAATATTACTTTTAGTAGATCGGAGATTTAAGTTAGTGATAATGATAGATTGTGTATAGAGGTATAAATAGACATTGTAGATACGTATTGTAGAAATAGACTTTGTATAGATGTTTGCTGTAACAATAGGCTGTGTAGATGTATATTGTTACAATAGACTGTGTAGATGTGTTTTGTTAAAATAGACTGTGTAGATGTATTATGTTACAATAGACTGTGTAGATGTGTTTTGTTACAATAGACTGTGTAGATTTGTTTTGTTACAATAGACTGTAGATGTGTTTTGTTACAATAGACTGTAGATGTGTTTTGTTAAAATAGACTGTAGATGTGTTTTGTTAAAATAGACTGTAGATGTGTTTTGTTAAAATAGACTGTAGATGTGTTTTGTTAAAATAGACTGTAGATGTGCTTTGTTAAAATAGACTGTAGATGTGTTTTGTTAAAATAGACTGTAGATGTGTTTTGTTAAAATAGACTGTAGATGTGTTTTGTTAAAATAGACTGTAGATGTGTTTTGTTAAAATAGACTGTAGATGTGTTTTTTAAAATAGACTGTAGATGTGTTTTGTTAAAATAGACTGTAGATGTGTTTTGTTAAAATAGACTGTAGATGTGTTTTGTTAAAATAGACTGTAGATGTGTTTTGTTAAAATAGACTGTAGATGTGTTTTGTTAAACATAAAATAGATAGAAAAAAGAAAGTCAATGTTGGAGATAGAAAAAAAGAAAGTCAATGTTGGAGATTGAAAAAAGAAAGGTAATGTTGGAGATAGAAAAAAGAAAGTCAATGTTGGAGATAGAAAAAAGTAAGTCAATGTTGGAGATAGAAAAAAGAAAGGTAATGTTGGAGATAGAAAAACGAATGGTAATGTTGGAGATAGAAAAAAGAAAGGTAATGTTGGAGATAGAAAAAAGAAAGTCAATGTTGGAGATAGAAAAAAGAAAGTCAATGTTGGAGATAGAAAAAAGAAAGTCAATGTTGGAGATCATCATTGAGTGCCGTCTCCGCATGTTGGAGAGAGATTTAAAAATAAAGTAAAAGTTGCATGCTGAAGTCGGATGTGTTGGGCCGAAAGGCGCAAATGTCACAGTTATACTGTAAACCACAACACAACGCAGACACGCCTACTTAACGCCCTTTTAAGGGCGGATGATGAAGAGGTACCCTGCTTTAGTCATCTCACGAACGCAAGTAAGCAAGTCAATGTTGGAGATGGAATGTATTTAACAATAAATGAGCCAGAGTAAGAAATACGCTGTGTTTTAAAATGAAGCATGTGCTAGAGATAGATTATATGTTAAAGGGGGTGTGTGCAAGATATAAACTATCATCATCATCAAGTACCGGGCCTACTGGCGTAGGTGACCATGTCTCTCCACAACTTTCGATCTCGACAGTTATTTATCACTTTTGTTTTTGACCTTCTGTCAAGCCATTCTCTTAAGCTGTGTGGTATTTGTTTCTCTTTGCTTCTCTCCATCATGTATAAACTATACACGTATGTTAAAACAATGGTCAACACTAGAGACGATATGTGTAAACCTCACTGACATAAACAGACTATGTAGGAAGAATTCAAACCTAGAGATAGACTAAAAATGCCAGATCTGGCAGCACTTTTGTTTATAATATAAAGCCTGAGAGATAAGCGTCAACCCGAGACTCATTTCGTAAATGGAGTCAAATGTGCTTCTCTTTCAGAAAGATATCACATTCTGGTGAGTGGACTTACTTGTTTGGCGCTTGTTAGGTCCGGCGGAGCTAGACTTTTCCATTTCCACATATACAAGTGCTATGGTACCCTCAGTGTCGACTCAGGGGTTCTAAAAACTGGGATGATGTACGGCTATTACTGCGGGAAATGGGGGAGACTAACAATACAAGAACAATTATGGACGACTGTACGTTTTCATTATGGATAGTTATAATGTTATAGCAG
The DNA here is from genome assembly GCA_032433765.1 of Megaustenia siamemsis. NCBI lineage: Eukaryota > Metazoa > Mollusca > Gastropoda > Stylommatophora > Ariophantidae > Megaustenia > Megaustenia siamemsis. The sequence continues at coordinate 19,019,869 of JAVIAB010000024.1, read as the reverse complement.
ATACTAGCTTGTATATGTACATACTTGTATAGATAATATGCATTATTATGGTGACTACGTTTATATTTTTAGGATGTTTACTATTTGCAATAGTAAAAAAAAGTAAAGTACCCCCGTCACGCCAAGTGGCGTATAGGGAATATGGTGTTAGTGACCATACATTTTACAGACCTTCGGCACAAGGTTTTTGGGGTAATGTTGTCGATATTACGCCCGTGCCGCTTTAGTTTCCTAGAAAAAAAACCGGTACCCATTAAAGGCTGGGTGATACGGAAGCAGTCGGTTGGGATCGAACTCTACCCCTTGTCCTCTGTAGTCCATTTCACTAACCACTGAGCTATCGCGGCTCCCTTGTATTTGCAATAGCCTTGTATAACTTTTTTACTATGGTCATCTATACATTTTTGTTCTAGCCATCTATACATTTTTGTTCTAGCCATCTATACATTTTTGTTCTAGCCATCTATGCATTTTTGTTCTAGCCACGTATACATTTTTGTTCTAGCCATCTATACATTTTTGTTCTAGCCATGTGTACATTTTTTAATAGCCACTAATACATTTTTACGATGGCCATGTTTACATTTTATGTTAGTCACGTATATATTTTAGTGATGCCCACGTATACATTTTTATAATAATGGCCACGTATATATTTTTATGACGGCCACGTGTACTTTTGTAATGGTCATATATATATATATATATATATATATATATATATATATATATATATATATATATATATATATATATGTTTGATGTGCGACGGGGATAATCCGACGACTAAATGTGTTTTATATGTTCGAAATTGGAGTCAAAAACGATGTCCTAACATCATCAAGCGCTATACATTTTTTTTTAAAATATGACGATCATCATTTTCAGGAGGACGTAAACTTCCGGTCTATATGGTGGATAGGCGGCAGGAACCATTGAAAGCTATGTATGAAAAGTGTTCCTTGCTGCAGTTTCCTCATATTCCAAATCCGGCTTGTTGCAGGAATTACTGAGTTAAGTGCTCTGTGCACACCGTGAGCTGTGTGTTTTGATCATGTTTCGATACTCCAATTGTTTACGATGAATGATGGTATCGTATGACAAGGAACAGTTGGCTGTGTTCACTTTCTGTGTGGTTTCGCCTTATGGCTTTTGGCGTGTGCTGGGACTGCTGTGGTGGAGACTACAGTTACCTTTCTTTGTTTTGTAGATGAGATAGTAATTCGGATGTTTCCACTGGCACGGGCGGTTGAGCAATTATGGATTTTAATTCATTTGCAGTGATGCCGGGGCCTTCCATAACCATATATTCTTTTAATTGAAACGTACATAATTCAGATATTTTAACACGTTTGCTTTAGCTTTAAACAAGAATATGCCCAACAGTTTATTGTTTTGAAAAACAAAGACAACATGTATGTACATCGGCAACTGTGGGTACCCTTGTGCAGAGTAAATGTAAGCTACGGTTGTCCTGCTGTAATGTTGTAGGGAGTGAATTATAACATGTTGATGGGAGGAATCGTCACGTTCCTCACTGTTTCAACATTCTTCCTCTAACATGAGCACACTAGTTATAGAAAATAAAAAAAGCAACCCGGAAAGTTGAAAAGAAATATTTCCAACAAAATGACGAGGTGGTGAATCACGCGAAGTAGTGACGTTGCTATGGAAACTATCATGAAAATGATTGAAGTCATTATTTAACACTCACAAATCGTGAATAGACCAGTGGATGGAGTCGGAGAGAAACATTACAATGGTTAGTTAATGAAATACTAAACAACAAGATAAGTGCAAGACAAATCACAGAACATTGACCTGAGTAATTCCTTGATCTTTCGACGCTGAAAGGCAAAGAAGTGAAGTATGTCAAGGTCGCTAAGTGGGTTTCAAGGAAGAAATCGAATGGACAACTATGGCGTTGGACTTTCAGCCAGTCTCTCGAAAGGTCAGAGCCAGTTTTTAAAACTTGAGTTTGCTTTCAGCCGACAATGCCCTTCTCCGTCGTCTGTACTTTGAAAATGTGTTCAATTGGCGCAAATGCGTTGAGTCGCGATCTACAGCAATTTGAGTTGTCTGAGTATTTCAGCATCAGACATTCGACTTCATCACAGCATTTCTAGACACCGAGTTGCCTTAATTTTTTAACCCTGGTCGTTCTGTTTACAAAAGCTCCAGCGAGAGATTGCCAGAATCAGCAATCTCCGCAGCACCTGAAGCAGAAATCTCCGCAGTACCTGAAGCAGAAATCTCCGCAGTACCTGAAGCAGAAATCTCCGCAGCACCTGAAGCAGAAATCTCCGCAGTACCTGCAGCAGAAATCTCCGCAGCACCTGAAGCAGAAATCTCCGCAGCACGTGAAGCAGAAACCTCCGCAGCACCTGAAGCAGAAATCTCCGCAGCACCTGATGCAGACATCTCCGCAGTACATGAAGCAGCAATCTCCGCAGTACCTGAAGTAGCAATCTGCAAAGTACCTGAATCAGCAATCTCCGCAGTACCTTAAACAAACAGCCAGCTTTGAGTTTCTAGCTACCTTTGGATCAGATGCTGACTAGCATCTTGGCCCCCGTTATGAACGATAACTACAGACATAAACTATACACAGAAATATCGTTATTAAAATTGGTTTAGCGTTCTGGGCTATCGGTTTTCGCGGCTTAGTATTTCTTAGCGCCAGTCTCAGCGTAGTGGTTCTCAAAATAGTGGCCTCACACACAACTACTTTCTTACAGATACGTGCATTCCCACCCACATTCACAGGCTTCCGCAAACGAGAGGAGACATGTGCTGCTGCTATATATAGATCTAGAGGATGCATACAACAGAATATCATTTGAATACCTCATGCATGTGCTCCTCCAACTGGCGATGCACCCCTTCCTCATTACATGGATCGCTGCAGCACTGTTTCAGAGGAAGGTGATACTCAGATGTGGAAGTTGGTCATCCAAGCCAACATCATTTTTGTCCAGGGCTGCCACAAGCTGACCATTGTCACCAGTTCTATTTAACGTGTACACAATAACGATCACGGAACAGCAGCTGGATGGGAGGGGAAGAACTATGACTTTTGCTGATGATATTCTGGTATATCGACAGGGAATAGACAGGCGGGAAATAGCCTCCACACTGCAAAACGAACTCGATCGCATCTCTTTCTGATGTAGAGTATCATGTGCCTTGGACAATCATCTCAGTGTGTTAGAACAATGACCACCGTGTGTTAGAACAATGACCACTATGTGTTAGAACAATGACCACTGTGTGTTAGAACAATGACTACTATGTGTTGGAACGATGACTGCTATGTGTTAGAACAATGACTACTGTGTGTTAGAACAATGTCCACTATATGTTAAACTAATGACCACTATGTGTTAGAACAATGACCACTGTGTGTTAGAACAATGACCACCGTGTGTTAGAACAATGACCACTATGTATTAGAACAATGACCACTATGTGCTAGAACAATGACCACCGTGTGTTAGAACAATGACCACCGTGTGTTAGAACAATGACCACCGTGTGTTAGAGCAATGACCACTGTGTGTTAGTTAGAACAATGACCACCGTGTGTTAGAGCAATGACCACCGTGTGTTAGAACAATGACCACTGTGTGTTAGAACAATGACCACCGTGTGTTAGAACAATGACCACTATGTATTAGAACAATGACCACCGTGTGTTAGAACAATGACCACTGTGTGTTAGAACAATGACCACCGTGTGTTTGAGCAATGACCACCGTGTTTCAGAACAATGACCACCGTGTGTTACAACAATGACCACTGTGTGTTAGAACAATGACCGCTGTGTGTTAGAACAATGACCACTGTGTGTTAGAACAATGACCACTATGTGTTAGAACGATGACCACTATGTGTTATATTAATGACCACTGTGTGTTAGAACAATGACCACCGTGTGCTAGAAAAATGACCACTATGTATTAGAACACTGACCACTATGTGTTAGAACAATGACCACCGTGTGTTAGAACAATGACAAATATGTATTAGAACAATGACCACCGTGTGTTAGAACAATGACCTCTGTGTGTTAGAACAATGATCACTATGTATTAGAGCAATGACCACCGTGTATTAGAACAATGACCACCGTGTGTTAGAACAATGACCACCGTGTGTTTAAGCAATGACCACCGTGTTTCAGAACAATGACCACCGTGTGTTAGAACAATGACCACTGTGTGTTAGAACAATGACCCCTGTGTGTTAGAACAATGACCACTGTGTGTTAGAACAATGACCACTATGTGTTAGAACAATGACCACTGTGTGTTAGAACAATGACTACTGTGTGTTAGAACAATGACCACTGTGTGTTAGAACAATGACTACTGTGTGTTAGAACAATGACCACTATATGTTAAACTAATGACCACTATATGTTAAACTAATGACCACTATGTGTTAGAACAATGACCACTGTGTGTTAGAACAATGACCACCGTGTGTTAGAACAATGACCACTATGTATTAGAACATTGACCACTATGTGTTAGAACAATGACCACTACATGTTAGAACAATGACCACTGTGTGTTAGAACAATGACCACTGTGTGTTAGAACAATGACCACTGTGTGTTAGAACAATGACCACTGTGTGTTAGAACAATGACCACTATGTGTTAGAACAATGACCACTGTGTGTTACACCAATGACCACCGTGTGTTAGAACAATGACCGCTGTGTGTTAGAACAATGACCACTGTGTGTTAGAACAATGACCACTGTGTGTTAGAACAATGACCACTATGTGTTAGAACAATGACCACTGTGTGTTAGAACAATGACCAATGTGTGTTAGAACAATGACCACTGTGTATTAGAACAGTGACCACTGTGTATTAGAACAATGACCACTGTGTGTTAGAACAATGACCACTGTGTATTAGAACAATGACCACTATGTGTTAGAACAATGACCACCGTGTTAGAACAATGGCCACTGTGTATTAGAACAATGACCACTGTGTATTAGAACAATGACCACTGTGTGTTAGAATAATGACCACTGTGTATTAGAACAATGACCACTGTGTGTTAGAACAATGACCACTGTGTATTAGAACAATGACCACTGTGTGTTAGAACAATGACCACTGTGTATTAGAACAATGACCACTATATGTTTGAACAATCATCACTATCCTTGGACAATATTATTTTACATTTCTCTGTTTTCTTATAACATAACAAGATCTCTCTGTTTTCTTATAACATAACAAGATCTCTCTGTTTTCTTATAACATAACAAGATTTCTCTGTTTTCTTATAACATAACAAGATCTCTGTTTTCTTATAACATAACAAGATCTCTCTGTTTTCTTATAAAATAACAAGATCTCTGTTTTCTTATAACATAACAAGATCTGTTTTCTTATAACATAACAAGATCTCTCTGTTTTCTTATAACATAACAAGATCTCTCTGTTTTCTTATAACATAACAAGATCTCTCTGCAGTGCATGAACTCCGTAACATCGAAGAGGACCCCCAGAATTGTTCCATAAATCTGTTTACTTATTACCACACAACTGTTGCCTCTTGAAATGCTATTCACGTCTGGTACTTTCATCAATCAGCAATTACATGTTTAATAGAACAATCAATATTCACGTCTGGTACTTTCATAATACGGAGCGAACAACATTAACCTCAACGCTACAGCAACCGTATGTTGCAATCAGCAATTACATGCTTAATAGAACAATCAGCAATTGCATGCTAATAGAACAATCAGCAATTACATGTTTAATAGAACAATCAGCAATTACATGCTTAATAGAACAATCAGCAATTACATGTTTAATAGAACAATCAGCAATTACATGCTTAATATAACAATCAGCAAATACATGCTTAATAGAACAATCAGCAATTACATGCTTAATAGAACAATCAGCAATTACATGTTTAATAGAACAATCAGCAATTACATGCTTAGTAGAACAATCAGCAATTACATGCTTAATAGAACAATCAGCAATTACATGTTTAATAGAACAATCAGCAATTACATGCTTAATAGAACTATCAGCAATTACATGTTTAATAGAATAATCAGCTATTACATGCTTAATAGAACAATCAGCAATTACATGCTTAATAGAACAATCATCAATTACATGTTTAATCGAACAATCAGAAATTACATGTTTAATAGAACAATCAGAAATTACATGCTTAATAGAACAATCAGCAATTACATGCTTAATAGAACAATCAGCAATTACATGTTTCATAGAACAATCAGCAATTACATGCTTAATAGAACAATCAGCAATTACATGTTTAATAGAATAATCAGCAATTGCATGCTTAATAGAACAATCAGCAATTACATGCTTAATAGAACAATCAGCAATTATATGCTTAATAGAACAATTAGCAATTACATGCTTAATAGAACAATCAGCAAATACATGCTTAATAGAACAATCAGCAATTACATGTTTAATAGAACAATCAGCAATTACATGCTTAATAGAACAATCAGCAATTACATGCTTAATAGAACAAACAGCAATTACATGCTTAATAGAACAATCAGCAATTACATGCTTAATAGAACAATCAGCAATTACATGCTTAATAGAACAATCAGCAATTACATGCTTAATAGAAAGATCGTTTATAGATTGGATATTGCTAGCTAAAGCCACGGGTGACACATGATGGTGATGAAGCAGAATGGAATCGACCTACGCAAAATAATCGAGTACCAAAGATTAAATTTTTTCCCCTCTGAACGTTGACTATGCCAACCTCAAGTTATTGGAATCGGGCTAATGGATTCGACTTTTTCAAATGGTCGACTTGGCAGGATTGGGGAAATCATGACTTTTAGAGAAAGTCTGAAAAGTGGACGAGCTGGAAACGGTTTTTCTGTGAGAGCTGATTGAGAAGTTGCATTCCTGCATGAACCGATACATTAGCTAATAGCTTTCGTACGTCCCTTTTTTTTATCTGTCTCCCTAGTCTGCATTTATTATTGCTGCCAACTTGTCTCCATTCTCGGGCTCTATTCCCTCCACCCTCCCTACTTTTTTGAAAGCTTGTATATTTTCCCCACTGTATTTTAACGTTTATATTTTCTTGTGGCTATTTTTCTTCGCGTATTTCTCTTATATTTTATTTTGCTACGCTTTCTCCTGTATTCATTTACTCTTTTGTGTGTTTAAAATGCCTGTCTCCGTGCAACAAATGCCGTGTTTTGATAACTTCATTACATTAATGCTGATAAATTTGATATCATGTCCACTCTAGGAGGTTTATGAGCACGTTTTATTTTGGGAGGAATACACTGAGTTGGATATCTTGTGATGTTGGGGCAGTGAAAGGAGTGGGATAAATGTGTGGGTTGGGGTAGAGATAGAAGTGGGTTAAATGTGTGGGTTGGGGTAGTGAGAGAAGTTGGATAAATGTGTGGGTTGGTGTAGTAAAAGGAGTGGGATAAATGTGTGGGTGGGGTAGTGAAAGACGTGGGAGAAATGTGTGGATGGGGTAGTGAAAGAAGTGGGATAAATGTGTGGGTGGGTTAGTGAAAGAAGTGGGATAAATGTGTGGGTGGGGTAGTGAAAGAAGTGGGATAAATGTGTGGATGGGGTAGTGAAAGAAGTGGGATAAATGTGTGGATGGAGTAGTGAAAGAAGTGGGATAAATGTGTGGGTGGGGTAGTGAAAGAAGTGGGATAAATGTGTGGGTTGAGGTAGAGAAAGGAATGGGATAAATATGTGAGTTGAGGCAGAGAAAGGAGTGGGATTAATGTGTGGGTTGAGGTAGTGAAAGGAGTGGGATTAATGTGTGAGTTGAGGTACAGAAAGGAGTGGGATAAATGTGTGAGTTGAGGTAGTGAAAGGAGTGGGATAAATGTGTGGGTTGAGGTAGTGAAAGGAGTGGGATAAATGTGTGAGTTGAGGTAGTGAAAGGAGTGGGATAAATGTGTGCGTTGAGGTAGTGAAAGGAGTGGGATAAATGTGTGGGTTGAGGTAGAGAAAGGAATGGGATAAATGTGTGAGTTGAGGTAGTGAAAGGAGTGGGATAAATGTGTGAGTTGAGGTACAGAAAGGAGTGGGATTAATGTGTGAGTTGAGGTAGTGAAAGGAGTGGGATAAATGTGTGAGTTGAGGTACAGAAAGGAGTGGGATTAATGTGTGAGTTGAGGTAGTGAAAGGAGTGGGATAAATGTGTGGGTTGAGGTAGTGAAAGGAGTGGGATAAATGTGTGGGTTGAGGTAGAGAAAGGAGTTGGATAAACGTGTGGTTTGGGGTAGTGAAAGGAGTGGGATAAATATGTGGGTTGAGGCAGAGAAAGAAGTGGGATTAATGTGTGGGTTGAGGCAAAGAAAGGAGTGGGATTAATGTGTGAGTTGAGGTAGAGAAAGGAATGGGATAAATGTGTGGGTTGAGGTAGAGAAATGAGTGGTATAAATGTGTGGGTTGAGGTAGAGAAAGGAGTTGGATAAACGTGTGGGTTGGGATAGTGAAAGGAGTGGGATAAATGTGTGGGTTGAGGTAGAGAAAGGAGTGGGATAAATATGTGGGTAGGGGTAGAGAAAGGAGTGGGATAAATGTGTGGGTTGGGGTAGAGAAAGGAGTGGGATAAATGTGTGTGTTGGGGTAGAGAAAGGAGTGGTATAAATGTGTGTGTTAGTGTAGAGAAATTAGTGGGATAAATTTATGGGCTGGGGTTGAGAAATTAGTGGGATTAATGTGTGGGCTGAGTTAGAGAAAGGAGTGGGATAAATGTGTGGTTTGGGGTAGTGAAAGTAGTGGGATAAATTTGTGGGTTGGGATAGTGAAAGAAGGGGGATAAATGTGTGGGTTGGAGTAGAAAAAGGAGTGGGATAAATATGTGTGTTGGTGTAGAGAAAGTTGTGGGATAAATGTGTGGATAAATGCATCCCTGTCTTACTCCTCTTTTTATGTACATGGGTGTAGAGTTTTCCTTGTTATATCTTATTATTGCTGTTTGCTCCCAGTACAAATTACATATTAGTCGTATGTCTGTGTCTTCTAGATTTATATCCTTTAGGCAGTCTATAAGTTGGTTATGGTGTATTCTATCGAAAGTTTTGGTGTAGTCTATAAAGCAGGCATATATTGGTTTGTTTACTTCTATGTACTTTTCAATCAATGTTCTCATGCTAAATATGGCTTCTTTTGTGCCACTGTTTTTCCTGAATCCAAATTGTTGCTCATCTAATTCAGTATTGATTTTATTCTGAATCCTTCCCTGTATAACTTTTAGTAAAATTGTTGTTACCTGGCTCATTAGGCTTATTGTTCTGAAATCACTGCATCATTCTTTTTAGGCAATGCAATGAAAGTTGATGTTTTTAGATCGTTTGGTATGTATCCTGTATGGTATTTGTCATTGTATATGTCTGTGATCACTTCGATGCCAAACTCTTCTAGAGCATGTATCATCTCTATCTGTATATTGTCAGGTCCTGATGCTTTTCCCGTTTTCATTCTTTTTATATCTTTTTCTACTTCAGATTTCAGGATTTTATAGTTGTATGTACATTTTATGTCTGGCTTTTTGTCCCATTCGTCATGAAAATAAATTTTGTTATATATTCTTGCCATCTATCTATTATATATTTGTTGTCTGTTAGCAGCATTCTTCCCTCTTTGTTTGCAATACATCCGTTTCCTGCAGCTTATTTGTTTTTATTAGTCATTCTCTTTACTTCTGTGTGCATCTCTCTTAAGTTTTGTTTACTTTTCATTGTTTCGACTTCTAGACATCTTTGGTTGAGCCAGTCTTCTTTTGCCTTTTTGCACATTCTCCGTATTTCATTGTCTATATCCTTATATCTGGCAGTGTTTTTCGCTTGTCTTCTTTCTTCCATTTTTTCTAAGATTTTTTCAGTTATTCATTTTTGTTTTTTGTTACTTTCCTTTTTGGGCAAGGTGTTGCAGAATTCTTGCATGCTGTTTTTTATGCATTGCCATTTTGTTGTGACTTTTTCCTCAGGATTTTCTCTTCTGTACTGCTCAATCCCCTCTTCTAGCAGCTTCTGATATGTGTTCTTTACTTGTACAGTATAAGTTTCTTTTACATCTTTCTGGTTTAACGCTGTTATATCTATTGGTGTTGCTAAATTAGATTTTTGTTTATTTCTCTTTAATTTGATTTTCATTTTAACCATTACAGGATTGTGATCTGAATGAATAGCTGCTCCTGGGTAGGTTTTGGCTTTCTAGACGCTGTTCCGGAAACTGTCTTTTATCATTATGTAATCTATTTGATTCCTTTTCCTGTCTCCATGGCTTTTCCATGTGTATAGTTTCCTTTTCTCTTGCTCAAAGTAGGTGTTACATATTATCAGCCTGTTTTCTTCACAAAATTGTATTAATCTTTCTCCTCTGTCATTTTTCCCCCCAAACCATGATTTCCTATAATGGTCGTATATTTACCTTTTCCTACTTTAGCGTTCATGTCACCCATTAAAATCAAGGTGTCTGAAGATTTCACTTGCTTCATGACTGTGTTTAGGCCTTCATAGTATGTCTCTATTTGTTCGTCTGTGTAGTTCTGAATAGGTGCGTATGTCTGTATTATTGCTATGTCAAATGGTTTTGCCTTCATTTTTAATAGTATAATCCTATCAATGTATGTCCAGTGGGTATTTATATATTCTTACTTTATTACTCTTATATCATTATTTTTACTTTATTGCCCCTATATAATTTTTTTACTTTATTACCCTTATATCATTTTTTTTACTTTATTACTCTTATTTCATTTTTTACTTTATTACTCGTATACCTTCTTTTGTGAATGTTGTTATTCAATATCCCAATTTTGTTCAGATCATCATTTTATGGCCATGTCATGAGAAAGGAACAGGTGGAATATATTGTAACAACTGGGACAATTGAGGGACAAAGAGATAGAGGGAAGAAAACAGAAAAGATACCAGACAGCTGAAGAGAATGGCTTGGCAGAAGGTCAACAACAGAAATGATAAATAACTGTCGAGATCGAAAGTTGTGGAGAGATATGATCACCTACACCAGCAGGCATGGTATTTGATGATGATGTCTCTTATGTACCCTGTGATTATTTTACGTAAACGGCAAACGATTGTGTATTATTTGAGATAATGACATGAGGTTCTCTGGTTAACTACGCGCGTCTTCTCAACCTCTTCTCCTGGAAGCATATACAATCAATTTCTCTCGTAAATTGGTGGCTGTTTTATGGATTATTTCTTAAAATTGTGTCAATTTCTTCGGTAAATTCAAGGCTGTTTTCCGGATTGTTTTCTAAAATACCATCAATTGCTCTCATAATTTGATGGCTGTTTTACGGATTATTTCCTACAATCTCATCAATTTCTCCCGTAAATTAGTGACAGTTTTATTCCAGACTGTTTCCTAAAATATCAATTTCTCCCAAAAATTAATGTCTGCTTTCCGGATTTTTTCCTAAAATCTGATCAATTTCTGCTAAAATTTGTGACTTTTTTCCCCTTTGTTTCCTAAAATCTCATCAATTTCTCTCACTAGGTTTATATTTTGTCTCACGATTCTAGACACAATCACATAATTTCTTTCATAAAATGGGTGGTTTCTCACAAATTGGTGGCAGAAAATCATATTCTTCTTCTACCTTTTAGCTCCCAGTGGAGCATAGGTCTTCAACAAACACTTTCCAAGTCGTTCTGTTTTTTGCAATTCTTTTAAGATCATTCCATGTCTTCCCCATCATCTTCATCTCTGCTTCAATCTGTCTTCTCCAAGAATTCCTTGGTCTTCCTCTTTGTCTTTTCCCCTGGGGATTCCAAAAAAGGGCCTGTTGTGTAATACTCTCAGTTGGTTTCCGTAGTGTGTGTCCTATCCATCGCCATCGTCTTCGCTGTATTTCTTTATCCACTGGTATTTGACCGGTACATTTCCATAATTCCACGTTTGTGACTTTGTCCTGCCATTTCCATCCCTTTATTCTGCGCAAGCATCCATTAATGAAAGTCTGTACCTTCGTGATTGTCAATTTTGTTATTCTCCATGTTTCACAGCCATATAATAGAACCGACTTAACATTGGAGTTGAAGATTTGTATTTTTGTATTTAGCCTAATTTCTTTGGATTTCCATATGTTTCCCAGTGCAATGAAAGCTCCTCTTGCTTTTGATATCCTTATTTTGGTATCGTTTTCTGTTCCTCCCTCTTTATCTATATTACTGCCCAGATATATATAAGATTGTACGTCTAGTAGAGGTATTTCTCCTAGTTTTATTTGGTTATTGCCAACTGCATTAATTCTCATAATGTTGGTCTTATCTCTATTAATCTTTAGTCCTAGCTGTTGTGATCTCTCATCTAATATACTCATTTTATCTTGCATCTGTTGGTGGCTGTGTGATAGGAGAGCTATGTCATCAGCAAAGTCTAAATCATCAAGTTGTTTGGTCAGTGACCACTGGATCCCATTTCTGTTGTTTTGAGTTATTTTCATAATCCAATCTATGGCCAGTAGAAAGAGAAATGGAGACAGAAGGCATCCTTGCCTTACTCCTGTTCTTATTTCAAATGCTTCTGTAAGCTGTCCTTCATGCACCACACTACATTTTGTTCCTTCATACATTGTTTTTATCAGGTTAATAAACTTTATGGGGATTCCATAATGACTCAGCAACTTCCAAAGTATTCTTCTGTCTAAACTATCAAATGCCTTTTCGTAATCTATGAATCCAATATAAAGTGGGGATTTTAGTTCTAAACTTTGTTCAACTATTATACGTAGAGTAGTTATTTGATCAGCACATGATCTGTTCTTCCTAAAACCTGCTTGTTCATCTCTCAAGTGTTTCTCTATAGCCTCTTTTAGTCTCTCCAGAATGATTCTGCCTAATATTTTTCCTGGCACTGATAGTAGCATAATTCCCCTATAATTTGTGCACTCCTGTAAACTTCCTTTCTTTGGTAGTTTGATCATATAACCTTCTCTCCAGTCTTTAGGTATTTCTTCCCTCTCCCAAATTTTATCCAATAGATTATGTAACATCTTGGTAGAGGTGATAATATCTGCTTTGATGGCTTCCGAAGGAATTTCATCTGGTCCTGTGGCTTTACCATCTTTTAACAGTTTGATGGCTTTCATTATTTCTTCTTTGCTTGGTTTTCCGCAGTTAACGTGTAATCCTTCTTCTGCTGGTAGTATATCTGGAGGATTATTTGAGCCAGGTCTGTTCAAAAGTTCTTCAAAGTGCTCCTTCCATCTCTCCATTTGTTCCTTTATATTACTAAGCAGATTTCCTTTCTTATCTTTGATAAAGGCGTTGATCTGTTTGTATTTTCCACCTAATTTCTTTGTGCTGTTGTACAGTTCTTTCATATTCCCTTTATTTGCTGCTTCTTCTGCCTCTTTAGCTAATTCATCTATATATTTCCTCTTATCCCTTTTAATGCATCTTCTCACTTCTTTGTTCACCTCTGTGTAAGCTTCCTGTGTCTTGGCTTTATTACTTCTTGTTTTGCTTTTATTTATGTCTGCTTTCTTGTTCTTTCTTTCTTTAATTTTATCCAGGGTCTCTGCTGTCATCCATGCCTTATTCTGGCGTTCTCTTTTCCCCAGTGTTTCTTCGCATGTCTCTTTCCATATATTTTTTACCTGTTTCCAATGATCTTCTATATTTATTGTATTTTCTAGTTGTTGGAGGACTTGGTATTTGTTTGATATTGTGACTGCGAATTTATCTTTAATTCCTTGTTCTTTAAGAAACCCTACATTGAAATACGTTCTGCCCTTATTCGTTGTAGTATACCTTTTTAATTTAATTTTAAGTTTGGCTAACAGAAGATGATGATCAGAAGCTATATCTGCCCCTCTATATACTTTTACATCCTGTAAGGATGACTTAAACTTATTATTAATACATATGTGATCAATTTGATTTTCCGTTCTATGATCTGGTGACACCCATGTAGCTTTGTGTATTCTTTTATGTTGGAATATTGTTCCTCCTAGGCTCATTTGATTAAGGGCGCAGAAATTCACAAATATCTCTCCATTCTCGTTTATATCTCCAAGTCCATGTTTTCCCATAATCTCTTCAAAGCCTCTGTTGTCTGATCCTACCTTAGCATTTAGGTCTCCCATCAAGATTATAATATCCTTGGCTCGTCTTGCATCCATCTGGCATTGTAGCTGTTTATAAAAATCATCTTTAACTGAGTCATCTTTATCGTTGGTTGGTGCATAGCATTGTATAATGTGTAATTTTATTTTGTTTTTGGTTGTTCTAAATGTTGCTCTCACCAGTCTTGGTCCCACTGCCTCCCATTCTATTAGTGTCTTCTGTGCATTCTTTGATAGCATTATAGCTACCCCTTCGCTATGTTGTGCTCCTGGTTCCTGGTGTCCTGATGATAAAATCATCTCCCCTGTATTCAATTTTATTCTCTCCGCTCCCAGCCATCTTGTTTCACACATTCCCAGAATATCTATCTTGTAGTTGTTCATTTCTGCTGCCACTTGTGCCGCTTTTCCCTGTTCGTTAAGGGTACGAACATTCCAGGTGCCAATTCTGGATGATTTCCTGGTAGACAAAGGGTGAGTCGGCAACCCGGACTCCTTATGGCTTTCTCCGGATTGCGTCATACGTCTCTTAGACAGAGAGCCCTTCTCTTTCATGGTTGACGGATTTACTTTATCTTTCTTTGACTTGTTCATGTTTGTGAAGTTTTTTCGGCTTATTTTTTTACAGTATGGGATAGCCAGTCCCATGCCTAACCCTCCTTTCTCGCCTCTTACGAACATGCCTGGTAGGGTACAGCGCCGTTATTCTTTACTTCCCTTTCGGGCCCCGGCAGCGCACGGGCGAGAAAATCATATTAGTCTCTCATAAATTATGTAGTTTGTCTCGTTGGTTCCATAAAATCATATTAACCTCTCATAAATTAGGTGGTTTGTCTCGTTGGTTCCATAAAATCATATTAGTCTCTCATAAATTAGGTGGTTTGCCTCGTTGGTTCCATAAAATCATATTAGTCTCTCATAAATTAGGTGGTTTGCCTCGTTGGTTCCATAAAATCATATTAGTCTCTCATAAATTAGGTGGTTTGTCTCGTTGGTTCCATAAAATCATATTAGTCTCTCATTAATTAGGTGGTTTGCCTCGTTGGTTCCATAAAATCATATTAGTCTCTCATAAATTAGGTGGTTTGCCTCGTTGGTTCCATAAAATCATATTAGTCTCTCATAAATTAGGTGGTTTGTCTCGTTGGTTCCATAAAATCATATTAGTCTCTCATTAATTAGGTGGTTTGCCTCGTTGGTTCCATAAAATCATATTAGTCTCTCATTAATTAGGTGGTTTGCCTCGTTGGTTCCATAAAATCATATTAGTCTCTCTGATAAAATGAAAGGTTTGTCTGAGAGTTTAATTCTCTGATGAAATAGCATGATTTTCTTTGTCATAAACGGGATGATTTGACTGAGAGCTCTGTGATGCAATGCTTCTCTTATAGAGTGGTCGCTGGATCATATAAATTATTGAGTTTCAATAAAACTGAAAGAAATAAACAAGAGGTACGGATGAGCTTGGATAAAACCTAAAGAAATACAAATTAGCTTCAATAAAAGATAATGAAATACAAATTAACTTCACACAGAGTGATGAACACAGTAAGGAAATAAACTCAAAACAAAGGCAAATGAAATAGAGATGAACTTCAAAGTTTAAAAATTAATGATGAACTCCAAAGTTAAGAAATAAAGATGAACTTTCAACAGAGTTAGGAATATAATGTTGAACGCTGACAAAAGATAAAGGAATAAAGATACATTTCAACAAAAGTTGCAACAATAAAGAGAAAATGTACATTAATGCTGATTAAAAAAAAAAAAAGTTTAGAGCCCCCGTCACGCCAAGTGGTGTGTAGGGAATATGGTTTTAGTGACCATAAATTTTACAGACCTTCGGCACATGGTTTTTGGGGTAATGTGGTCGGTATTACGCCCGTGCCGCTTTACATTCCCAGAAAAAAATCCGGTACCCATTAAAGGCGAACCGGAAGCCGTCGGTTGGGATCGAACCCTACCTCTTGTCCTTTGTAGTCCAGTTCACTAACCACTGAGCTATCACGGCTCCCCATTAATGCTGATGAATATAATATCTTGTATTCTGAAGGCGAACGGACAGTCAGAGAAGCATAAATATGAGATTAAAACAGCTCAAAGTACACTGCTAACGATAGCCGGAAAGATACTTATACCTTCATCTCAACGGCTGCTTGCGTGAGAAAGAAAAATTGGAAAATACGGTATCGCCGTCAAATCTTTGTGGTTCTCTTTCGTTCTCTCTCTCTCTCTCTCTCTCTCTCTCTCTCTCTCTCTCTCTCTCTCTCTCAGACTTTCTCTTTTCAAAACCGACCTAGAGTTAATTCCATCTGTAGCCTTATATTGAAATCACTCGAGCCAACTCGTCGTTATCTCCTTGAGAACCTGACTAACCATTTCCAAACAATTTCCCGTTTTGTTTCTGTTATTTGTAACGGACACTTAAACATTGAAAGTCAACATCTTGAAGATCCCAAGCCAGGGTTATATAACAAACTGGAGTGTACACTAATCTCTCCCCACAAGTAGCGCTGATTACACGAACTCTTCTCTATCGGTCCTTCATCCTTTTAAAAACCTATCTCGCTAATTCTCTTTTCTGAGCTTTTACGAGATTTCATAAATATCTGAGGGATGAAAAGATTTTCTGGAAGAATTGAATGACGGAGAGATGTTAATGAAATATCCTGTAGGAAAAAAAACCAGTTGAGTAGTTAGTACATTGATGGTTTCCCTGCATCCTGAGATCCTCTTTGAAAGCGCGTACGTCATTGCTAGGATTTCAAAATGTTATCCGTTCGCCTCAAAGGCCTGTGGCCAATCCATTTATGGTTAAGTGGGGACGTGTTTCAGCTTGCACGTCGACGCCAATGCGTGTGTGGTTGTGTCTTTTTTTTTCTGTTCTGTTTTTAGTTAGTGGCGTTTTAGCCTTTTCCATTGTCGTAAGCGGTTTTAGCTCTTGCCATATTGGAAGCTCGGGTGGACGGGTCGGGGAGTAGGGGCGAGTAATAGTACGGGTTGTTTCCTATTACAACAAAAAGGCTTTTGGCTGGCTTTTAAGCATCCGTCCATTTATATTGATATAGTGAGGGCACTTTGCTGGCTGAGACATAATGCCCTCCCAGATCCTTGTCGCACTCCAAGAGGAGTGAGAGGAGAGGTTAGCTTGAAATAATTGCCTCCGAGGAGGGGCAAAAAGACATTTATGGGTGACGTGATTTTTTAGTCAGATATAAAACAGTATCTCTGCTTGACAGACAGACTTTGACGTGATTTTTTAGTCAGATATAAAACAGTATCTCTGCTTGACAGACAGACTTTGACATGATTTTTTTAGTCAGGTATAAAACAGTATCTCTGTCTGCTTGACAGACAGACTTTGACGTGATTTTTTAGTCAGATATAACACAGTATATCTGTCTGCTTGACAGATAGACTTTGACGTGATTTTTTAGTCAGATATAAAACAGTATCTCTGCTTAACAGACAGACTTTGACGTGATTTTTTAGTCAGATATAAAACAGTATCTCTGCTTAACAGACAGACTTTGACGTGATTTTTTAGTCAGATATAAAACAGTATCTCTGTCTGTTTGACAGACAGACTTTGACGTGATTTTTTAGTCAGATATAAAACAGTATCTCTGTCTGCTTGACAGACAGACTTTGACGTGATTTTTTAGTCAGATATAAAACAGTATCTCTGCTTGACAGACAGACTCTAACATGGTCTGCCTTAAAATGCACAGCTACTGGACTCATTTCCAAAATGGTAATTTATTATTAGCATTAAAACTGTTTAATAAATATTTTGAATGGAATAACATTTTGTAAAACGTCCGATTTATTTTATTTATTCTGAAATAAAATGGATCGGGGACTGATTGGTCTCAAGGCAAGACGCCGGCCTCGAGACAGAGAGGTTGTAGGTTCAAATCCTGGCTGTAATTGTGGGGATTTTTATTTGTGATTTCTCTCTGCGGCAACCACCCCTGGTCTCAGTAGCGAGGCCCGGCTTGAAACGTCAATTACTCATCGACGGAAAAAAATATGATCTGGACAGCTTTTTCATTAAAAAATGAGTTTTGTTTTTAAAATTTGACATTTTAATTTTGTACAGAGTTTTAATTAGCTACAGAGAAGTAACTTGAAACAACAGAAAAGCATCTTGAGGTTTAACATCTTCCTAGTTTGGTCAAACAAAGAACTCATTTGAAACAGCACAAAGTCATCTTAAGGTAAAGTACAAAACTTGAATCGGCGTCTTAACACGCGAGTTTTTACCCATATGTGCTCGGCCGCCTAAGTGTTCGGAGACTTCTGGATAGTGTCGCCTCAAGCATCGAAACTCACGATGCGAGGCGGCATTCCTAACCTTCCCTGTTACCCATTTCTGCCAGCGGCTGGGTCGACCGTGAAAATATATTTTTTTTCCAACCACAAGTACAATTCACACTGCTCCCAGCGGGAATCGAACCCGCGTTGACCGAACGTCGGTAGAGATAGAGGGAGTCTGAGAGAGGAGGTCTGAGAGAGAGGGTCTGAGAGAAGGAGTCTGAGAGAGGAGGTCTGAGACAGGGAGTCTGAAACACGTAATAGTGGAATTGGTCAATGAGGAACCAAAGTGAGAGTAAACGACAGAAGCGGATAGAAGACGATAGAAGATTATCAACCACCACAACACCGATGATGCTAGTCGCTACACGTGTTGACAGAAAGACTTTGACAGACACTATACGTAACTAATTTGAAACAGCAGGAAATCTTGATGTATGCCCAGGTAGTAATGACTCGCTAGTTTTCTATACCCGCTTCTCTAGGAGAGTTTTGCTGATAAATAAGCAACCCAGAAAAAAGTGCATGCTGCAGACGGAAGACTAGGACCGTCCGGTGTTAAACACAGCACAACGATATCTACTAATAGGCGAAACAAAAAAGATGAATATTCAACATTCATCACTTGATAGTGTTTGAGCATCTTTGGCGCTGAGTGGGGTGTGGTTGGACTGAGCTACCCAAATCATTGAAGTTAGAGTGAAACAAAACGACGCCAATTTGGTAACACAATTTATTTAAACGTCTTTTTGTATACCTTTTAGGCCGTCAGTGCCGTTGGGCGCTTGTTTTCTGACTTGTCTGCCAGGGAACAAGTTCTGTCTGAGTATTCTACATCAACTGTCATCACTGTCATCTGTCATCACTGTCATCTGTCATCATTTTCATCTATCTTCACTGTGAACTGTCATCACTGCCATCCGTCATCACTGTCATCCGTCATCATTTTCATCTATCATCACTGTCATCTGTCATCACTGTCAACTGTTATCACTGTCATCTGTCATCACTATCAACTGTTATCACTGTCATCTGTCATCACTGTCATATGTCATCATTTTCATCTATCATCACTGTCAACTGTCACCACTGTTATCTGCACCTACATCATATGTCACCTACATCAGTTGTCATCACTGTCATCTTCACCTACATCATCTGTCACATACATTATATCCCAGTTACATTATCTGTCGTGAGCCGCGATAGCTCAGTGGTTAGTGAACTGGACTACAAAGGACAAGGGGTAGTGTTCGATCCCAACCGACGGCTTCCGAGTTCACCCAGGCTTAAATGGGTACCGGATTCTTTTCTGGGAAAGTAAAGCAGCACGGGCGTAATACTGACCACATTACCCCAAAAATCATGTGCTGAAGGTCTGTAAAATATAGGGTCACTAACACCATATTTCCCTATACGCCACTTGGCGTGACGGGGGTACTTTACTTTTTTTACTTACATCATCTATCACATACATTATCTCTCACTTACATTATCTGTCCCTTACATCACCTGTCATCTACATCATCTGTCACCTACGTCATCTGTCATCTACATAATCTGTTCCTTACATCATCTGTCACCTACATCATATGTCACCTACATCATCTGTCACCGACATCATCTGTCACCTACATAATCTGCTCCTTACATCATCTGTCACCTACATCATCTGTCACCTACATCATCTGTCATCTACAGCATCTGTCACATACATTATATGTCATCACTGCTATCTGGACCGTCATCATCTGTCACCGACATCATCTGTCACCGACGTCATCTGTCCATTACACCATCTGTCACATACATTATCTGTCACCTACATTATATGTCATCACTGCTATCTGGACCGTCATCATCTGTCACCTAAATCATCTGTCACCTACGTCATCTGTCACTTACACCATCTGTCACCTACATCATCTGTCACCTACGTCATCTGTCCCTTACATCATCTGTCATCCACATCATCTGTCACCTACATTATATGTCATCACTGCTATCTGGACCGTCATAATCTGTCACCTACATCATCTGTCACCTACGTCATCTGTCACATACATTATCTGTCACCTACATTATCTGTCACCTACGTCATCTGTCTCTTACATCATCTGTCACCTACATCATCTGTCACCTACGTCATCTGTCACATACATTATCTATCACCTACATTATCTGTCACCTACATTATCTGTCACCTACATTATCTGTCACCTACATTAACTGTCACCTACATTATCTGTCACCTACATTATCTGTCACCTACATTATCTCTCACCTACATTATCTGTCACCTACATTATCTGTCACCTACATTATCTGTCACCTACATTATCTGTCACCTACATTATCTCTCACCTACATTATCTGTCACCTACATTATATGTCACCTACATTATCTGTCACCTACATTATCTGTCACCTACATTACCTCTCACCTACATTATCTGTCACCTACATTATCTCTCACCTACATTATCTCTCACCTACATTATCTCTCACCTACATTATCTGTCACCTACATTATCTGTCACCTACATTATCTGTCACCTACATTATCTGTCACCTACATTATCTCTCACCTACATTATCTGTCACCTACATTATCTCTCACCTACATTATCTGTCACCTACATTATCTCTCACCTACATTATCTGTCACCTACATTATCTCTCACCTACATTATCTCTCACCTACATTATCTGTCACCTACATTATCTGTCACCTACATTATCTCTCACCTACATTATCTCTCACCTACATTATCTCTCACCTACATTATCTCTCACCTACATTATCTCTCACCTACATTATCTGTCACCTACATTATCTCTCACCTACATTATCTCTCACCTACATTATCTGTCACCTACATTATCTGTCACCTACATTATCTGTCACCTACATTATCTCTCACCTACATTATCTGTCACCTACATTATCTCTCACCTACATTATCTCTCACCTACATTATCTCTCACCTACATTATCTGTCACCTACATTATCTCTCACCCACATTATCTGTCACCTACAATATCTTTCACCTACATTATCTCTCACCTACATTATCTGTCACCTACATTATCTGTCACCTGCATTATCTGTCACCTACAATATCTATCACCTACATTATCTCTCACCTACATTATCTCTCACCTACATTATCTGTCGCCTACATTATATGTCGCCTACATTATATGTCACCTACATTATCTCTCACCTACATTATCTGTCACCTACATTATCTGTCACCTACATTATCTGTCACCTACATTATCTCTCACCTACATTATCTGTCACCTACATTATCTGTCACCTACATTATCTGTCACCTACATTATATGTCATCACTTCTATTATAACCTAGTCTTGACTCCCCTAAGACACCCCCCCCCCTTTTTCCCTCAACAAGAGCAAAAAATGAAGAACAAACCCCAAAGAGATTTTTCTCTAAACTGGACATGAGTGCAGCAAGGAATATACACGCAGCTATGTCGAGTTGTTGTCCACTCACTCTCCTTCCACACTCATCTCTCTGTCTCAACCGTTCATTTTTTCTCACACGTTCACCTATACTTATTCTCTCATCTGGTTTAGTTTTGTCAAAAGGTCATTCTCATTGCACATCGGACAAAGTGCTAAGATCTCACCCGAGGCTACATCTCTCAACGTGTAGCGACTAGCATCATCGGTGTTGTGGTGGTTGATAATCTTCTATCGTCTTCTATCAGCTTCTGTCGTTTACTCTCACTTCTGTTCCTCATTGACCAATTCCACTATTACGTGTTTCAGACTCCCTCTCTCAGACCTCCTCTCTCAGACTCCCTCTCTCAAACTTCCTCTCTCAGACTCCCTCTCTCAGACTCCCTCTCTCAGACCCTCTTCTCTTAGACTCCCTCTCTCGAACTCTCACTCTCAGTCTCCCTCTCTCAGACTCCCTCTCTCAAACTCTCACTCACAGATTCCCTCTCTCAGACTCCCTCTCTCAAACTCCCTCTCTCAGACTCCCTCTCTCAAACTCCCTCTCTCAGACTCCCTCTCTCAGACTCCCTCTCTCAAACACCCTCTCTCGCGTGTTCTCTGAATCATTCGTTCTCTCTTACTCCATTTTTCTCTCACATTTATTTACACTCTCTCACTCTCTTACTTTTTATTTTTTCTTTCTCTTTAATTCTCTATCTATCACTTGCTCTTAACCATCCTTTCTCACTTACGCTTTTTATTTATTTATTTTTGTCAGTTTCTTCTTTCGCTCTCTCTCTCTCTCTCTCTCTCACTCCATCCCTCTCTTCTTCTGTCATTCATTCTCTCCTACTCTCTTATTTCTCCCTCAATCTCCCTCTCTCACTCACTAGTTTTCACTCCCTGACCCCCTCGACATTCAAACTATCTGCGCCCCATTTGTCAAAACGCCCCACAAAGTAGCCCCACCTAAAATAATATTTCATAGTCAATAGCTATATTTAAAGTCACCAACATACAGCAAGGTCATTTGACTTAATCAACTGCGGACATCACCAATGATCTCTGGCTGCCAGTCAGACTTGAGAGCTCTGAAGCGCCGTAGTGCTCAGACCCATTTCAATTAGCACAGAGACGGAAACATGATTTTACTTTTCCCGGCTGCGCTAACTTTAATGTTGCTTCGTTGCGCTAAGTAATCCTGGCTACTTGCCTTGGCTTGTCCGCTAAGGATTATTAATTCAAGTGCTATGCCATTTCTAGTTTCAGACATAATCCCGACCAAGAAAGGATGATTAAATGAATAAATAAGTAATTTATGCAACATTTAAAGTAAGATTATTTAATTATGATTATAGTCAACATTTGAGTAATACAACATTGCCTGGCTGTTTTTATTCAACATTTCGGCAATACAACATTGCTTGACTTTTTATATAATATTTGCATAATACAACATTGCTTGACTGTTTTCTATTCAACTTTGCACGTGTTGGCATTTTTAAACAGTTAGCACACTTCAGATGGGAGCCGCGATAGCTCACTGGTTGCTAAATTGGACTACAAAGGACAAGATTTCGGGTTCGATCCTGATCGACGGTTTCCAGGCTCCACAGCCTTAAATGGGTACCGGATTTTTTTATGGGAAAGTGAACCAGTACGGGCATAATACCGACCATATTACCTATGCGCCACTTGACGTGACGGAACTCTTTACTTTCATCATCATCATCAAGTACCGGGCCTGCTGGCGTTGGTGATCATGTCTCTCCACAACTTTCGATCTCGACACTTATTTATTATTTCTGTTGTTGACTTTCTGCTAAGCCACTCTTTTAAGCTGTCTAGTATTTTTTTTCCCTTTGCTTCCCTCTTTGTGTTCGTCCCTCAATTTTCCCAGTTGTCACAACTTATTCCAGCTGTTCTCTTCTCATTACATGGCCAAAAAATAATGATTGTTTCTTCCTAATATTGGAAATTAGCTCTCTTTTTGCTTTGGCTTCTTTCAGAACGATTTCATTACTCTTCTTAGCTGTCCATGGTACTCTCAACATTCTTCTGTAAAACCACATTTCTACAGACTCCAGTGATTTTCTTGTATATTCGCCTATTGTCCATGTTTCACATCCATATGTTAAGTAAGACTGGCTCTACTTAACATTTAATTTAAGAACCCTTTTTTCTTGTTTCTATTGTCAAAAATGGATTGCATAGTATCTTCCTGAATTTTTAGAAAGCTGCTTTTGGCTGAGCCATTCTGCATCTCACCTCTTTTGTACATCTATCATCTGAGGTCAACAAAGTTCACAAATATTTAAGATGATGTCCCCTCTTTACTTTACTTTACACTTAAGATAATGAGCAAAAATGTGTCTCACAGACACGGGTAGACAAGCAACTGAGTTAGATGCATGTAGTTATCTTTATGAGAGACAGAACGAAAGTGAAAAGTGATCGTAAAAGGTAAAGTACGAGACTTGAACCGGCGTCTTAGCACGCGAGTTTCCACCCATATGTGCTCGGCCACCTATCCAGAAATGTTCGGATATTTCTGTATAGTGTCGCCTCAAGCATCGAAACTCAGATGCGAAGCGACATTCCTCACCTTCCCAGGATAATACCCTGGTAGTGATCGTTTCATCACCTAGCTTGCTAGGTGTAAGGTGGGATATCGTGTTAGTTACATGTCCATGCCACATTTGTGGGTAATGAGGTCACTATCCACGGGATCATGCTTACCCGCCTTTATATCCAAGACAAAATCTCTGGTACCCATTTTTAGAGGCTGGGTGAACTCCGGAGCCTTGTCAGTCCGGAAAAAAATCCGCCAATTCTTGAGATCGAACCTGGAAGCTAATATTATGAAGAGAGCCCACTAATCACTTAGGCACCGAGAGACAGTTGAGGGCCAGGTAATGACGAGTAAGGTCTGAAGACCGAAGAGTGTATGTTAGCGCAATGATCAATGATTTCCCAGAAAAAATCCGGTACCCATTAAAGGCTGGGTGAATCTGGAAGCCGTCGGTTGGGATCGAACCCTACCTCTTGTCCTTTGTAGTCTAGTTCACTAACCACTGAGCTATCGCGGCTCCCTAAGTTATAGCAATGCTAAGTTATAAATATCAAAGAAAAAAAAATTCAAAGTCATAGCATAGCAATGCAAAGCAATAAGTAGCAACATAATGTGACACATCTGTAACCAAAGATAAAGAAATGTGGGGCAATCAAACAAAATATTATAGAACATAAAAAGAAAAGTTTCACCACAAATGAATGTTATTGAGGTTCCGCCCCTGAATGGACGATTCAAGAATTGATTGTCGTCACCTTTTCTGAGTGTAATACTTTTGTATCACGTGACATAGTGCTCAGTATTGTTCCGTTTAATGACAAACTTAACCAACCAATAAGAAAATGACGGAGTGAGAAATGGACGTTAGGATCACTTTTTTGGCTTTAGCCAGCCCTGACGTATAAAAGGTTTCCTCTCTTTAGCGCCCTTACGTCAAGTGGGCGCCAGTGAGTTGTGGCGCTAACTGGCATTAAGGACGTGGTATCTGCAGAAACATGGACATTAGACCAGAAAACGAACAGAAAATTGAAGACTTTGAAATGTGGTTCTATAGAAGAATAGATAGAATTGGATGGAAAGAAAAGAAAACAAATGATGAAGTTTTAAAACAACTAAAAATGAAATGAGAACTACTAAACACAATTAGAACAAGACAAAATGAAATTGTGGGGGCATGTTAAAAGACACAACAGCCTACTAAAAGTAATCTTGGAAGGGAAAATACAAGGTAAAAGAGGCAGAGGCAGACCAAGACTAACATTGACAAGTAACATCAAAAGATGGACAAGTCAATCTATGACAATCTACACCATCAAAGCAAGAGACAGTGTGGAATGGCGCTCCATGGTAGCCAACCTTCGATGCGGAGACGGCACTCGATGATGATGATGATGATGATGACCTTCACCTTTCAAGCCAAAACGTCCGTCTTCAGCAGGGGTAGATTTGTTTAACAATAGTGCCCGGTTTGCGACCAATTTGGCCTACTCTTTTTAACTTTTAACTGTAAATGGCTCTATATAACGCGCGACAGTGCAAACGGCACCTTTTATTTTTCGCCGTTATCCGAGGGGGATCTCACTACCAAGAGACCAAGTGGGAGTTAAATTCTCGAAAACACCAGGATTCGAAGGGAAAAATTTGAACCTGCGACCTTCCTATCCAGAATTATTTGCTCTACCTATGTACCACTCTATAGCCCGAACGACATGAACCATGTCAAACTGAAATAATGACACCGCCCATCTGTTAACTGAACCCAGGCTCTTTTCGTCCTTTTCAAGCGCACTAACTACTCATCTACAGAGTAACATTTAACAGTGACGTCATTCTTCGGGATGAAATCAGTTGATCGATCTGGTTTAGCAGAGTAGTCATCACTGTACTGGGTAATACCAAGAGTTAGTACTTCCTTTCAATAAATGGAAAATGGTAATCATGAAGTTTATTGAAAAGTCCAGCCAGAAAATCAACAATAGGAAAATCAACAACAGGGGAAATCAACAACGAGGTAAATCAAGAACGGGGAAAACAACAATTGGAAAATCAAGAACGGGAGAAATCAAGTATGGGAAAATCAAGAACGGGGGAAATCAGCAACGGGGGGAATCAACAAAGGGAAAATCAGCAATAGGGAAAAACAAAAGGAGAGCCCAGAAAGAAACAATCGGCATTTTTCAGGCACATGACGAGAAGAGAAAAGTTGAATTCTTGGTTACAACTAGCAAAATACAAGGAATAAGAAACCATGGGCGACAAAGAGAGAAGATTTACACACGGTAAATAATGAACAACAGAGTTGATACGATGCACTAATGACAGGGAATTGTGGAAGGACATGATCACTTCCGTCAACGGGTACCGCACTTGATGATTATATTGTTTTGTTGCTGTAGCTGGCTGTTTACACAATTTCTTTAAGTTGGTCAAGGTCGATGCACACAAAGAACAATTGTGTTACAAAGCTTCAGTGATAGAGCCTCAAACTCAAATGGAAGGAAAGTTCTTGTTGTGGTTATAGTGGAAGGCCCAGGTATCACTGCAAACGAATTAAAATCCATAATTCGCCAACCGCCCATGTCAGTGGAATCACCCTAATTAAAACACATCTCATTGAAGGATCCAAATTTAAGAAAAGCAGCCGCGGTCCCCATCATAGCAGCTACAGCACACGCCAAAAGACATAAGGCCAAGTGGCACCGAAAGTGAACGCAGTTGAAACGTCCTTCGTCATACGATTTCATCATTCATCGTAAGCAATCGGAATATCGAAACACGATCCGGATGAAAGCGCACAGCTCACGGTGTTCGCAGAGCACTAAAACCCAGTAGCTCCGGCAGCAAACCGGGCTTGGAATATGAGGGTACTGCAACAAGGAACACTTTTCAGACTTAGTCTCAATGGTTCCTGCCGCCTATCCGCCATATTGGCCGGTCCTCCCATGGAAGGAAAGTATACAAAATAAATGGTAAGCAGAGACATTTTGTACATACTCGTAAGATCTTACTTGTAAAGTAACTCGGATGATTCCTCTGGCACGGGCGGTTGAGCAATTATGGATCTTAATTCGTCTGCATTGCTACCGGGAATTTCCATAACCATAATTAAAGGTTGTAATTTTTTTTTTCGTTCGCCAGCTTTTACTTCTGACGAAGTCCCTGGAGACTATGAACTGAATTTTGCGTGTTAATCCATTTTTCCCTGGCAGCCGTGTGCACAGGGGTCCCTCGCCGCACAGGCAGATAACTCCGACTTTGGAGGTGCTCATATTTTTTTTTCCGTCGATGAGTAATTGACGTTTCAAGCCGGACCTCACTGCTCAGACCAGGGGTAGTTGCCACAGAGAGAAATCATAAATAAAAATCCCAACCAACCGGGATTTGAACCCACAATCTCTCTGTCTCAAGGTCGGCGTCTTGCCTCGAGACCAACCAGTTCCCTAGACTGTATTTAAAGACAGAACAACAATCCTTAACATCCCAACTCAGAATAGTACATTGTTGACAGAACGTCCAACTCCACAATCTGAGAGTGACGAGTCTGTTTCCATAGCCCAGAACAAGTCCTGCAAATATGTGAACTGTACATGAAGTTCGGAGCAAGAATGAAGGTGGAACGTGCAAATAATTCAGCGTAGATGAAGGTCTTCTGATGATGCGTTGAGGCGGCACACCTTCCAATATAAAATGGCGATCATCGGAAGATGGCTGTAGGAGAAGGAACAGCAACTTGTATGAGAGATACTTGGAGAGACAGATCACTACACGGGGGGTTAATTAAACAAGGACAAGGCAAAGAAATGCACAAGAATACATCAAAATACGAAGCTGAACAGTGACCACACAGAGATTTCAGAGAGACCACACAGTGACCTCACAAAGACCACACAGTGACTGTGCGATGAGCGCAGTGAAAGTATAGAAGTATAAAAGTATACCAATATAAATGTTTAGAAGTATACAAATATAGATGTATAGTAGTATAAAAGTATAGAATTACTTCTTGAAAAGTTGATGAGGAGATTTAAGCTGCAGACTAAAGATCTGAGGTCAGAGTGAATTTCAACAACCATTTTGTTTTATATTTTGAATTTTTGGTTTTAAAAAAAAAGCGTTTGTTATTTTGAAATGACCTTTTTGTTGTCTTGAAATGTTTTTGTTTTTGTTCATGATTTGTGAGATGTATTATTATATTATTGTAGCATCTAATACGAAATACCTTTTATCTTCTTCTTCTTCTTCTTCTTTCCTTCCTCATCTGCCTTTCAGCATCGAGGGGAGATATAATTTGCGGTCTTTTGCTCTTCTGTTCGCCTCTGCTGCTGTTATGTTTCCTAGTGCTTCTAATATTCCATCGATTCATCTTTTTCGTGGTCGACCCTTGGGTCTGGTGTTCTCACGTTTGTTGAAGGCTCGTTGTGTTGTGTTTTGATCTTTCTGCCCTGTCACGTGATCAAACCATTTTATCTGTTGTTTCCTTATATATTCTATGGCGGGGGCTATTCCTAGCTTTTATCTCAGTTCTTCATTTCTGATCTTATCTCTCAGACTGTTTCCTGTCATTCGTCTAACACATTTCATCTCTGTAGAGGTTATTTTTCTTATTGTTCTTGCATCTAGGGTCCAGGTGCTACATTGGTAGCACAACGTTGGGATTGAAAATTGTATAGTGCTCGTTTTGCCTCCAGAGTTATTTCCTTGTTGGACAATAGTATACCTTTTATATTAGAAAGTATATGCCCAAGCATATCATGTTGACAGAAAAATGTCTGTAATAATTAACTTAAACTTGAAATGTGACTCAGTTTCCTTTATTTATCTTGCAGAATTTATATTACTGTATTGCTTATATTTGTTCCCTCCAGATATAATATATAAATTGCGATTGATTCAATAAAACAAAACGAAATAAAAGTACACGATTTTGTTCAACAGTAGTATAACATGTGTTATAATATAAAGATATTTAAAAGTAATAATTAATGTTAATATAGAATTTCTAGTGTGTCGAAAGACTTCCGGTTAATATGGCGGATAGGCGGCAAGAACCATTCAGGCTCAATCTGAAAGTGTTCCTTGTTGCAGTTTTCTCATATTCGAAGTCCGGCTTGTTGCAGTTTCCTCATATTCCAAGTCCGGCTTGTTGCAGTTTCCTCATATTCGAAGTCCGGCTTGTTGCAGTTTCCTCATTTTCTAAGTCCGGCTTGGTGCAGTTTCCTCATTTTCGAAGTCCGGCTTGTTGCAGTTTCCTCATTTTCGAAGTCCGGCTTGGTGCAGTTTCCTCATATTCCAAGTCCGGTTTGTTGCAGTTTCCTCATATTCGAAGTCCGGCTTGTTGCAGTTTCCTCATATTCCAAGTCCGGCTTGTTGCAGTTTCCTCATATTCCAAGTCCGGCTTGTTGCAGTTTCCTCATATTCGAAGTCCGGCTTGTTGCCGAAGCTACTGAGCTTAATACTGTGTGCACGCCGTGAGCTGTGTTTTTCATCCGGATAATGCTATCGTACGACGAAGGACCGTTCAGCTGCGTTCACTTTCGGTGCCGCTTGGCCTTATGTCTTTTGGCGTATGTCAAATTTAGCTGCTATGATGGGGACTGCAGCTGCCTTTCTTTGTTTGTATCCTTCAATGAGATGAGTTTTAATTCTGATGATTCCACTGGGACAGGCGCTTGAGCAATTATGGAATTTGAATCGTTTACAGTGATACGGGGACCTTCGACTAACCACAACCATTCTAGTGTGTCATGAGGTCTGTGTGTCATGAGGTCTGTGTGTCATGAGGTCTGTGTGTCATGAGGTCTGTGTGTCATGAGGTCTGTGTGTCATGAAGTCTGTGTGTCATGAGGTCTGTGTGTCATGAGGTCTGTGTGTCATGAAGTCTGTGTGTCATGAGGTCTGTGTGTCATGAGGTCTGTGTGTCATGAGGTCTGTGTGTCATGAAGTCTGTGTGTCATGAGGTCTGTGTGTCATGAGGTCTGTGTGTCATGAGGTCTGTGTGTCATGAGGTCTGTGTGTCATGAGGTCTGTGTGTCATGAGGTCTGTGTGTCATGAGGTCTGTGTGTCATGAGGTCTGTGTGTCATGAAGTCTGTGTATCATGAAGTCTGTGTGTCATGAAGTCTGTGTGTCATGAGGTCTGTGTGTCATGAGGTCTGTGTGTCATGAGGTCTGTGTGTCATGAAGTCTGTGTATCATGAAGTCTGTGTATCATGAAGTCTGTGTGTCATGAAGTATGTGTGTCATGAGGTCTGTGTGTCATGAGGTCTGTGTGTCATGAAGTCTGTGTATCATGAAGTCTGTGTATCATGAAGTCTGTGTGTCATGAAGTCTGTGTGTCATGAAGTCTGTGTATCATGAAGTCTGTGCGTCATGAAGTCTGTGTGTCATGAAGTCTGTGTGTCATGAAGTCTGTGTGTCATGAAGTCTGTGTGTCATGAAGTCTGTGTGTCATGAAGTCTGTGTGTCATGAGGTCTGTGTGTCATGCGGTCTGTGTGTCATGAGGTCTGTGTGTCATGAAGTCTGTGTGTCATGAAGTCTGTGTGTCATGAGGTCTGTGTGTCATGAAGTCTGTGTGTCATGAAGTCTGTGTGTCATGAAGTCTGTGTGTCATGAAGTCTGTGTGTCATGAAGTCTGTGTGTCATGAAGTCTGTGTGTCATGAAGTCTGTGTGTCATGAGGTCTGTGTGTCATGAAGTCTGTGTGTCATGAAGTCTGTGTGTCATGAGGTCTGTGTGTCATGAGGTCTGTGTGTCATGAAGTCTGTGTGTCATGAGGTCTGTGTGTCATGAGGTCTGTGTGTCATGAGGTCTGTGTGTCATGAGGTCTGTGTGTCATGAAGTCTGTGTGTCATGAAGTCTGTGTGTCATGAGGTCTGTGTGTCATGAAGTCTGTGTGTCATGAAGTCTGTGTGTCATGAAGTCTGTGTGTCATGAAGTCTGTGTGTCATGAAGTCTGTGTGTCATGAAGTCTGTGTGTCATGAAGTCTGTGTGTCATGAAGTCTGTGTGTCATGAGGTCTGTGTGTCATGAGGTCTGTGTGTCATGAGGTCTGTGTGTCATGAAGTCTGTGTGTCATGAGGTCTGTGTGTCATGAGGTCTGTGTGTCATGAGGTCTGTGTGTCATGAAGTCTGTGTGTCATGAGGTCTGTGTGTCATGAAGTCTGTGTGTCATGAGGTCTGTGTGTTATGAGGTCTGTGTGTCATGAAGTCTGTGTGTCATGAGGTCTGTGTGTCATGAGGTCTGTGTGTCATGAGGTCTGTGTGTCATGAGGTCTGTGTGTCATGAGGTCTGTGTGTCATGAGGTCTGTGTGTCATGAAGTCTGTGTGTCATGAGGTCTGTGTGTCATGAAGTCTGTGGTCATGAAGTCTGTGTGTCATGAAGTCTGTGTGTCATGAAGTCTGTGTGTCATGAAGTCTGTGTGTCATGAAGTCTGTGTGTCATGAAGTCTGTGTGTCATGAAGTCTGTGTGTCATGAAGTCTGTGCGTCATGAAGTCTGTGTGTCATGAAGTCTGTGTGTCATGAGGTCTGTGTGTCATGAGGTCTGTGTGTCATGAGGTCTGTGTGTCATGAGGTCTGTGTGTCATGAGGTCTGTGTGTCATGAGGTCTGTGTGTCATGAAGTCTGTGTGTCATGAAGTCTGTGTGTCATGAAGTCTGTGTGTCATGAAGTCTGTGGTCATGAAGTCTGTGTGTCATGAAGTCTGTGTGTCATGAAGTCTGTGTGTCATGAAGTCTGTGTGTCATGAAGTCTGTGTGTCATGAAGTCTGTGTGTCATGAAGTCTGTGGTCATGAAGTCTGTGTGTCATGAAGTCTGTGTGTCATGAAGTCTGTGTGTCATGAAGTCTGTGTGTCATGAGGTCTGTGTGTCATGAAGTCTGTGTGTCATGAAGTCTGTGTGTCATGAAGTCTGTGGTCATGAAGTCTGTGGTCATGAAGTCTGTGTGTCATGAAGTCTGTGCGTCATGAAGTCTGTGTGTCATGAAGTCTGTGTGTCATGAGGTCTGTGTGTCATGAGGTCTGTGTGTCATGAGGTCTGTGTGTCATGAGGTCTGTGTGTCATGAAGTCTGTGTGTCATGAAGTCTGTGTGTCATGAGGTCTGTGTGTCATGAAGTCTGTGTGTCATGAGGTCTGTGTGTCATGAGGTCTGTGTGTCATGAGGTCTGTGTGTCATGAGGTCTGTGTGTCATGAGGTCTGTGTGTCATGAGGTCTGTGTGTCATGAGGTCTGTGTGTCATGAGGTCTGTGTGTCATGAGGTCTGTGTGTTATGAAGTCTGTGTGTCATGAAGTCTGTGTGTCATGAGGTCTGTGTGTCATGAAGTCTGTGTGTCATGAAGTCTGTGTGTCATGAAGTCTGTGTGTCATGAAGTCTGTGTGTCATGAAGTCTGTGTGTCATGAAGTCTGTGCGTCATGAAGTCTGTGGTCATGAAGTCTGTGTGTCATGAAGTCTGTGTGTCATGAGGTCTGTGTGTCATGAGGTCTGTGTGTCATGAGGTCTGTGTGTCATGAAGTCTGTGGTCATGAAGTCTGTGTGTCATGAAGTCTGTGCGTCATGAAGTCTGTGGTCATGAAGTCTGTGTGTCATGAAGTCTGTGGTCATGAAGTCTGTGGTCATGAAGTCTGTGTGTCATGAAGTCTGTGCGTCATGAAGTCTGTGGTCATGAAGTCTGTGTGTCATGAAGTCTGTGTGTCATGAGGTCTGTGTGTCATGAGGTCTGTGTGTCATGAGGTCTGTGTGTCATGAAGTCTGTGTGTCATGAGGTCTGTGTGTCATGAGGTCTGTGTGTCATGAGGTCTGTGTGTCATGAAGTCTGTGTGTCATGAAGTCTGTGTGTCATGAAGTCTGCGTGTCATGAAGTCTGTGTGTCATGAGGTCTGTGTGTCATGAAGTCTGTGTGTCATGAAGTCTGTGTGTCTTGAGGTCTGTGTGTCATGAAGTCTGTGTGTCATGAAGTCTGTGTGTCATGAAGTCTGTGCGTCATGAAGTCTGTGCGTCATGAGGTCTGTGCGTCATGAGGTCTGTGTGTCATGAAGTCTGTGTGTCATGAAGTCTGTGTGTCATGAAGTCTGTGTGTCATGAAGTCAGTGTGTCATGAAGTCTGTGCGTCATGAAGTCTGTGTGTCATGAGGTCTGTGTGTCATGAAGTCTGTGTGTCATGAAGTCTGTGTGTGATGAAGTCTGTGTGTCATGAAGTCTGTGTGTCATGAAGTCGGTGTGTCATGAAGTCGGTGTGTCATGAAGTCTGTGTGTCATGAAGTCTGTGTGTCATGAAGTCTGCGTGTCATGAGGTCTGCGTGTCATGAAGTCTGTGTGTCATGAAGTCTGTGTGTCATGAAGTCTGTGTGTCATGAAGTCTGTGTGTCATGAAGTCTGTGTGTCATGAAGTCTGTGTGTCATGAAGTCTGTGTGTCATGAAGTCTGTGCGTCATGAAGTCTGTGCGTCATGAAGTCTGTGCGTCATGAAGTCTGTGTGTCATGAAGTCTGTGTGTCATGAAGTCTGTGTGTCATGAAGTCTGTGTGTCATGAAGTATGTGTGTCATGAAGTCTGTGTGTCATGAAGTCTGTGCGTCATGAAGTCTGTGCGTCATGAAGTCTGTGCGTCATGAAGTCTGTGTGTCATGAAGTCTGTGTGTCATGAAGTCTGTGTGTCATGAAGTCTGTGTGTCATGAAGTATGTGTGTCATGAAGTCTGTGTGTCATGAAGTCTGTGCGTCATGAAGTCTGTGCGTCATGAAGTCTGTGCGTCATGAAGTCTGTGTGTCATGAGGTCTGTGTGTGATGAGGTCTGTGTGTCATGAAGTCTGTGTGTCATGAAGTCTGTGCGTCATGAAGTCTGTGCGTCATGAAGTCTGTGTGTCATGAGGTCTGTGTGTCATGAGGTCTGCGTGTCATGAGGTCTGCGTGTCATGAGGTCTGTGTGTCATGAAGTCTGTGTGTCATGAAGTCTGTGTGTCATGAAGTCTGTGTGTCATGAAGTCTGTGTGTCATGAAGTCTGTGTGTCATGAAGTCTGTGCGTCATGAAGTCTGTGCGTCATGAGGTCTGTGTGTCATGAGGTCTGTGTGTCATGAAGTATGTGTGTCATGAAGTCTGTGTGTCATGAAGTCTGTGCGCCATGAGGTCTGTGTGTCATGAGGTCTGTGTGTCATGAAGTATGTGTGTCATGAAGTCTGTGTGTCATGAAGTCTGTGTGTCATGAAGTCTGTGTGTCATGAGGTCTGCGTGTCATGAGGTCTGCGTGTCATGAAGTCTGTGTGTCATGAGGTCTGTGTGTCATGAAGTATGTGTGTCATGAAGTCTGTGTGTCATGAAGTCTGTGCGTCATGAGGTCTGTGTGTCATGAGGTATGTGTGTCATGAAGTCTGTGTGTCATGAAGTCTGTGTGTCATGAAGTCTGTGCGTCATGAAGTCTGTGCGTCATGAAGTCTGTGTGTCATGAGGTCTGTGTGTCATGAGGTCTGCGTGTCATGAAGTCTGTGTGTCATGAAGTCTGTGTGTCATGAAGTCTGTGTGTCATGAAGTCTGTGTGTTATGAAGTCTGTGTTCCCTGTGCAGTGACTGAATTCACAGAAAAGCTGAAATATCTCCATCTTCTTGAACCTCATTTCAGCATCTTTGTCAGACAGAGTTTGTCTTTCCTTCATAAGGCACACTCTTTTAATGATTTCTTGTTATTACCCCCCCCCCAACCCTCCAAAAACACCTCCCCTTTAGGTGAATATGGTGTTGGTATTTTTCTGAGGAAAAAATGTTTCATGGGAATTGTTTCAATCTCACGCACATTTTAGACCTGTTAATAAATATGTTGTATATTTATTCTCTCACCCTTACTTATTCTACCAACATTACTTATTCTCTCGTCATTACTTATTATACCATCATTACTTATTCTCTCATCATTACTTATTCTACCACCATTACTTATTCTCTCATCATTACTTATTCTACCGCCCTTATTTATTCTTTCTTTCATTACTTATTCTACCACCATTACTTATTCTTTCATCATTACTTATTCTACCACAATGTACTTACTCTCTCACCCTTACTTATTCTACAACCATGTACTTACTCTCTCACCCTTACTTATTCTACAACCATGTACTTACTCTCTCACCCTTACTTATTCTACAACCATGTACTTACTCTCTCGCCCTTACTTATTCTACCACCATGTACTTACTCTCTCGCCCTTACTTATTCTACCACCATGTACTTACTCTCTCGCCCTTACTTATTCTACCACCATGTACTTACTCTCTCGCCCTTACTTATTCTACCACCATGTACTTACTCTCTCACACTTACTTATTCTACCACCATGTACTTACTCTCTCACCCTTACTTATTCTACCACCATGTACTTACTCTCTCACCCTTACTTATTCTACCACCATGTACTTACTCTCTCACCCTTACTTATTCTACCTCAATGTACTTACTCTCTCACCCTTACTTATTATACCACCATGTACTTACTCTCTCACCCTTACTTATTCTACCACCATGTACTTACTCTCTCACCCTTACTTATTCTACCACCATGTACTTACTCTCTCACCCTTACTTATTCTACCACCATGTACTTACTCTCTCACCCTTACTTATTCTACCACCATATACTTACTCTCTCACCCTTACTTATTCTACCACCATGTACTTACGCTCTCACCCTTACTTATTCTACCACCATGTACTTACTCTCTCACCCTTACTTATTCTACCACAATGTACTTACTCTCTCACCCTTACTTATTCTACCACCATGTACTTACTCTCTCACCCTTACTTATTCTTTCATCATTACTTATTCTCTCATCATTATTTAATTACCACCGTTACTTATTATCTCATCATTACTACCACCATTACTTATTCTCTCTTCATATTCTTATTCTACCACCATGTACTTACTCTCTCGTCATTACTTATTTTACCTTCATTACTTATTTTCTCATTGTTACTTATTCTACCATCATTACTTATTCTTTCATCTCTACTTATTCTCCCACCATATACGTATTCTCTCTTCTATACATATTCTCCCTTCTATACTTATTCTATCTTCTATACATTATTCTATCTTCTATACTTATTGTATCTTCTTTACTTAGTCTCTCATCTATATTTATTCTCTCTTCTATACTTATTCTTTCTTCTATACTTATTCTCTCACCATGTACTTATCTCATAATGTACTCAGGGAAGGTGAGGTGAGGTGTCTCGCATCGTGAGTTTCGATGCTTGAAGCGACCATATCCAGAAGCCTCCGAACACTTCCGATTAAGCGGCCGAGCACATATGGGTGAAACCTTGCATGCTAAGACGCCGATTCAAGTCTCGTACTTTACTGTACTAGGTCTTCAATATCAATACCATTATTAGGTCTTCAATATCAATACCATTATTAGGTCTTCAATATCAATACCATTATTAGGTCTTCAATATCAATACCATTATTAGGTCTTCAATAACAATACCATTATTAGGTCTTCAATATCAATACCATTATTAGGTCTTCAATATCAATACCATTATTAGGTCTTCAATATCAATACCATTATTAGGTCTTCAATATCAATACCATTATTAGGTCTTCAATATCAATACCATTATTAGGTCTTCAATATCAATACCATTATTATGTCTTCAATATCAATACCATTATTAGGTCTTCAATATCAATACCATTATTATGTCTTCAATATCAATACCATTATTAGGTCTTCAATATCAATACCATTATTAGGTCTTCAATATCAATACCATTATTAGGTCTTCAATATCAATACCATTATTAGGTCTTCAATATCAATACCATTATTAGGTCTTCAATATCAATACCATTATTAGGTCTTCAATATCAATACCATTATTAGGTCTTCAATATCAATACCATTATTATGTCTTCAATATCAATACCATTATTATGTCTTCAATATCAATACCATTATTATGTCTTCAATATCAATACCATTATTATGTCTTCAATATCAATACCATTATTATGTCTTCAATATCAATACCATTATTAGGTCTTCAATATCGGTACCATTACTAGGTCTTCAATATCAATACCATTACTATGTCTTTAATATCAACACCATTTTCAGCTCTTCATCATTTCTCTATATTTACCGTTTTATATCTCTACACTTCACCTTTCCTCTCACATGTGGCACATCTCTTCTTCTTCTCACCATTCTATCTCTCATCCCTATGTCCACCTCTCCCCAACTTTATCATCCAACATGTAACTATAGGTATTTGTGCCTCACCGTTTGTTGTCGTTGTCCCTGTATTCTGAAGAAGGCTGCAGGCCGAAACGTCAGTATTTTGTTGTGTTCCTTTTTTGTAAAGCTGTCACTATACCTTGGAGTGTATACCACACTCTACTACTGGCTCCATCAATACCATTACTAGGTCTTCAATATCAATACCGCTGCTAGGACTTAAAAGTCAATACCACTGCTAG
The DNA here is from genome assembly GCA_032433765.1 of Megaustenia siamemsis. Taxonomy (NCBI): domain Eukaryota; kingdom Metazoa; phylum Mollusca; class Gastropoda; order Stylommatophora; family Ariophantidae; genus Megaustenia; species Megaustenia siamemsis. Next base: position 18,981,903 of record JAVIAB010000024.1, on the reverse strand, counting down.
GTCTTCAATATCAACAACATTGCTATGTCCTCAATATGAATACCATTAATATGTCTTCAATATAAATACCATTACTAGGTCTTCAGTATCAATATCATTACTAGGACTCCAATATCAACACCATTACTAGGACTTCAATATCAACACCATTACTAGGACTTCAATATCAACACCATTACTAGGTCTTCAGTATCAATACCATTACTAGGTCTTCAATATCATCACCATTACTAGGTCTTCAATATCAATACCACTGCAAGGTCTTCTATATCAACACTTTGCTAGAGAATGATACCAAAACTAAAGATACAAAAAAACAAAAGGAGCCTTCATTGCACTAGGAAACATGGTAATCCAAAGAAATACTGTTTAATACAACTATAACAAAGGTTCAACTCTAATGTTAAGTCAGTCCTATTATATGGCTGTGAAACATGGAAAACAAAGAAAATGACAATCACGAAGATACAGACCTTCGTTAATGGATAGAATAAAAGGATGGAAATGGCAGGACAAAAACATTAACACAGAATTATGAAAAGTAGCAGTCAAATACATGTGGATAAGGAGATACAGCGAAGACGATGGCGCTGGATAGGACACACACTATGGAAGCAAACTAGGACCACACAGGCCTTTTTGTGGAATCACCATGGGAAAAAACAAAGAGGAATACCAAATTATTCTTGGTGAAGACAGATGGAAACCAAAATAAAGGTGATGGGGAAGACATTGCACGATTTTAAAAGAAGGCAAAGAAACAGAACGGCTTGGAAAGTGTTTGTTGAAGACCTATGCTCCACAGGGAGCAGAAAGGTAGAAGAAGAAGAAGAATACTAATACCACTGCTAGGTCTTCAGTATCAATACCATTGCAAGGTCTTCTATAGCAACACCACTGTTAACTTCTATATCAGCACCACTTTCTTGGTCTTCTATAGCAAGGAAAAATTAAAAAATAAAAAAAGGTATGTAAGAAGCTTTACGTGACAAGTGGACGACACAGACTAAACAACGTTTCGGCTCAATAGGCCTTCATCAGGAACAAACAATAAAAACACACACACACAAATTAATAACGAAACAACCAAAACAAAAACAATCGAAATGTGTATTGTTTTGGTTGTTTCGTTATTAATTTGTGTGTGTGTGTTTTTATTGTTTGTTCCTGATGAAGGCCTATTGAGCCGAAACGTTGTTTAGTCTGTGTCGTCCACTTGTCACGTAAAGCTTCTTACATACCTTTTTTTTATTTTTTAATTTTTCCTCATATTCAGCTTTACTGCAGCTTCGCATTTTTATGCCTTAACCCTCTTCTATAGCAACACCACTGTTAACTTCTATATCAGCACCACTGTTAACTTCTATATCAGCACCACTGTTAACTTCTACATCAGCACCACTGTTAACTTCTACATCAGCACCACTGTTAACTTCTATATCAGCACCACTGTTAACTTCTATATCAGCACCACTGTTAACTTTTATATCAGCACCACTGTTAACTTCTATATCAGCACCACTGTTAACTTTATATCAGCACCACTGTTAACTTCTATATCAGCACCACTGTTAACTTTTATATCAGCACCACTGTTAACTTCTACATCAGCACCACTGTTAACTTCTATATCAGCACCACTGTTAACTTCTATATCAGCACCACTGCTGTAGACCCGACGGACGATCCTCACCGCGACAACCAGTCTGTTTTGACGCACACTGATGCGTGGGATTTCAACTTGGAGGTTAAATAAGGTCTTAATCAGCTATGGGTTGTTAACTGTGCCGGGCTATCCGTACGTTACTTCGTCGTGCTCCTATCTCAAATATATGATAGAGACGAAGAGATTAGCTTATTACTACTCGAGTGTTGCTTACAAAGAAGAGCGATCCCCATTACTATCAGAGTGTTGTTTATAAAGAATATAGATCCCCATTACTATTCGAGTGTTGCTTATAGTGAAAAGAAAACCTCATTACTACTCAAGTGTTGAGTACAGAGAATATGATGTTTGCGTCCAAATGTCAACACTAAAATATTGGTTTAACGTGGTCTACACGGCCGTCTTCATCTTGGTTGATCTGGACGTCGATTTGTAGAGGAAGTGAACCTGATTTCTTATATTGTATAGAGCCATTCACTAAACACTGCAATACCGTATCTTCTTTCCTCAAGATAATGGCTTTTGTTTATTTGTTTCATTGTTTGTTTGTTTATTTGTTTCATTGTTTGTTTGTTTATTTGTTTCATTGTTTGTTTGTTTATTTGTTTATTTGTTTCATTGTTTGTTTGTTTATTTGTTTCATTGTTTGTTTGTTTCATTGTTTGTTTGTTTATTTGTTTCATTGTTTGTTTGTTTATTTGTTTCATTGTTTGTTTGTTTATTTGTTTATTTGTTTCATTGTTTGTTTGTTAGTTTAGTTTTATGTTAACTAAACCCATCAACTCTGACTACAAACAACTGTTGCCTTACATCAATTCTAAGTACAAACAACTGTTGCCTTACACTAATGTCAAAGAAAGCTGCAAGCTAAGGAAGCAATTCCTAACAAATTTGCGTTGAAATCGGATGCACTTGACTACTAGGTTCTGGACACAGTTCGATGCAGTCATTAGACGAACTAAGAATAACAAGAAGCAATTATCGCCATCATTATCGTTTGACTCCTCACGGAACACAGACCTGCATCAGATCTGACTGTGCCTAACCTTGAGCACCCGTTTTACTTCCGTCCAAATCCTCGCCTTCCCTTATTTATCAGCTTATAGCTCTCTCCGTCATATGCCTCTTCGTTTAATTATATCTGTAATTCCTGGATAATTTCAGACCAAAGCCAATGTTGAAATCTCTTAATTCAGCTGGATCCTGCTCAAATCTATCCTGCTCTATGAGTCGGAAGCATGCTATGACACTAAGCATGTATCACATTCAAAATGCGGACGTTGGCAAACATCCGTCACAGCTTGGAAGATCGTGTCTAGCTGCCATTAGTAATTGCTTATGACGTGCCGGAATTGAGGAAAGTCTGTTTCGGCCGGATTTGGATTTATGTTCCGGTATCCTTCGGATTTGAAATCAGTCGGATTATGCGTAAGCGGTCATTGAACTGCAGAACGTCTAATCCTTACTGACTTTTTATCGTATTAGTTCCCGCACGCCAAATGGTCTTTGCCAAAGGAACCAACGGCCACTGATAGCGGCAATTTAAAGTCAAAACCAATTAAGTTACATTGTTCATTCGGTGCATATAACGAGTGATACAGACTTAGTTTTTTTTGTTTTTCTATAAGGAATTGTTTCCAGTGTCTTCCTAAATGAACTGTTTCTTGTTGGTGTTTATTATTTTTCATTCGTCGACCATTCATTTTGGCCCTTTTTCAATCGTTATACATAACCAGCGAGCTGTGGTCAAAATGTTAATGCGCAGACTGCCATTACGCTACGATTATAACGGATGTAAATCTTTGTCAGTTTTGTGACCATGTTAGTGCTCATAACTTTGTGACCATGTTAGTGCTCATAACTTTGTGACCATGTTAGTGCTCATAACTTTGTGACCATGTTAGTGCTCATAACATTATGACCCTGTTAGTGCTCATAACTTTGTGACCATGTTAGTGCTCATAACTTTGTGACCATGTTAGTGCTCATAACTTTGTGACCATGTTAGTGCTCATAACTTTGTGACCATGTTAGTGCTCATAACTTTGTGACCATGTTAGTGCTCATAACTTTGTGACCATGTTAGTGCTCATAACTTTGTGACCATGTTAGTGCTCATAACTTTGTGACCATGTTAGTGCTCATAACTTTGTGACCATGTTAGTGCTCATAACTTTGTGACCATGTTAGTGCTCATAACTTTGTGACCATGTCAATGCTCATAACTTTGTGACCATGTTAGTGCTCATAACTTTGTGGCCATGTTAGTGCTCATAACTTTGTGACCATGTTAGTGCTCATAACTTTGTGACCATGTCAGTGCTCATAACTTTGTGACCCTGTTAGTGCTCATAACTTTGTGACCATGTCAATGCTCATAACTTTGTGACCATGTTAGTGCTCATAACATTATGACCATGTCAGTGCTCATAACTTTGTGACCATGTCAGTGCTCATAACTTTGTGACTATGTTAGTGCTCATAACTTTGTGACCATGTTAGTGCTCATAACTTTGTGACCAAGTTAGTGGTCATAACTTTGTGGCCATGTTAGTGCTCATAACTTTGTGACCATGTCAATGCTCATAACTTTGTGACCATGTCAGTGCTCATAACTTTGTGACTATGTTAGTGCTCATAACATTATGACCATGTCAGTGCTCATAACTTTGTGACCATGTCAGTGCTCATAAATTTGTGACTATGTTAGTGCTCATAACTTTGTGACCATGTCAGTGCTCATGACTTTGTGACCATGTTAGTGCTCATAACTTTGTGACCGTGTCAGTGTTCATAGCTTTGTGACCATATCAATAAGTAAAGTAGTACAGTACCCCCGTCACGCCAAGTGGCGTATAGGGAATAGGGTGTTAGTGACCATAAATGTTATAAACCTTCAGCACATGATTTTTGGGGTAATGTGGTCGGTATTACGTCCGTGCCGCTTTACTTTCCCAGAAAAAATCAGGTACCCATTTAAGGCTGGGTGAACCCGAAAGTCGTTGGTAGGGATCGAACCCTACCTTTTGTCCTTTGTAGTCCAGTTCACTGACCACTGCGCTATTGCGGCTCCTCGACCATGTCAATGCTCATAGCTTTTTGAGCCGGCTGATTTCTGTAACTTTGTGACCCGGCTGATTTCTGTAACTTTGTGACCCGGCTGATTCCCGTAACTTTGTGACCCGGCTGATTCCCGTAACTTTGTGACCCGGCTGATTCCCGTAACTTTGTGACCCCGCTGATTCCCATAACTTTGTGACCCTGCTGATTCCTGTAACTTTGTGACCCGGCTGATTCCCGTAACTTTGTGACCCGGCTGATTCCTGTAACTTTGTGACCCCGCTGATTCATGTAACTTTATCACCCCGTTGATTCCTGTAACTTTGTGACCCGGCTGATTCCCGTAACTTTGTGACCCGGCTGAGTGCCGTAACTTTGTGACCCGGCTGATTCCTGTAACTGTGTGACCCTGCTGATTCCCGTAACTTTGTGACCCCGCTGATTCCTGTAACATTGTGACCCCGCTGATTCCCGTAACTTTGTCACCCCGCTGATTTCTGCAACTTTGTGACCCTGCTGATTCCTGTAACTTTGTCACCCCGTTGATTCCTGTAACTTTGTCACCTCGCTGATTCCCGTAACTATGTTACCCCGCTTATTCCTGTAACATTGTAACCATGCTGATTCCTCTAACTTTTTCACCCCGCTCATTACTGTATTTTTGTTACCCCGCTGATTCCCGTAACTTTGTTACCCCGCTGATTCCCGTAACCGTGTGACCCCGCTGATTCCCGTAACTTTGTGACCCCACTGATTCCCGTAACTGTGTGACCCCGCTGATTCCCGTAACTTTGTGACCCCACTGATTCCCGTAACTTTGCCCGCCATCGTCACGTGACGCGTGTACTTCAGGCGTTATTGAACTGAGTTACTAGCAACAAAAGGTCGGGCCCCATCCCGATCAACGGCCCCTAATTACACTCAACCCTTTTTGGTTACCGTATTATTTCTGGGAAAGTATGTCGGTCTGGCGTGATGCCGATCACATCACCCATAAAATGTGGCATTAGCCATACAAAATATCGGTACTAAAACAACATATTCCCCATACGTCTGTTGGCTTAAAGGGAAGCCTATAGCGACATCGAGATAACTAAAGATAACAGAAACAGAGGAAAGCTGAGGGAAACAGGAAGAATAAATTATATGAAACGTGTGGGCCAGACAAATAGCACACTGGAAGGAGTGGTTACAAACCGCGCGAAGATGATGAAAAAGACGCCACAGAACGTGCAATCTATTTAACTGCTGCGCTGGTATGTGACCTATAAAATTAATGATAAGATTATGAGGAGGAAGCGGATGATGATGATGAATTACAAGATTATGATGTGGAGGAGGAAGATGATGATGATGATGTATTACAAGATTATGATGTGGAGAAGGAGGAGGAAGATGATGATGAATTACAAGATTATGATGTGGAGAAGGAGGAGGAAGATGATGATGAATTACAAGATTATGATGTGGAGAAGGAGGAGGAAGATGATGATGAATTACAAGATTATAATGAGGAGAATGAGGAAGATGTTGATGAATTACAAGATTATGATGTGGAGAATGAGGAAGATGTTGATGAATTACAAGATTGTGATGTGGAGAATGAGGAAGATGTTGATGAATTACAAGATTATGATGTGGAGAAGGAGGAGGAAGATGATGATGAATTACAAGATTATAATGTGGAGAATGAGGAAGATGTTGATGAATTACAAGATTATGATGTGGAGAATGAGGAAGATGTTGATGAATTACAAGATTGTGATGTGGAGAATGAGGAAGATGTTGATGAATTACAAGATTATGATGTGGAGAAGGAGGAAGATGTTGATGAATTACAAGATTATGATGTGGAGAATGAGGAAGATGTTGATGAATTACAAGATTGTGATGTGGAGAATGAGGAAGATGTTGATGAATTACAAGATTATGATGTGGAGAAGGAGGAAGATGTTGATGAATTACAAGATTGTGATGTGGAGAATGAGGAAGATGTTGATGAATTACAAGATTATGATGTGGAGAAGGAGGAAGATGATGATGAATTACAAGATTATAATGTGGAGAAGGAGGAAGATGTTGATGAATTACAAGATTGTGATGTGGAGAATGAGGAAGATGTTGATGAATTACAAGATTATGATGTGGAGAAGGAGGAAGATGTTGATGAATTACAAGATTATGATGTAGAGAAGGAGGAAGATGTTGATGAATTACAAGATTATGATGTAGAGAAGGAGGAAGATGTTGATGAATTACAAGATTATGATGTGGAGAAGGAGGAAGATGTTGATGAATTACAAGATTGTGATGTGGAGAATGAGGAAGATGTTGATGAATTACAAGATTATGATGTGGAGAAGGAGGAAGATGTTGATGAATTACAAGATTATGATGTAGAGAAGGAGGAAGATGTTGATGAATTACAAGATTATGATGTAGAGAAGGAGGAAGATGTTGATGAATTACAAGATTATGATGTAGAGAAGGAGGAAGATGTTGATGAATTACAAGATTATGATGTAGAGAAGGAGGAAGATGTTGATGAATTACAAGATTATGATGTGGAGAAGGAGGAAGAAGATGATGAATAAGAAGATTAATGAGGAGAAGGAGGAAGATGATGAATAAGAATATGTTGGTGATGATAACGATGATGATGACGATAAGATGCTGATGATGATGGTGATAGCAACAATAAAGAAGAAGAAGATGATAATGATGATGTTTGTGTTTGACCCTATCATTCACTTCTCCTCCTAAGGCCACAATCCGGTTCCGCCCTCCTCTATTCCCCCTCTTTTCCAAAACTCGTTCTCATTTACTCATTTCCATTATTAACCACGTCCCGCTCTCTTTATCCCTTCATTGCTCTATCCCTGCATTCTCTCCCTCTTTTCTCCCTCTCCCAAATCTAATAGGGTTAGGGCCCTCCTAATCCTGGAAACAAAGAGACCACCAATAGCAATGGAATGCTGTTAATGACTGTGCTCATGTCAAGCCTGATTGATGAGCTGGCGAGGGGACTTCATACAATCCTATCATTATTACAGCCACGTCATTAGCCGGCCTGCCGTTTCATTATCATTATCGCTGCCTTCATATTTATTCATTTATTTGTCTGCACCTCTCTCCACAGACACACGCTCGCGCGCTCACACACACTCATACCACGAGTAGGTCAGGGGCGTAACCATAATTCTGTTTAGAGGTTAATTTGTAATTGTGTTATTTAGCTAGACACATATTAGTATTAACGTTTTGATGAATTCACATACAAGCCGGATTAACTTTATGTGAAACGTCATTGTGTAGTCGGCAATAAAGCATAAACATGAATCGTTTAATAAAGCATTCAACAACTGAGCTTATCAATTTTATAAGAATACTACATAATTATGTAGAGGCCAACACAACAAGGCAGCTCCTAAAAAACAAAGAAATAATCAACATTTTTTGGGCACATCATGAGAAGAGGAAAGTTGAATATTTGGTTACAACTGGCTAAATACAGAGAAAGAGATATCGCGAACGACAAAGAGAGAAAGTACTGGATAGCTTGGTGTCGTGACATGGAAAACAGTCAACAACAGAACTGATACGATGCATTGTAGATAGAAGATTGTGGAGGGACATGATTGCCTACACCAACCGGTATGGCACATGATCATCAAGAATATTACAAATAGACACATTCCCACGTATCGCTATGAGAACTTCTTCGGAATAATAACTATACAAACATAAAGGCCCGCTTTACTAGAGTATGTTCCCTTTATGTAGTCTAGATGCAATACTCGGTCTTATGATAGTCTTTTCTTGCGTTGGATATGTTGACGAACTTAATATCCATCATCATCATCATCATCATCATCATCAGCAGCATCAGGGACCGGGCCTGCTGCGTAGGTGATCATGTCTCTCCACAACTTTCGATCTCCACAGTTCTTTATCATTTGTGTTGTTGACTTTCTGCCAAACCATTCTCTTAAGTTGTCTGGTATTTTTTCTCTTTGCTTCCCTCTATCTTTTCGTCCCTTAATTTTCCCAGTTGTTACAATATACTCCAGTTGTTCTCTTCTCATTACATGGCCAAAAAATGATGATTGTTTCCTCCTAATATTGGAAATTAGCTCTCTTTTTGCTTTGGCCTCTTTCAGAACGTTTTCATTACTGTGGCGATTCATGATTGTACAAAGAGATTACGACGGTGGTTTTCTGTTGCCTTCCGTCGGTTTGTTTACGGTTGGCTCTGCTAGCCATTGACTAAAAAGTCTCACCCACAAGGCAGTGGGGTTGTTTTAATATCGATAGCATCTCATAATCAACCCTAGTCAGGGTATTGTCGTGCTGAAAGGTGCAGATGTCATTGTTTGATGTAAGCAACGACATAGCGTACCAACGCCAATTAACGTCCTTTTAATGACGATCAATGAAGGGGAGTTGTCGCCGCAAAGCGAGGCTAGGGGAAGAACAGCTTTTAGTTTTGTTTTAGGCGAGACTTGAGAAACGGCTCATATGAGACCTGGGCGACCGTGCCCAACTGCTGTCCAAGTGAAGAACAATTGGAGAACATCTCCAAAAGCCATGAAACACCAATAGTTCTAGGCACCGGGCCCACGTTACAAGCCCCTCCCCCCGGACACAACGTCCTGCCACGAGAGGTAATCGTGTTAGTATTGCCTGCCAGTGACTGCCCCACCTCCTTTGATGAAAAGGTAAGGGGACTGACATAAATATTTATGACGGAGATAAAAGCCGACAATGAGTTGTCGGGAAACAAAAAAACGTTACAAAGGTGGTCTGGCTACAGCTGTACGACAATAAAAGGCAACACAGAACGATCGGACAGTTTTGATTGAAAAGATGGTCGCTGCTGGGATATAGACAGAACATATAAACAAGGATAAAGTAACCTTTGTCTACGTTCCAGGACATGCGGAAGTACGGGAAAATAAAATAGCGAACAGATTGGCTGTCATTGAGGACGGGCAACCAATGGCTCGGGCGAACATCATCAATGCCCGCCGAGATGTGGGAAAGGCACAGGACTTCGATAACTATGAGTTCACGTCACTACTTCGGCTGAAAGAGATGGGGGTTAAGATGGACACAGCCAGAAACGAGAAACTTAGTGGGCGTGTAAGAAGAGTAATCAACCAACACAGAACTGGAGTCGTCAGTCGCTGGACGCTGCGAGACTTCCTGAGATGGGGATCTGAGCACCGAAGGACAATTTCGGAGTGCAATGATGATGACCCTCAAATAACTCAAAATCTCAAACTAAGAGCTTTCAAAATTTGAAAAGAAAATGCAAATAATGGAAATAGGTGATGCCGTTTCATTCTTGGCATCTTGTACAAAGACTTAATCGTAGACGTGACAGGTATGGAAATCGTCAGTATATAAGCATATAACACAGGTTAAATTGAAGAAGTTTTACAGTAGTGGGAAAAAGGAAATGACTTAGATATGCCAAAATAATTGCGTGGCCAATGTAAAGGGAACAGTGGTGGCGCTGAGGACGGACATAGTCAGAGAAGAAAATGGATTAAGCTTATCAAAGATTAAATGAGGAAAACGTTCAATAGGTCCAGAAAATTGGGCACAAAAAGAAAGAAAGGAAATAGACTGTGAACAATGTAGTATGCTATGATCATGATCATAGGCTTGCAATGGGACTAGACAGGCAGACGATGCATTCACACGTAGTCTGGTTGTCTAAAGAACATCATCATCAAGTACCGGGCCTGCTGGTGTAGGTGATCATGTTTCTCCAAAACTTTCGATCTCGAGAGCTATTTATCATTTCTATTGTTGACCTTCTGCCAAGCCATTCTCTTAAGCTGTCTGGTATTTTTTCTCTTTGCTTCCCTCTATCTCTTCGTCCCTCAATTTTCCCAGTTGTTACAGTATATTCCAGTTGTTCTCTTCTCATTACATGGCCAAAAAATTATGATAGTTTCTTCCTAATATTGGAAATTAGCTCTCTTTTTGCTTTTAAGAACGTTTTCATTAAGAACTACTAAAGAACAGTCGCTTGAATTTTGTGCTATTTACATCCATTAAACACATCTCATTGGATTTGTTTACTCTTGAGCAATAACATATTGAAGTACTTTTTGGATATCTCATTCCATATTCTTTTTATGTATTACGGTCGTATCGGTTATTGTCTCTAAAGTGGATTTTTGAGATGTACAAACTGAGGCTTTCCTTTACTTTTTACTGTAAACTTCTTATGTATATTCGTTTTGTTTCTTTTCTACTTCGACCAGCTGAACGTTAGACCAAACTGTAAGAGTGAATCATTATCACCATCAGGTGCCATGCCTGCTGGCGTAGGTGATCATGTCTCTCCACAAATTTCGATCTCGACAGTTATTTATCATTTCTGTTGTTGACCTTCTGCAAAGCCATTCTCTTAAGCTGTCTGATATTTGCTTCCTTATATCTCTTTGTCCCTCAATTTTCCCAGTTGTCACAATATATTCCAGCTGTTCACTTCTCATTACGTGGCCAAAAAAAATTATGATTATTTCTTTCTAATATGGGAGCCGCGATAGCTCAGTGGTTAGTGAACTGGACTACCACGGACAAGGGGTAGGGTTCGATCCCAACCGTCGGCTTCCGGGTTTACCCAGCCTTAAATGGGTACCGGATTTTTTTCTGGGAAAGTAAAGCAGCACGGGCGTAATACTGACCACATTACTCCAAAAATCATGTGCTGAAGGTCTGTAAAATATAGGGTCACTAACACCATATTTCCCTATACGCCACTTGGCGTGACGGGGGTACTTTACTTTTTTTTTTACTCTTTCTAATATTGGTAATTAGCTCTCTCTCTTTGCTTTGGCCTCTTTCAGAACGTTTTCATTACTCTTCTTAATTCTCCATGGTACTCAGAGTTCTTCTTTAAAACCACATTTCTACAGACTCCAGTGATTTTCTTGTTTGTTATCATATTGTCCATGATTCACATCCAATGATACATAACATTTAAGAACTTTTTTTCTTGTTTATATTGTAAAAAATTGATTGCACAGTGTCTTTTTCACTTTTTTGGAAAGCTGTTTTTTGCCTGAGCCATTCTACATCTCACCTCTGTTGTACATCTACCATCTGAGGTTAACATTGTTTCCACATAATTAAATTCATTTACCTGTTTTAATATTGTTCTTCTTGTTTTTATTGTGCATTGCGGTGATAACATTTTCTTTATTGCTACCATTATTTATGTCTTTTTGCTATTAAGGCTGAGTCCTTTATTTTTTTTCTTTTCTTCACTATAATGTCTAACATTTATTGTAACTCATTTTCACTCTTTGCTATTAAGACTCTATTATCAGCATAACCTTAGATTATTATGATCTCCTATTTAAGAGTGAATATCTATCTCACAACGTTCTACTTCTCGCTCCAGAATTCTCTCCACGGTTCTACGACATGAAAAGAAATGATCGCTAACTGAGATGCGAGCTGTTTGCTATTCTAGAATTGTTTTCGTTTCAACTACAGGCTGTTCATGTCGATTTTAAAACAGAGAAACAACACTCAGCAAACTGCTGCTTATTGGAAACAACAACAACAACAATAAAAACTTAACAAAAGACGTAAATAACTCAACGATTTTATCGTTCATAAACAACTCAACGATCCTATCGTTGATAAACAACTCAACAATCCTATCGTTGATAAACAACTCAACGATCTTATCGTTAATAAACAACTCAAAGATCTTATCGTTAATAAACAACTCAACGATCCTATCGTTGATAAACAACTCAACGATCCTATCGTTGATAAACAACTCAACGCTCCCATCGTTGATAAACAACTCAACGCTCCTATCGTTGATAAACAACTCAACGCTCCTATCGTTGATAAACAACTCAACGCTCCCATCGTTGATAAACAACTCAACGCTCCTATCGTTGATAAACAACTCAACGCTCCTATCGTTGATAAACAGCTCAACGCTCCCATCGTTGATAAACAACTCAACGCTCCCATCGTTGATAAACAACTCAACGCTCCCATCGTTGATAAACAACTCAACGCTCCTATCGTTGATAAACAACTCAACGATCCTATCGTTGATAAATAACTCAACGATCCTATCGTTGATAAACAAATCAATAATCCTATGTTTGATTAAAAAAAACTCAACAATCTTATTGTTGATAAACAACTCAACGATCCTATCGTTGATAAACAACTCAACGATCTTATTGTTGATAAACAACTCAACGATCTTATTGTTGATAAACAAATCAACGATCCTATCGTTCATAAACAAATCAACGATCCTATCGTTGATAAACAACTCAACGATCTTATTGTTGATAAACAACTCAACGATCCTATCGTTGATAAACAACTCAACGATCTTATCGTTGATAAACAACTCAACACTCCTATTGTTGATAAACAACTAAACGCTCCTATCGTTGATAAACAACTTAATAATCCTATGTTTGATAAAAAACTCAACGATCCTTTTGTTGATAGACAACTCAACGATCTTATCGTTGATAAACAACTCAACGATCTTATCGTTGATAAACAACTCAACAATCCTATCGTTGATAAACAACTCAACGATCCTATCTTTGATTATGCATTCCCTGTCTTTATGCCAAAGTCGACTGCAAGTGGTATAGATCAGACTCAACAATTCTAAGATACAGAAAGACTTGCCTTTGAGACGATGGAAGCCAATTAAAGTCACAGTAGATCCAGTTACATCGAAATTGGGCAAATGTGCGGACAACAAAGAAACATTACTAATTATCTTACAGTGAGGGCGGTTGCACGAGAGGAGTAGATTGACGGCAAGAGTTTCCCTTATTGTGCAAACTTACCTAGTAATATTTTGTTGTGACGAGAGAATTCTGTGGACTAAAATAAACATGGAACAAACAAATGTAAAGCACTCACAATTATCGTCGTTGATTCTTCAAGATGTTTCGTTCTAATAACGAACGATGTCATCATTTCCTGAAGCAAGTATTTATGATTGTTCCCTCTACAACGCTTTTGCTAGATATCCAGAGTGACTAAGACGGCGCAGTTAACGTCTATAAGTTGTGTTTCGTAGATTCACTACAGTCAAATGTTCGATACAAGAATTCTCTGAAGAAAATGCTAATATATTGTTGTTAGTCCATTCAGTAGCTGACCACGCTCTACAACACAGGGAGGTGACCCTTTTTTATTTCCTTTCTTGAGTATCTAGTATATTATCGCCATGTAGTTAGATTTGTTTACACAACCTTATATATATTTTTTGTGTTGTTGTTTGTTGTTCCAGCTGAAGGGCTACTTGGCCGGAACGTTCACTTTTGTTTTGTCCATTACCACGTAAAGCTGTCACCATACCACTTTTTTCTTATTTTTTTTCGGAATTGCTAATAAATGTGCTGTAGAGAGGACAGTTGTAACAATGAGAACAGTCTAGAACAAGATTGAAATAGCTGACAGAGATCGGAAGTTGACGAGAAACCATAGCTTTTGAGCCAGTCGTGACGGCATTTGATAATTAATATTATTAATAATGAATGTGCTACGAATGCCAGACCTGGAATCTAGGCTCAATAACAATAAGAAAAATAACCACTACCGAAATGAAATGTGTTAGACGCATGACAGGAATAGGCTTGGGAGATAAGATCAGAAATGAAGAACTGCGAAAAAAAAAGGTAGGAATATTTCCTGTCTTTGGATACATAAAAAAACAACATAAAAACTGGTTTGGCCACGTGATAAGACAGAAAGACCAAAACACAACGAGCTTTCAAAAAACGTTGCGAGCACACCAGACCACGAAAGAGATAGGTTGATGAAATAGTATAAATAGTAGAAACAGTAGAAACACAACAGCAGCAAAGGGTAAGAAGATCAAAGAACCGCAAATTATATCTCCCCTCGACGCTGAAAGGCAAACGAGCGAGAACGAAAGAATAATGAATTGGAGCGCTGTTAAAAGTGACGACACTTGGCTAAAGATGAATAGTTGTATTGTGTGATGGTTGGATGGTCCAGCAATGATGTAAACACTGTTGTGATGGTTGGATGAGCCAGCAATGATGTAAACACTGTTGTGATGGTTGGATGAGCCAGCAATGATGTAAACACTGTTGTGATGGTTGGATGAGCCAGCAATGATGTAAACACTGTTGTGATGGTTGGATGAGCCAGCAATGATGTAAACACTGTTGTGATGGTTGGATGAGCCAGCAATGATGTAAACACTGTTGTGATGGTTGGATGAGCCAGCAATGATGTAAACACTGTTGTGATGGTTGGATGAGCCAGCAATGATGTAAACACTGTTGTGACATTCGTGGTGAGAGATGACGCGGGGTTCCCTTCCAGGCTGTGATGATCGGGTTGGCTGGGGTTAGCTCGGGTTGACTCAGCTATTAGCCTGGGAAACGTGATGTACCGGCTTCAGTGGGCGTTCTAGATATCCTGTGATTTTGCTGGAGGTCTTGTTTTCTTGTAATTTCTGGGGATACTGCAGTAGCAGGTCTTCAACATACACATCTCATTGATGGTGACGGTCACTTCGTTAGCTTGCATATTTTCTTTCTTTTCTTCTTTCTTTCTTTCTTTATTTATTTATTTCTTTCTCTGGTATTTCGTTAGCCAGCATATTTTATTTCTCTTTCCTTTCTTTCTTTCTTTCTTTCTTTCCTTTTCTGGTATTTCTTTAGCCAGCATATTTTCTTTCTTTCTTTTTCTGGTATTTCTTTAGCCAGCATATTTTCTTTCTTTCTTTTTCTGGTATTTCTTTAGCCAGCATATTTTCTTTCTTTTTGTTTCTGGTATTTACCCGGTGTCTACTAAACGAATGTATCATCCTATTCGTCGTCCGTCCATTAAAAGGTCGTTAAATGGACGTTGATGCCTTGTGTTTGTGGTTGTTTATTCCTTTCAGCACATATTCCAACACATTGGACTTAGCACGACATGTGTATGTGTGTGTCGGGTTGCATTCTCTCTTCCATCCCTACTCGCTTGCTCAGACTAAACTAGTTATTTTATTGTTAGAGGCACTGCGAAGAGGTGGATTAGGGCTTGGATGGTTCTGATTCATCGTTTCTTGACGCAAGCCGTCAGCTATGAGTCTTTGACAGCTTCCAACTATATTGCCTCCAGCCAGCCCAATTTTGGCACATATCATCTGAGAGGTGGTGTGGAGTCTTGATCAGGTATGGACTGATGAAACAGGTGTGGTGACAACGGGTCGCCTGGTTCCAGTTGCATCTTCGATCTGTAGACATTATAATTAAGATTTAAACGGGTTAACGGAGTATTTTTTTACGTCTAAAAATGTATATGGCCCTTTTCGCCTTGTCAGACGGTCTGTGGAGGCTATCGTGTATTTTTGTGTGTGGAGGTTTTGTTTTTGTCGAACAGTTTCTCTCGTGGCTGATTCTACCAATGTTTGACAAACACACACGGCTACAGAACGAACAAGTCAGGCCCACTGATCCACGGGGTTTTCCATCTTTTTTCTTGAGTCTTTTCTCTTCATGTTTTGCCATAGTACAGCCTCAAATGATGTCATGCCATTTTTTATACAGGCTCTCCATGATGTGCAAACTGTTGCCAGATGTTCCCAGTCATTTTCACATATGGAGCGGTCATTCGGAGACGATTTAATGATATCTTTATATCGTAGATTACGTCTGCCGATATGTCATTTTCTGCGTATTAGTTCACCACATATTATTTCTAAAATATTGTTGAGATAGATTTAGACAAATTAATAGTTCCTTCACTTGATAACAAACCTGGAGCATGCGGCCTTCATTCTTAAGTTTCCAAAGAACACTCTTCCTTTTCCAGCGAATCACAGAAAAAACCAC
Organism: Megaustenia siamemsis; assembly: GCA_032433765.1. NCBI lineage: Eukaryota > Metazoa > Mollusca > Gastropoda > Stylommatophora > Ariophantidae > Megaustenia > Megaustenia siamemsis. Next base: position 18,965,301 of record JAVIAB010000024.1, on the reverse strand, counting down.
ATTAGTTTGGTGAAGATACTTTGAAATGTCGTTGAGTGTTTAGACAAAGAGATATGGGCTTGATGGTTTAGACAACAGATATGGGCTTGATGGTTTAGACAAGAGATATGGGCTTCATGGTTTAGACAAGAGATATGGGCTTGATGGTTTACAGAAGAAATATGGGCTGGATGGTTTAGACAAAGAGATACGGGCTGGGTGGTTTAGACAAAGAAATATGGGCTGGGTGATTTAGACAAAGAAATATGGACTTGATGGTTTAGACAAGAGACATGGGCTTGATGGTTTCGACAAAGAGATATGGGCTGGACGGTTTAAAAGTAAGGCTTTGATATCTGGACATGAAGGTTTTGGGATCAAATCCCGCCACAGGAACTGGGAATTCGTGATTTCTTCACGGCTTTACCCACTCCTGGTCTCAGGGTTTTCAGATTTGAAGTCCAGCCCTCTCGGATGACGGCGACACACAGGGTCCCGTGAGCACTCTGTGCCTCTGTGACAACTGAATGTCGAAAAGAGTAGACCAAATATGACCGCTGACGGAGACGACCAAATATGACGGCTGACGGAGACGACCAAATATGACCGCTGACGGAGACGACCAAATATGACAGCTGACGGAGACGACCAAATATGACCGCTGACGGAGACGACCAAATATGGCGGCTGAAGGAGACGACCAAATATGACCGCTGACGGAGAGACCAAATATGACGGCTGAAGGAGACGACCAAATATGACCGCTGACGGAGACGACCAAATATGACCGCTGACGGAGACGACCAAATATGACCGCTGACGGAGACGACCAAATATGACGGCTGACGGAGACGACCAAATATGACCGCTGACGGAGACGACCAAATATGACGGCTGACGGAGACGACCAAATATGACCGCTGACGGAGACGACCAAATATGACCGCTGACGGAGACGTCCAAATATGACCGCTGACGGAGACGACCAAATATGACCGCTGACGGAGACGTCCAAATATGACCGCTGACGGAGACGACCAAATATGACGGCTGACGGAGACGACCAAATATGACCGCTGACGGAGACGTCCAAATATGACCGCTGACGGAGACGACCAAATATGACCGCTGACGGAGACGACCAAATATGACGGCTGACGGAGACGACCAAATATGACCGCTGACGGAGACGACCAAATATGACGGCTGACGGAGACGACCAAATATGACCGCTGACGGAGACGACCAAATATGACCGCTGACGGAGACGACCAAATATGACCGCTGACGGAGACGACCAAATATGACCGCTGACGGAGACGACCAAATATGACCGCTGACGGAGACGACCAAATATGACCGCTGACGGAGACGACCAAATATGACGGCTGACGGAGACGACCAAATATGACCCCTGACGGAGACGACCAAATATGACGGCTGACGGAGGCGACCAAATATGACGGCTGACGGAGACGACCAAATATGACGGCTGACGGAGACGACCAAATATGACGGCTGACGGAGACGACCAAATATGACGGCAGACGGAGACGACCAAATATGACCGCTGACGGAGACGACCAAATATGACCGCTGACGGAGACGTCCAAATATGACGGCTGACGGAGACGACCAAATATGACCGCTGACGGAGACGACCAAATATGACCGCTGACGGAGACGACCAAATATGACGGCTGACGGAGACGACCAAATATGACCGCTGACGGAGACGACCAAATATGACGGCTGACGGAGACGACCAAATATGACCGCTGACGGAGACGACCAAATATAACCGCTGACGGAGACGACCAAATATGACCGCTGACGGAGACGACCAAATATGACCGCTGACGGAGACGACCAAATATGACCGCTGACGGAGACGACCAAATATGACCGCTGACGGAGACGACCAAATATGACGGCTGACGGAGACGACCAAATATGACCGCTGACGGAGACGACCAAATATGACGGCTGACGGAGACGACCAAATATGACCGCTGACGGAGACGACCAAATATGACGGCTGACGGAGACGACCAAATATGACGGCTGACGGAGACGACCAAATATGACGGCTGACGGAGACGACCAAATATGACCGCTGACGGAGACGACCAAATATGACCGCTGACGGAGACGTCCAAATATGACGGCTGACGGAGACGACCAAATATGACCGCTGACGGAGACGACCAAATATGACCGCTGACGGAGACGACCAAATATGACCGCTGACGGAGACGACCAAATATGACCGCTGACGGAGATGACCAAATATGACCGCTGACGGAGACGACCAAATATGACCGCTGACGGAGACGACCAAATATGACGGCTGACGGGCACGGAAGGAAAATCTACTTATCATTCTTCTTGTACATTTTAATGTGCTAAATTAATTTTAACATTTTAATTAAAATTTTAGTGAATTACGTGCAACTGAACTGAAATCATCTTCAGTGCTTTCGGTAGCCTGTGTGGTGTCATCATCATTAGCCTGTGTGGTGTCATCATCATTAGCCTGTGTGGTGTCATCATCATTAGCCTGTGTGGTGTCATCATCATCAGTCTGTGTGGTGTCATCATCATTAGCCTGTGTGGTGTCATCATCATTAGCCTGTGTGGTGTCATCATCATCAGTCTGTGTGGTGTCATCATCATCAGTCTGTGTGGTGTCATCATCATTAGCCTGTGTGGTGTCATCATCATTAGCCTGTGTGGTGTCATCATCATCAGTCTGTGTGGTGTCATCATCATCAGTCTGTGTGGTGTCATCATCATCAGTCTGTGTGGTGTCGGATACGATTATAGCGATCTCAGTACGCCAGGGAAGGAGCTGGAGAGAAGGTCTCATCTTTTTGAAATTGTTCGATGTCTAAATAAGATGGTCTCTCGACCAATCTAAACTAGACTAGACTAGTCTACACTTGACTAGACTAGACTAGACTAAATATCATCATCATCATTATATGCCATGCCATGTGTCGTAGGCGATCATGTCCTTCCATAATTTTCTGTCTACAGTGTATCCCATCAGTTCTGTTGTTGACTGTTTTCCCTGCCATGACACCAAGCTATCTAGTATCTTCTCTCTTTGTCGTCCGCGATCTCTCTTACTCTGTATTATGCCAGTTGTAACCAAATATTCAAATTTTCCTCTTATCATGATACGCCAGAAAAATGTTGATTGTTTCATTCTAATGTTTTTAGGACCTCTTTTTTGTGCTGTCTTCTTTGAGAATATCCTCGTTGGTCTTTTGAACTGTTCAGGGAACTTTCAACATTCTTCTGAGGAACCCCATCTCTGTGGCCTCTAATCGTCATTTCATTTGCTTTTATATACTTTATACAAGCGACCCCACATAGTATTTAATATTTGCTATATTTAATATCTGTCATTATCTCTTTTCATTTATTTCTCTACTGTCTGATATAGATTTAATATGTAGATCGAAATTAGAAAACCAGTAAGATATCATCATCATATTCATGTACATGCCTGCTGGCGTAGGTGATCATGTCTCTCCACAACTTTCGATCTCGACAGCTATTTATCATTTCTGTTGTTACCTTCTGCCAAGCCATTCTCTTAAGCTGTCTGGTATCTTTTCGCTTTGCTTCCCTCTATCTCCTTGTCCTTCAATTTTCCCAGTTGTCACTATATATTCCAACTCTTCCCTTCTCATGACGTGGCCAAAAAAAAATGATAATTTTTGTTGTCCCTAATATTGGAAATTAGCTCTCCTTTTTGCTGTGGCTTATTTTTCCCAACGTTTTCATTACTCTTCTTAGCTGTCCATGATATTCTGAACATTCTTCTGTAAAAGAACATTTCTACAGCCTCCAGTGATTTTCTTGTCTGTTTTCCGATTGTCTATGATTTACATCCATATGTTAAGACTGGCTCTATATAACATTTAAGAACAGTCTGATATACAAATAGAAAATTAGTAACATATAGAAGGTTCATCGTTCGTTATTGACAGACGTGGTTTCACTATATTTCTGACAAACATAAACAAGATGATCAGTCGCATATTGTTGAGTGCATACGTGCTGCTGCAGCTGGCTGGTTAGACACACATTTAACTTGTCCTTGCGACTTTTGTTATTATTTGGTTGGTGCGGCATTCCAGTGTTGTCTCAAGACAAGTACGCTAGTTAGGAAGACATGCTGATGGTCTGTCAGTTTATTTAGACAGACATTTCGATAATCGACAAGTTAGACAGACATGACGATAGTTGACAAGTTAGACAGACAAGACGATAATCTCTGTGCACGTAACATAACATCTAATCTAACATCTTTGCGCTTGTAACATCTACTTAGTCCACTTTTGTGTGCCTGCAACATCCAGTTAGTCCACTTTTGTGTGCCTGCAACATCCAGTTAGTCCACTTTTGTGTGCCTGCAACATCCAGTTAGTCCACTTTTGTGTGCCTGCAACATCCAGTTAGTCCACTTTTGTGTGCCTGCAACATCCAGTTAGTCCACTTTTGTGTGCCTGCAACATCCAGTTAGTCCACTTTTGTGTGCCTGCAACATCCAGTTAGTCCACTTTTGTGTGCCTGCAACATCCAGTTAGTCCACTTTTGTGTGCCTGCAACATCCAGTTAGTTCAAAATCGTTATGCCTGTAACATCTAGTTAGTCCACTTGTGTTTGATTGCAACCTTCAGTTATTCCGCCATCTTTGTGCCCCCCAAAATCCAGTAAGTCCAACATCTGTATGCCCCCAATATCCAGGTAGTCCAACATCTTTATGCCTGTAACATCCAGGTAGTCCAACATCTTTATGCCTGTAACATCTAGTTATTCCACTGTTGTATGCTTGCAACATCCAGTTAGTCCAACATCGTTATGCCCCCAAACATCCAGTTAGTCCAACATCTTTATGCCCCCAACATCCAGTTAGTCCAACATCTTTATGCCCCAATATCCAGGTAGTCCAACATCTTTATGCCCCCAACATCCAGTTAGTCCAACATCCTTATGCCCCCAATATCCAAGTAGTCCAACATCTTTATGCCCCCAATATCCAGATAGTCCAACATCTTTTTGCCCCCAATATCCAGGTAGTCCAACATCTTTTTGCCCCCAACATCCAGTTAGTCCAACATCTTTATACCCCGCAACATCCAGTTAGTCCAACATCTTTATGCCCCCAACATCCAGTCAGTTCAACATCTTTATGCCCCGAACATCCAGTAAGTCCAACATCTCCATGCCCCCAATATCCGGGTAGTCCAACATCTTCATACCCCAAACATCCAGTTAGACCATCATCTTTATGCCCCCAACATCCAGTTAGCCCAACATCTTTATGCCCCCAGCATCCAGTTAGCCCAACATCTTTATGCCCCCAACATCCAGTTAGCCCACCATCTTTATGCCCCCAACATCCAGTTAGCCCACCATCTTTATGCCCCCAACATCCAGTTAGCCCAACATCTATGTAGCCCGTATTGGGCTATTCGTATATCCCCGTTTCAGTATATTGGACTTTGCCTGCAACACCTCTTTGTTGAAGACTTTCGCCCGCCCCTTGTCTGTACACAGATCTTTGCTCTCAATGTTGCTATGCCCCCAAAACATCAGTACCTCACAAAGAGAGCATTGCTCAGAAACCTAAGAGTGATGTTGAGTACCTCACAAAGAAAGCATTGCATAGAAACCTAAGTGGTGCACAGCTTTCACATCTATACACAGCCATGAGATGTACCACCCATGTACCATTTCACCGCAGTATTTTTGCATTGCTCTACATCGTCACAGCGGGAGGTAAACACATCAGCACCTCCACATCCCATTTCCCCAACCGTATACCTACCATTCCCTCCGCATCCCATCCCCAAAAACGTTATGCCCACCAGTACCTCCACATCCCATTTCTTCAGCACTCAAGTCCACTAGTACCTCTTCTACCCATTACACCTAAGTCTACCAACACCTAAGTCCACCAACGTCCAAGTCCACCAACACCTAAGTCCTTCAACGTCTACGTCCACCAATGTCTATGTCCACCAACACGTAAGTCCACCAATACAAAAGTTTACCAACACCTCCACAAACCATTACTCCAATACCTAAGCCCATCAGTACCTCCACAAACCATTACTCCAATACCTAAGCCCATCAGTAACGCCACAAACCATTACCCCAATACCTAAGCCTATCAGTACCTCCACAAACCATTACTCCAATACCTAAGCCCATCAGTACCTCCACAAACCATTACTCCAATACCTAAGCCCATCAGTACCTCCACAAACCATTACTCCAATACCTAAGCCCATCAGTACCTCCACAAACCATTACCCCAATATCTAAGCCGATCAGTACCTCCACAAACCATTACTCCAATATCTAAGCCCATCAGTACCTCCACAAACCATTACTCCAATACCTAAGCCCATGAGTACCTCCACATCCTATTACACCAATACCTAGGTCTACCTGCACCCTCACAAACCATTACTCCAATATCTAAGCCCATCAGTACCTCCACATCCTATTACACCAATACCTAGGTCTACCTGCACCCTCACAAACCATTACTCCAATATCTAAGCCCATCAGTACCTCCACAAACCATTACTCCAATATCTAAGCCCATCAGTACCTCCACATCCTATTACACCAATACCTAGGTCTACCAGCACCCCCACAAACCATTACTCCAATATCTAAGCCCATGAGTACCTCCACATCCTATTACACCAATACCTAGGTCTACCTGCACCCCCACAAACCATTACTCCAATACCTAAGCCCATCAGTACCTCCACAAACCATTACTCCAATAGCTAAGCCCATCAGTACCTCCACATCCTATTACACCAACACCTAAGTCTACCTGCACCCCCACAAACCATTACCCCAATACCTAAGCCCATCAGTACCTCCACAAACCATTACTCCAATAGCTAAGCCCATCAGTACCTCCACATCCTATTACACCAATACCTAGGTCTACCAGCACCCCCACAAACCATTACTCCAATAGCTAAGCCCATCAGTACCTCCACATCCTATTACACCAATACCTTGGTCTACCAGCACCCCCACAAACCATTACTCCAATAGCTAAGCCCATCAGTACCTCCACATCCTATTACACCAATACCTAGGTCTACCTGCACCCCCCACAAACCATTACCCCAATACCTAAGCCCATCAGTACCTCCACAAACCATTACTCCAATACCTAAGCCCATCAGTACCTCCACAAACCATTACCCCAATACCTAAGCCCATCAGTACCTCCACATCCTATTACACCAATACCTAGGTCTACCTGCACCCCCCACAAACCATTACCCCAATACCTAAGCCCATCAGTACCTCCACAAACCATTACTCCAATACCTAAGCCCATCAGTACCCCCACAAACCATTACCCAATACCTAAGCCCATCAGTACCTCCGCAAACCATTACCCCAATACATAAGCCCATCAGTACCTCCACATCCTTCTACCCCAACCTCTCATTATCCCAGAATACCACAATCCCACCTTCTCGGACCGCACGAGCCCACCGCTCCTATTCAGCAGTAACGCCCCTGACGTAGACCCCAACACAGCAACTCTAATACTTCTATGTCCTAATCTAAGGCTTTGAAAATAATTAGGTTTCCAGTTTATTTTTTCCATCGCGGGCCGCAGATGTCCGGACATCACGAGATTGGCCGCTTTGTTTTGGGAGACCGACCTGTAAGCGAAGTTACGTTGATGGAGAACATTGAGGCGTTGGTGCTTTTAGAGTTAGGGTGGGCGGGTGCTTATTTGATGAATTGTGTTGAATTAGTTGCTGAGTGTTGTATGGAGGGGAGATGACGTAATGTTAAGGGGGAGTTGAGGTTCTCGGGAGTGGGTGTGAGGGTTGGGGGAGAAAGGAAAGGGGGGGGGGGGAGATTCTGTGAAGTTTTATTAAATGAGTTGGTGAGTTTCGTGGTCAATGTGTTGGTGAGTTTGTTGGTCAATGTGTTGGTGAGTTTGTTGGTCAATGTGTTGGTGAGTTTCGTGGTCAATATGTTGGTGAGTTTGTTGGTCAATGTGTTGGTGAGTTTGTTGGTCAATGTGTTGGTGAGTTTGTTGGTCAATGTGTTGGTGAGTTTGTTGGTCAATGTGTTGGTGAGTTTGTTGGTCAATGTGTTGGTGAGTGTGTTGGTGAGTTTGTTGGTGAGTTTGTTGGTCAGTGTGTTGGTGAGTGTGTTGGTGAGTGTGTTGGTGAGTGTGTTGGTCAGTGTGTTGGTGAGTGTGTTGGTTGGTGAGTGTGTTGGTTGGTGAGTGTGTTGGATGGTGAGTGTGTTGGATGGTGTGTGTGTTGGTGAGTGTGTTGGTTAGTGAGTGTGTTGGTTGGTGTGTGTGTTGGATGGTGAGTGTGTTGGTGCGTGTATCGGTGAGTGTGTTGGTGCGTGTATCGGTGAGTGTGTTGGTGCGCGTATCGGTGACTGTGTTGGTGCGCGTATCGGTGAGTGTGTTGGTGAATTTAAATTAAATTGGTGTGTTGATTAAGGAGTAATGAGTAAATAGATTATTTGTGAAGATTTGTTGGCGGGATGTTGAAGTTTGGTAGTGTGTTTCTGAATTTTGATGTTTTGTAAGTGTGTTTCTGAATTTTAATGTTTGGTAAGTGTGTTTCTTCATTTTTTTATGCTTGGTCAGTGTGTTTCTGAATTTTGATGTTTAGTAAGTGTGTTTCTGAATTTTGAAGTTATGTGGGTGAGTTTATAAATATCTAAAATTGATAAGTAAATGGATTTCTGAATTCTGAGGTTTGATAAGTGGGTTTCTGAATTATGAGGGTTGTGGTTTTCTAGAATTTAAGGTTTCATACTGATGACTGCTATTTTTTTTTCCTTAGTTAATTGTTTAGGTTCAATTAGTTGATTAATTTTGTAATTTTTCTTTTGAGAATTTACGAATTTGTAGGTTTTGGGTAAAGTTTTGTGATCATTGTCGGTTTGGCGAGTGTGCTGTTGAATGAGTTGATATCTTTGAGGTTTTGTTTGTTTTAGTATTGTTGTGCACGTTGTGGTTTCTCATCAAATTGTTTTTGCGGTTAAAATAGCATCATTGTTAAAGTGGTGTTATAGTTGAAGTGGTGTTACAGTTAAAGTGGTGTTATAGTTAAAGTGGTGTTATAGTTGAAGTGGTGTTATAGTTAAAGTGGTGTTATAGTTAAAGTGGTGTTATAGTTGAAGTGGTGTTATAGTTGAGTGGTGTTATAGTTGAAGTGGTGTTATTGTTGAAGTGGTGTTATAGTTGAAGTGGTGTTATTGTTGAAGTGGTGTTATTGTTGAAGTGGTGTTATTGTTGAAGTGGTGTTATTGTTGAAGCGGTGCTATAGTTGAAGTGGTGTTATTGTTGAAGTGGTGTTATTGTTGAAGTGGTGTTATAGTTGAAGTGGTGTTATTGTTGAAGCGGTGTTATTGTTTAAGTGGTGTTATAGTTGAAGTGGTGTTATAGTTGAAGTGGTGTTATAGTTGAAGTGGTGTTATAATTGAAGTGGTACTATAGTAGAAGTGGTGTTATAGTTGAATTGGTGTTATTGTTGAAGTGGTATTATAGTAGAAGTGGTGTTATAGTTGAATTGGTGTTATTGTTGAAGTGGTGTTATAATTGAAGTGGTACTATAGTAGAAGTGGTACTATAGTTGAAGTGGTGTTATAGTAGAAGTGGTACTATAGTTAAAGTGGTGTTATAGTAGAAGTGGTCCTATAGTTGAAGTGGTGTTATAGTAGAAGTGGTACTATAGTTAAAGTGGTGTTATAGTAGAAGTGGTACTATAGTTAAAGTGGTGTTACAGTAGAAGTGGTACTATTGTTGAAGTGGTGTTACAGTAGAAGTGGTACTATAGTTAAAGTGGTGTTATAGTAGAAGTGGTACTATAGTTAAAGTGGTGTTATAGTAGAAGTGGTACTATAGTTAAAGTGGTGTTATAGTAGAAGTGGTACTAAAGTTGAAGTGGTGTTATAGTAGAAGTGGTACTATAGTTGAAGTGGTGTTATAGTAGAAGTGGTACTATAGTTAAAGTGGTGTTATAGTAGAAGTGGTACTATAGTTGAAGTTTTGTTATAGTAGAAGTGGTACTATAGTTGAAGTGGTGTTATAGTAGAAGTGGTACTATAGTTGAAGTGGTGTTATAGTAAAAGTGGCGTTATAATTGAAGTGTTATTATAGTTGAAGTGGTACTATAGTTTAAGTGGTACTATAGTTGAAGTGGTACTATAGTTAAAGTGGTGTTATAATTGAAGTGGTACTATAGTTAAAGTGGTACTATAGTTAAAGTGGTGTTATAATCGAAGTTGTACTATAGTTAAAGTGGTGTTATAATTGAAGTGGTACTATAGTTGTAGTGGTACTACATGAAGGCGCAGATCCTTCTCAGTTGTACAGCTGCATGTATGCTAGTGTGCTGTTTATGGATGGAAGTAGTTGGAGTAACATGCTCGGTCGGTTTTTGTAAATAGGGATAGTGTTGTAGCAGGTGATCTACTGTCTCAGATTGTTGGCGACGGTGTCTGCAGATTGGATCATGTTGTGTTTTTATTCTGCTCAGGTGTTGATTGTTAGGAGCATGGCCTGTTGTCAGCTGGAATATCAGGCTTTGATCCCTTCGTCTGAGCTCCCCCATAGGGTCGAGGGGGGTCTGGTTTTGTTTGATATCTGTAGAGTAGGTGTCCAGTCTTAGCTGAAGCCCACATATTTAACCATTCCTCGTGGTAGTTGTTTCTCAAAATTTGCTTGCATGTTTTGAGGCTAACTTGAACAGGAAGCTGTGGTAGAGATGCTCCCAGTTTAGCCAACCTATCCGCTCTCTCATTCCCTGCAATGCCGATGTGACCAGGGATCCATTGTAGGGTTACAGCCACGCCATAGGTAATGGAGAGTTGGTTGGATATAGATCTTATATTGGAAACCTCGGATGTTAGTCCGCTTTCAATTGCTTCGAGTGCTGATTTTGAATCCGAGAAAACATATATATATCTTCCAGTGCGATGGTGTCACATTCAAAGTCTACAAATATCCTTCTGAGTGCTCTCTCTATAGCTATAATTTCTGCAGAGTAATTGGAGCAGTATTCTCGGCATTAACCGTAAATTTGGGGGTAGTCGTCTGGGTGAGAGTAGAGATACTTGACAACAGCACCGTAACCAACATTTAGGCGTGGGTACTGGTCAATGGTTTCCAGTGCTATGGCTTTGAGTATGAAAAGTCAACAACAGAAATGATACGATGTACTGTGGATCGAGAATTATGGAAGCATGATCGCCTACGCCGACTGGTATGACACGTGATGATGATGAATTGTTGTTTAATTTATCTGAGAATTGTTGACGTTGTGACGACATCTGGCAACATTAGAAGCGTGTAAGATGTCCGTCTGTTTTGAGATAAAACAAACATTTCTGATGGTCCCCATCGCTGTTGTTGACTTGGACGCAATTCAGGCACATTTTGTGTCTGCCTACAAGTCCACTTCTCGTCTGTCTCTCAGCCCATTCGCCATCTCTGTCTCTCAGTCCACTCGTCATCTCTGTCTCTCAGTCCACTCGTCATCTTTGTCTCTCAGTCCACTCGTCATCTCTGTCTCTCAGTCCACTCGTCATCTCTGTCTCTCAGTCCACTCGTCATCTCTGTCTCTCAGTCCACTCGTCATCTCTGTCTCTCAGTCCACTCGCCATTTTTGTCTCTCAGTCCACTCGTCATCTCTGTCTCTCAGTCCATAACGCCTATGATTCTCGGTCCATTTCTCCCATTAGTCAATTTCACATCTCTATCATTCAGTCCATTTCGCTTCCTCTCTCTTATCTCCCAGTCTATTTCGTCTCTCTATCTCCCTGTCTAAATCGTCTCTCTATCTCCCAGACGATTTCGTTTCTCTATCTCCCAGTCTATTTCGCCTCTGTATCTCCCAGTCTATTTCGTCTCTCTATTTCCCAGTCTATTTCGTCTCTCTATCTCCCAGTCTATTTCGTCTCTCTATCTCCCAGTCTATTTCGTCTCTCTATATCCCAGGCTATTTCGTCTCTCCATCTCCCAGTCTATTTCGTCTCTCTATCTCCCAGACGATTTCGTCTGTCTATTTCCCAGTCTATTTCGTCTCTCTATCTCCCAGACGATTTCGACTCTCTATCTCCTAGTCTATTTCGTCTCTCTATCTCCCAGTCTATTTCGTCTCTCTATCTCACAGTCTATTTCGTCTCTCTATCTCCCAGTCTATTTCGTCTCTCTATCTCCCAGTGTATTTCGTCTTTCTATTTCCCAGTCTATTTCGTCTCTCTATCTCCCAGTCTATTTCGTCTCTCTATCTCCCAGTCTATTTCGTCTCTCCATCTCCCAGTCTACTTCGTCTCTCTATCTCCCAGTGTATTTCGTCTCTCTATTTCCCAGTCTATTTCGACTCTCTATCTCCCAGTCTATTTCGACTCTCTATCTCCTAGTCTATTTCGTCTCTCTATCTCCCAGTCTATTTCGTCTCTCTATCTCCCAGTCTATTTCGTCTCTCTATCTCCCAGTCTATTTCGTCTCTCTATCTCCCAGTCTAATTCGTCTCTCTATCTCCCAGTCTATTTCGTCTCACGATCTCCCAATCTATTTCGTCTCTCTATCTCTCGGTCCGTTTCGCCTCACTATATCTCGGTCCGTTTGGCCTCACTATATCTCGGTCCGTTTCGCCTCACTATATCTCGGTCCGTTTCGCCTCACTATATCTCGGTCCGTTTCGCCTCACTATATCTCGGTCCGTTTCGCCTCACTATATCTCGGTCCGTTTCGCCTCACTATATCTCGGTCCGTTTCGCCTCACTATCTCTCGGTCCGTTTCGCCTCACTATCTCTCAGTCCGTTTCGCCTCACTATCTCTCTGTCCGTTTCGCATCACTATCTCTCTGTCCGTTTCGCCTCACTATATCTCGGTCCGTTTTGTCAGATAGAGATATCTCTTAGTCTATTTCGCCTCTCTATCTCCCAGTCTATTTCGCCTCTCTATCTCCCTGTCTAATTCGTCTCTCTATCTCCCAGTCTATTTCGTCTCTCTATTTCCCAGTCTATTTCGCCTCTCTATCTCCCTGTCTATTTCGTCTCTCTATCTCCCAGTCTATTTCGTCGCTCTATTTCCCAGTCTATTTCGTCTCTCTATCTTCCGGTCTATTTCGTCTCTCTATCTTCCAGTCTATTTAGTCTCTCTATCTCTCGGTCCGTTTCTCCCCGTAGTCCATTTTGTCTCTCTATCTCTCAGGTCATTCCTCCCCTCTGTCTCTCATATATTGCTTCTCTACTCTCAGCCTAATTCTTGTTGTTGTGTCTGAGCTCATTTCTCAGTCCATCCCGCCACTATGTCTCTTTCATTCCTGACCATCCATTCACACTCATTTCCTACCTCTTTCTCTGCCATTCTTTTACATGTAACTGTCCATCTTTCCACACCTCTCTCTCAACTTTCTATCCTTTCCTCTTTCTTCCGTCTCTCCGTTCTTCTCTCTCTCTTACCTTCCTCTTCCAATCCATATCTAAATATCTCTCCTTCTCTCTCTCTCTATTTATATATATCTACATATGTGTGCACAAGCTACCGCCACCCCTACCACAGGCACACAGGTAATCTCATCAATATCTCCCATAGTGCCCCAAAGAGACACGATAATAGGACATCTCTAGTATAAAGACCTGTGAGGACTGGCCCTCGGGGAGCCGTAGAGACATTAAGAAGGATGAACAAACCTGACATCCGCCTTTCTAAGATGGGCAGTAAAAGTAGCAGTTGATACACAGATCACGGTGGAAACACGGGCAGCCGCAATGAGATAAAGAAAATGAGATAATATTCAGAAATACGTCATCCTGGTAGATGTCTCTTATTTTATCACGTCAGCTTCTCTCGTGAGATCGGTGATCAGTGTCAGAGTTATCATATCATACAACTACATCAATGTTATTCCCTACGGTTGTATGTTATTCTGAGTCTTCTTTTATATATTCACATCAGTCTCATCATCATCATCATTGAGTGTCATCTCCGCATCGAAGGTTGGCTACTACCATGGAGCGCAATTCCGCCCCGTCTCTTGCTTTGATGGTGCAGGTTGTCATAGGTTGAACATTCTTTTACAAAAAAAAAAAAAAAAAAAAAAAAAAAAAAAAAAAAAGTAAAAGATGATACAGTAACAGCTTTACGTAGGTGAGAAACAAAACAAAAGTAGAACGACGTTTTAGACAAAATGCCTTCAGCAAGAACAACAGACAACAGCAAAATATATAAGGATATACACAGAAATCAAACTACATGTCGGTAATAAGTTGGACCATAAGAAAAATAATCTCTTTACTAATGTCCCTGTTTCTGCATCATATAGGAATGTTGAGAAGATATTACATTTTGCTATTCTTAGTTTTATAAAAAAAATTAAGTTCTGCCATCATTCTAGTCCTCTCGTGGAGCCGCCACCATGGTAAGACAATTTATGTTCTTTCTTTGATATCCGCACATTTGTCCAACTTTGATGTAACTGGATCCAAGATGTTCTCCATTTGCTTCCATCTTCTCAGAGAGAAGTACATCTGTGTCTTAAATCTTCTTGTTTGAACTATCCCATAAGTTTAAATGTTATGTAGAACCAGTCTTAACATGTAGATGTGAATCATGGACAATAGGACAACAGAAAAGAAAATCACTGGAGTCTGTAGAAATGTGGTTTTACAGAAAAATGTTGAGAATACCATGGACAGCTAAGAAGAGTAATAAAGATATTCTGAGAGAGATCAAAGCAAAAAGAGAGCTAATTTCCAATATTAGAAAGAAATCATCATTTTTTTGGCCATGTAATGAGAAGAGAACAACTGGAATATATTGTAACAACTGGAAAAATTGAGGGACGAAGAGACAGAGGGAAGCAAAGAGAAAAAATACCAGCCAGCTTAAGAGAATGGTTTGGCAGAAGGTCGACAACAGAAATGATAAATAACTGTCGAGATCGAAAGTTGTGGAGAGACATGATCACCTACGCCAGAAGGGCCCGATACTTGATGATGATACCATAAGTCTGCTTACAGTAGAAGAGCAACAGTAACAATGGTACGGGCATGTTACAGGATCTAGAGATCTTACATCAATTCCTCAGAGCAGTCAAAGGCAAAAGAAGGCAAGGCAGACAGAGAAAGCGGTGGGGAGACACCATTAGAGAATGAGCGGATAGGATTAATCTTCGTCAACTCGCAGGCATCAGCTTTTGTTTGTGAGATTTGGAGGGACATTCAGATGACGTCATCAAGAGTGCCCCAACGGCCTCCAAGGTTACAGGTTTAACGATGATGGTTCCATAGCGACAGAGAGAGCGGGGACCGAGCGAGTCAAGCCATCATCATTGGGTGCCGTCTCCGCATCGAAGGTTGGCTACCATGGAGCGCCATTCCACTCTGTCTCTTGCTTTGATGGTGCAGGTTGTCATGGGTTGACTTGTCCATCTTTTGATGATACTCGTCCATGTTAGTCTTGGTCTACCTCTGCCTCTTTTACCTTGTATTTTCCCTTCCAATATTACTTGTAGTATGCTGTTGTATCTTTTAATATGCCCCAAAATTTGCATTTGTCTTGTTCTAATTGTGTTTAGTAGTTCTCTTTTCATTTTTAGTTGTTTTAAAACTTCATAGTCTATTTTATTTTCTTTCCATCCAATTCTACCTATTCTTCTATAAATCCACATTTCAAAGGCTTCAATTTTCTATTCTGTTTTCTTGTCTAATGTCCATGTTTCTGCACCATACAGGAATATTGCGAAGATGTAACATTTTGCTATTCTTAGTTTTAGCCCTGCTGTTATTTGTTTGCATGTTTGTTTACTCTAAAGAAAGTCATCATCGCTCACTAAATAAGTTTGGGTTCGAATCACAGTGGCATTTTTTAAAAATGTCTTTCTACATTTTTCTATCAAAGGTGAAATTGAAAAAAAAAAAAATAAAATAAACTTTCACCCGAACACCTTGATGCGACTACACTGTGCATGCGGTCTTTTAAATCTCTGCAACAGATACCGCCGGCAGATCCTGAAGACTTGATAACTGTCACAATATCACGAGTAGCTTCTTGTGCCTTGATCAGTCAACTGGGCACGACGAACAGACATAACTTTTCTGTTCCAGTTTTTGTTTCATCTCTTGCTGCTGTCTGTGATTTGACGAAATCGAGACCCGTCCATTCCTTCTTGTCTTCATTTCAGCGATGTGTTTACCTTCCATCTTTCCCATATGACAGTTGAATGCAGGAATGGTTTTTGTTAGACCCCATAACCGTGACATAAAGCCGTATCACATCGTCATAATGATATCATCGTATTCACCCATTTCCTTTCCGATTCTGTACAGGGCCTATTTGTTGTAACATTATTTACAAATGAGATGGCTAATATTTTATGTAAACATCTCACCTCGAGCTCTTGAATTTGCTGCAATAATCATGTTGTTATGGTTCATGTTGCACAAACATATTGAAATAAGGACGTGTCGAGTGATTCAATCATTCTAATTTGTTATCCGAACGTTATGCTCCTATAACGTAATAACTTTCTTTTATAATTACCTATTACATTATTTGATTGTGGCTTTTATCTCATCGGAAATAAAATAGATAACTTAATAATCGTCATTGCACTTATAATAATTTAGCAATAAAATCAGTAAAAAAAAATACACAATGCGAAATTCGGCAGGGGCTCATTACTTCCAGAGCAGAGATGCACAAACTCATCATTGAACTCTATAAGAGAATAAGAAATCAACTCAGTCGATTAATTATTGGCGCACCGTTTGGGAAAACACAAAAAAAATGTCGATGCTATGGTAAAGCTCATGCGGAAAGAGGAAGGTAGACAAGTAGAACGTGTTGGTAACAGCTTTAGAAAAAACCATTTACAAACCTAAACGTTGTTGTACTTTCGTTTGTTTTTAAATCTTGTATCGTTCTTACGTTTTTTTTAAAATCTTGTATCGTTCTTACGTTTTTTTTTAAATCTTGTATCGTTCTTACGTTTTTTATAAATTCTGTATCGCTCTTACGTTTTTTTTTTAAATCTTGTATCGTTATTACGTTTTTTTACAAAAATCTTGTATCGTTATTACGTTTTTTTAAAAATCTTGTATCGTTCTTACGTTTTTTTTAAAAAATCTTGTATCGTTATTACGTTTTTTTTTTAAATCTTGTATAGTTCTTACGTTTTTTAGAATCTTGTATCGTGCTTACGTCCTGATAGAGGGAAGCAACGAGAAAAGATACCAGACAGCTTAAGAGAATGGGTTGGTAGAAGGTCAACAACAGAAATGATAAATAACTGTCGGGATCGAAAGTTGTGGAGAGACATGATCACCTACGCCAGCTGGTATGGTACTTGATGATGATTGTGCTTACGTTTTTTAAATCATGTATAGGTTCTTTGACAGTTGAGAGTTCCCTGGACAGCTAAGAAGACAAACATGGACATTCTCAAAAAGGTCAACACATAAAGAGAGCTCCTAAAAAAGAACATAAGAAAGAAACAATCGAAATTTCTCAGGCATTTTATCACAAGAAGAACGCTGGAATACTTGATTGTAATGAGCAAAATATAAGGAATATGAGATCGCGAGAGAGAAGAGAGAAGCTAATAGATAGCTAGATGTCGTGGTTCGGTCACAGCCAACAAGAGAATCGGTACAATGCATTGAGGACAGGGAATTGTGAAACGACATGGTCAACCGGTGTGGCACGTGATGATGATCGTTCTGTTAGTAAAGTTGTCTCTACATACATATGTTGTCATACATACACATAATGTGTGTTGGCCTCGTTATGTCTGACGCTGGTGGCATCTCCAATTCTTTCTGTCCGAGATTTTGTTGAGTCTGCCATCTTTCTTTCATTATGATAACCCTAGAAGATATTCCTCACTTAACTCTTTCCGTACGTTATTGAGTTATTTGCGGGTCATCATCATTGCACTCCAAACATGTCCATAGGTGCTCAGATCCCCTCCTCAGCATTTCCCTCAGTGTCCAGAGACTGACGACTCCAGTTCTATGTTGGTTGATAAGTCTTCTTACACGGCCACTAAGTTTCTCATTTCTGGCTGTGCCCATCTTAACTCCCATTTCCATCATCCAAAGAAGTGACGTGGATCTGTGTTTGTCGAAGTCCTGTGCTCTTCCCACATCTCGGAGGGCATTGATGATGTCCCCCCGATCCATTGGTTGCCCGTCCTCAACGACAGCACAGCTAGTCAACCTGTCCGCTCTTTCATCTCCGTAGGTTCCGACGCATAGTACGTCACTCTCAATTTGATTAGTGTGAACCGTCTTCACACGATATTCTTTTTTACATGTTTTGTATCATCTTGGTTTTGGTGAAATATAATACATTGTTCAATTATCTAAAAATTCACAAATAATCTGTAACATGTTAGATAAATAGAAATATGTCGATTGATTCTTAAAACATGGAAAACGTCCGTCTCTGACATCTGTTCCGTTGCGTCGATTGAAAAGCTTCGGTGCGGAAAGAGTTAATCTTCCTCATCTTCTTCCTGTCTCCAAATTTTCTTGTTCCATTTAGTTCCTTCTCATTACGCGTCCAAAGAAGTGTTATTTCAGTAAGGTTTCCGTGAGTTTAAAGACATTTTTTTAAAAAAGAAAAGAAGAGCCCATTTGCGACACGTAGCTTACATCATAGTCCGGCTTGTTGCAGGAGCTACTGAGTTAAGTGCCCTGTGCACACTGTGAGCTGTGCGTTTCATCTGTTTTGATCGTGTTTCGATATTCCGATTGTTTACGATGAATGATGATATCGTACAATGGAGAACAGATGGCTGTGTTCACTTTCTGTGCGATTTCGCCTTATGCCTTTTGGCGTGTGCTGAGACTGCTATTATGGGGACTACAGCTAACTTTCTTTGTTTGGAAGATGAAATAGTAATTCGGATGATTCCACTGGCACGGACGGTTGAACAATTATGGATTTTAATTCGTTTGCAGTGATACTGGGGCCTTCCATAACCATAATTTACATGGAATATGGTTTTAGCGTCCAAATTTGTGTATAGACCGTCGGCGCATTATTTTTGCGATAATGTGATCAGTGTTGCGCCTGTGCTTCATTTCCTTCCTAAAAAATTCCGGTACCTACTTTAAGGCTGGATCAATCTGGTACAGTCGATCAGAATCGAATATTGACCTTTTTTCCACGGTGGTCCATCTCAATAACCACTGAGCTGCCACGGCTTCCCTTTAATGGCAGTGAAGACAAGAAACAGAGCCAGTCGTGGCATGTGGAAGCTGGTTGGCCTTTGCCTTTTTGCCTTCTTGATTCATTGACCTTCAGAGATTGTCCTCTTGGTTATATTAGACGACAATTTGTGTTATAAAATTGTATTGAAGACTACTTTATTTTAAGTAATTATTCCAAACTAATGTAAATGAGTCTTGGTCAAAAGGGATAACAGACAAGAAAAAAGTTGGAGGCCACAGTGATGTTGTTTTACCGAAGAGTGTTTAGAATACCGTGGGCAGTTTAATTTGGACTTTCTAAGCGATGTCGGCCAATACAAAAATAAAGCTATCTTCCAACATCACAAGGGAACTACAATAATTTTCAGGCTGTCATGTCACGAGAAGGGAACAACTGGAGTATGTTGTGACAATTGGGATAACTGAGGGAACAACTGGAGTAGGTTGTGACAATTGGAATAACTGAGGGAACAACTGGAGTAGGTTGTGACAATTGGAATAACTGAGGGAACAACTGGAGTAGGTTGTGACAATTGGAATAACTGAGGGAACAACTGGAGTAGGTTGTGACAATTGGAATAACTGAGGGAACAACTGGAGTAGGTTGTGACAATTGTAATAACTGAGGGAACAACTGGAGTAGGTTGTGACAATTGGAATAACTGAGGGAACAACTGGAGTAGGTTGTGACAATTGGGATAAATGAGTTAAGAAGAGGTAGAGAAAAATCAGAAGGAAAAGATTCCAGACAGTTTAAGAGACTTGTTTCTTAGGAAATTAATAACGTTCACTAGAACAGTCAGAACGATCAGGATGGTCATTTGATGGTTGCTGGGACGGGGGTTGAACAGATATGAGGTGAGCAGGAGAGAAAGGAAGGGAGGGAGGGAGGGAGGGGAGGGAGGGAAGGGAGGGAAGGGAGGAAGGAAGGGAGGAAGGAAGGAAGGAAAGGAAGGAAGGAAGGAAGGAAGGAAGGAAGGAAGGAAGGAAGGAAGGAAGGAAGGAAGGAAGGAAGGAAGGAAGGAAGGAAGGAAGGAAGGAAGGAAGGAAGGAAGGAAGGAAGGAGGAGGAGGAAGGAGGAAGGAGGGAGGGAGGGAGGGAGGGAGGAAGGGAGGGAGGGAGGGAGGGAGGGAGGGAGGGAGGGAGGAAGGAAGGAAGGAAGGAAGGAAGGAAGGAAGGAAGGAAGGAGGGAAAAAAGAAAGAAAGAAAGAAGGAAAGAAAAAATAAGGAAGGAAAGAAATCTCGACTTCTTACTCCATTGCCACTTCATATCTCTTTCTAAACGTTCTAATGACCTCTCGTATGTTCGCTTAGCCTCTGTTATTACCTTTCATAGACCCCGTCTTTATAGAAATGTTTAGAACCGCTCTTCATTGTTTAACAGAACACTTGTGGCATCTCTTATGTGTGTGTTTTTATTTCGCTGTACATCTGTCTTGCACTATTTTGACTGCTATTATTTTTGTGGTCTTTTTTTATACTTATAGTCTATTTGTTAGATTTGTGGTCTATTTTTTTTTTTTTTTAGATCTGTTGTTTATTTTCATAGTGCTTACCCCGCGTCTGAAAGCTTTTAAGCCGAAACGTTGGTTGGTTTAGTCTTACCTTATTTGACAAAATCATTTTTTTTTAGTTCTTTGATTGTGTAGCCAACGCTGTGTCACAGTAGTACGTTCATTCTCATTACGGCTAAACAATTAGTATATATCATTGGTTAAAAACCATTATCTAATATCTGTCATTGGTTAAAAACCATTATCTAATATCTGTCATTGGTTAAACCATTACCTAATATCTGTCATTGGTTAAACCAATATCTAATATCTGTCATTTGTTAAACCATTATCTAATATCTGTCATTGGTTAAACTATTATCTAATATCTGTCATTGGTTAAACCATTATCTAATATCTGTCATTGGTTAAACCATTATCTAATATTTGTCGTTGGATAAACTATTATCTAATATATGTCATTGGTTAAACTATTATCTAATATCTGTCATTGGTTAAACCATTATCTAATATCTGTCGTTGGTTAAACCATTATCTAATATCTGTCATTGGTTAAACTATTATCTAATATCTGTCATTGGTTAAACCATTATCTAATATCTGTCGTTGGTTAAACCATTATCTAATATCTGCCATTGGTTAAACTATTATCTAATATCTGTCATTGGTTAAACCATTATCTAATATTATCTTTGGTTAAACCATTATCTAATATACGTCATTGGTTAAGCCATTATCCAATATTTATCATTGGTTAAACCACTATCTTACATCTATCTTTGGTCAAACCACTATCTAACATCTTTCATTGGTTAAACCACTAACTATTTAACATACACCATTGGTCGAACGCTAACAATCTGAAATCTAACATTGGTTAAACGCTAACAAATTATTATTCATAATTGATCTACCAGCTAGCAAACTAGAAATCAGTCATCGATAACACCGTTAACAAACTAGCATCCATACATTGATCAAGCCGTTAACAAACTAACATCCTTACATTGATCAAGCCGTTAACAAACTAGCACCCATACATTGATCAAACCGTTAACAAACTAGCATCCATACATTGATCTAATCGTTAATAAACTAGCTTCCATACGTTGATCAAACCGTTAACAAACTAGCACCCATACATTGATCAAACCCTTAACAAACTAGCATCCTTACATTAATCAAGCCGTTAACAAACTAGCATCCATACGTTGATCAAACCGTTAACAAACTAGCATCCATACATTGATCAAGCCGTTAACAAACTAGCATCCATACATTGATCAAGCCGTTAACAAACTAACATTCATGCACTGATCAAAATAGTTGATTGTTGTTGTCAGTTCCAGTTTGCCCTGAGGAAACTAACCATCAAAAGTACATGCAATGATCAAAGTATTAGCTTCCCTCATGTTAGCTGCCTCTGTTATAAATGCAGCCTACATTTGCACAACGGATCAGCCCCCACCTCCGAGTTTCCTCCTTTGAGACGTCCCCGCTTGGCAGCCCCTCATAATCATATCAGTGACAATACAAACTCCATGGGCACTCAACTGGATTGGTCATTATGCAAATCAGAAGATACGTCAGCCACGATTAGTGAAGTCGTTAGCCAGGGGCCGGCTAATCATGTCTCTGCCGGGGTTTTAATCTGAGGGGCCGTCACTAAAGTGGGAGGTAGGGTCGCTTTGGGGCCTGTGTTCTGCAACTATTTTTGTCAAAAGCTTGGACACAGAATGTCCATCCCCACGTTCTGTCCTGTCCTGGGACACGTTGCTGTTTAGAGATATTTCCAAACTTCCATGAAACACAGTATATACATAATATACAGAGAACAATATGAATTTATCTTTGTTGTTTTTCTTTTCATTTGCGTATAAAAGTAAAATAATCATTATTATGTGTCCGCTAGTGCTGCAATATTTTACTATCATCGTCATCAAGTACCGTGTCTGCTGGTGTAGATGACATGTCTCTCCACATCTTTCGATCTCAACAGTTATTTATCATTTCTCTTGTTGATCTCCAGCCAAGACATTCTCTTAAGCTGTCTAGTATCTTCTCTCTTTGCTTCCCTCTATCTCTTCGTCCCTCTATTTTTCCCCAGTTGTTACAATATATTCCAGCTGTTGCCTTCTCATTACGTGGCCAAAAAATGATGATTGTTTCTTCCTAATATTGGAAATTAGCTCTCTTTATGCTTTGACCTCTTTCAGAACGTTTCATTATTCTTCTTAGCTGTCCGTAGTATTCTCAGCGTTCTTCTTTTTAACCACATTTCTACAGACTCCAGTGATTTTCTTGTTTGTTATCATATTGTCCATGATTCACATCAAATGATACATAACATCTAACAACTCTTTTTCTTGTTTATATTGTCAAAAATGGATTGCACAGTATCTTCCTCATTTTCTGGAAAGCTGTTTTTGCCTGAGTCCTTTTGCATCTCCCCTCTGTTGTACATCTACCATCTGAGGTTAACAATGTTCCCAGATATTTAAATTCATTTACCTGTTTTAATATTGTTCCACGTCTCTTTATTGTTCAATGCTGTGGTCTTTTCCTTTGTTGCTACCATTTTTCAGTCGTTTTGCTGTTAATGCTGAGTCCTTTATTGTTGCTTTCTTTCACTATAAGTGTCTAACATTTATTGTAACTCATTTTCCCTCTTAGCGATTAAGACTCTATAAACAGCATACCTTAGATTATTTATATTATGACCTCCAATTGTTATTTGGTAATATAAACACAATTAGAAGAAGAAAAATGCAATTTTTGGGGCATGTTAAAAAACACTACAGCCTATTAAAAGTAATATTGGAAGGGAAAATATAAGTTCAAATTGGAAGGGAAAAAAATTGAGTACCTCCGAAGACGGAGTTATCTGCCTGTGCGGCGAGGGACCTCTGTGCACACGGCTGCTAGCGGAAAACGAATTAACACGCAAAATTCAGTTTCTAGTCTGTAAAAACAAAAAAAAATTAAATTTAAAAATTTGGGAACTTTGTTAACCTCAGACGGAAGATGTACAAAAGAGATGAGATGCAGAATGGCTCAAGCAAAAGAAGTTTTCCAAAAAAATGAGGAAGATACTATGCTATCCATTTTTGATAATAGAAACAAGAAAAAGAGTTGTTAAATGTTATGTAGAGCTAGTCTTAACATATTAATGTGAATCATAGACAATAGGACAACAGACAAGAAAATCACTGAAGTCTGTAGAAATGTGGTTTTACAGAAGAATATTGAGAATACCACGGAAAGCTAAGAAGAGTAATGAAAATGTTCTGAGAGAGGTCAAAGCATAAAGAGAGCTAAGTTCCAATATTAGGAAGAAACAATCATTATTTTTGGGCCATGTAATGAGAAGAGAACATCTGAAATATATTGTAGCAATGGGGATAATTGAGGGACGAAGAGATAGAGGGAAGCAAAGGGGAAAAAACCAGACAGCTTAAGAGAATGGCTTGGGAGAAGGTCAACAACAGAAATGATAAATAACTGTCGAGATCGAAAGTTGTGGAGAGACATGATCACCTACGCCAGTAGGCCCGGTACTTGATGATGAGTCTGTAAAAACGTTGCCAGAGGTGAACGTTTGCGAACGCAACAAGTGATGTCTTTCAAATCTCTCCCACCGATAGACGTCTAACAAGAGTTACAGGATAGTAGATTTTTTTTTTATTTCCAAAAGGGTGATTTCTTTTTATTTTTAGTGCGCTTACCTTTAACACGGGACCTATGCACTATCGTTCGTCTCCTGTATGTCTAGACATTTGATCTCACTAACCATGAAATCAAGGACCACAGCAAAAAAAAAAGAACAAAATCGACTGATCTTCACAGGATTCGAGTTAAGTACTTTTGATGGTAAAGTGAGCACGTACTTAGAGCATCAGCCATCCCTCCCCCCCCCACCCCCATTTTTCCCCTCCCCGCCCAAGTGAATGCTTGTAAATGGTAGACTATGAACGTAATGTTCTCTTTTAAGTTCTCTTTTATAAACTGTTAATGTAGTGTTCTTATGTTCTTCCCTTTTTTATGTTCTCTGTTGTAAACACATCGTTTTTTTTTTTTTTTTTTGGTTTGTTTTGTTTTCTGTCGTCTTGTACAAATTTGTGTGGACGGACCCAAACTGGGGTATAAATATTGAATTTCCTTTTTTTCTCCATTTTTTTAAATCTAGCCAACTTGAAATAATCAGATTTGGATCTACCGAACTCGATTTTTATCAAACTCGAATTGATCAAACTCGGACCAATCAAACCTGGATCTACCGAACTCGAATTTATCAAACTCGAACCAATCAAACTTGGATCTACCGAACTCGAATTTATCAAAGTAGAATTTTCTAAACTCGGATCAACCGAACTAGCAACAGTTAAACTCAACAAACTCGGATCAACCGGACTAGCAACAGTTAAACTCAACAATCTCGGATCAACCGAACTAGCAACAATTAAACTCAACAATCTCGGATCAACCGAACTAGCAACTCAACAAACTCGGATCAACCGAACTAGCAACAATTAAACTCAACAAACTCGGATCAACCGAACTAGCAACAATTAAACTCAACAAACTCGGACCAACACAACTCTTCATCATGTGCCATACCGGTTGGCGTAGGTGATCATGTCCCTCCACAATCTTCTATCTACAGTGCATCGTATCAGTTATGTTGTTGACTGTTTTCCATGCCATGACACCAAGCTATCTAGTATTTTCTCTCTTTGTCGCCCGCGATCTCTCTTTCCTTTTATTTTGCCAGTTGTAACCAAGTATTCCAACTTTCCTCTTCTCATGATGTGCCCGAAAAATGTTGATTGCTTCTTTCTGATGTTTTTAAGAGCTCCCTTTTTGGGAGCAACTAGCAATAATTAAACTCAACAAACTCGGATCAACCGAACTAGCAGCAATTAAACTCAACAAACTCGGACCAACCCAACTAGCAATGGTTAAACTCAACAAACTCGGATCAACCGAACTAGCAACAATTAAACTCAACAAACTCGGATCAACCGAACTCGAATCTACTAAAATGGAATGAACCAAACTCGATCAACCGCACTTTCAATTAAAAAAAATGACGGTTGCAGCATCAACTCTGCTGCCCCTCCACATCAACTACCAATAGAGGTCAGTTGGCACGACAGACGGAAACAAATGCAAACCAACTAGCCAATTTTCCATATTATAAATGCAAACAGCTATAATTGAAGCCTAATTATAGCCAAGTGGGAGTCAGATTTAGCCTCTGATTATCGAAACTCCTGCCAAAGATTACAAGTCTGCATCGGGTCACGTAATTGCCGATTCCCTTGACTAGGGGAGGACTTGTTTGGTGCTAAGCAGCTTGAAGTTAAATGTTAGTAATTTTTTCTCAACATTTATGATTTGTTAAAGTATAACTTAGGCACAGACAACCAACTTTGACGAAGGTAAAGTGGATCAACAAAGATGGGAGTTCTGATAAGAATTTTTTGGTTCAATAACAATGGTAGATAAGAAATATTAATATAAAGAAACGTTACAAGAAATCATCATAAAGTACCGGGCCTACTGGCGTAGGTGATTATGTCTCTCCACAACTTTCGATCTCGACAGTTCTTTATCATTTCTGTTGTTGAGCTTCTGCCAAGCCATTCTCTTAAGCTGTCTGGTATTTTTTCTCTTTGCTTCCCTCTATCTCTTCATCCCTCAATTTTCCCAGTTGTTACAATATGTTCCAGCTGTTCTCTTCTCATTACATGGCCAACAAATGATCATTGTTTCTTCCTAATATTTACAAGAAATGCAATTTTTGAAAACAAATATAATTGTAATGAAAACAAAATGGAAGAATATCTAATACAATTGTCTTTATCGTTATTGTTGTTGTTCTTCATCTTTTTCTTCCTCGTCGTTTTCTTCTTGTTCAGCTATCACCCGTTAAGTGGTCGTTGTGTTGCTAGTTTACGGTAACCTCGATATCTGCGACTTTTCTCAATCGCGGCCCATCCGTCATTGCTGTCAGTCAATTTGTCATTTCTTAACAACTTTTATCGGACGGAGGGTACTTTGTTGACCAACTCTTTTCTGTTTTTAACTGCCGAGAGTTATTTAACGTGCGCAAAGTGGATATCAAATCTCCAGATTCTCGCTCCTATCTCTAGAAGGCTAAACATCGGATCTCCAGATTCTCGCTCCTATCTCTAGAAGGCTAAACATCGGATCTCCAGATTCTCGCTCCTATCTCTAGAAGGCTAAACATCGGATCTCACTACCCGAGACCTCCGGAGGGTAAAGCCGCGAATAAACCACGAAAATTTGTCCACGGCCTTTAGCGGGATTTGAACTCGAAACATTTTTACCCAGAGATCGACGCACTACATCTAGACCACACAGCCCCCTGCTACCTACTATATTCCAGCGTCGAGAAAACAATTGAATAGTAAAGTAAAGAGCTCCGTCACGCCAGGTGACGTATAGGGAATATGGTGTTAGTGACCATACATTTTACAAACCTTCGGCACATGATTTTCGGGGTAATGTGGTCGGTATTAAGCCCGTGCCGGTTTACTTTCCCCAAAAAATCCGGTACCCATTTAAGGCTCGGTGAACCCGGAAGCCGTCGGTTGGGATCGAACCTTACCTCTTGTCTTTTGTAGTCCAGTTCACTAACCACTGAGCTATCGCGCTCCCAGTAAAATTGAATATTCTTCAACAATCAAGGTTCATTCAAAATGAGATTCCTGTTTCGCTAATGAAGTCTCGGGTGTCTGTTTCAGAGTTTCATTACTACCAGGTAATTTCCCTTCCATCGGAGTGGGCGTGGTCCAAGCCTTCCTCCTCAAGCCTATGTCCTGGAGGCAAGGTGTGCACGGTGTGTTTCCTGTCGTGTCTACAGAGGCTAGTGACACATTTCTGTGGTGATGGATGCTGAAACAGAAATAGGCAGAGAAAAATATGGGAAGATAACATGAGAACAATGAAGAGGCCTCGACTTCTCAGAGCAAAAGAATGACTAAAGATATAGATACGTGGTTGACGAAGTCTGTCAGTGGTGTTCCAACGACCCTTACGGTCGTGTGATGAAGAGTAGCAGAGGAAAAGAAACCTTGAAGCTGGTCGGTCGATGAATGAAACTCTACAACTTGACCTCAGTAAACCAGTTCACTGTCCTGCCGTGACTTCTGTGACACACAAATGTAAGCTTGACTTGGTAGCAATCTTCGGTACGGAGGCGGAACGTCATGAGGGATTAACTTTCTGTAAAAGGAAAAGTAAAGAGCCCCGTCACGCCAAGTGGCGTTAACGGAATATGGTGTTAGTGACCATCATTTGTATAGACCTTCGGCACATGATTTGTACAGACCTTCGGCACATGATTTTTGGGGGTAATGTGGTCGGCATTACGTCCGGCACGGGCTTTACTTTCAGAGAAAAAAATCAGGCACCCATTTCAGGCTGGGTGAACCCAGAAGCCGACGATCAGAATCGAACCCGACCTCTTGTCCATTGTAGTCCAGTTTACTTACTACTGAGCTATCGCGGCTCCCATTGAATTATTGTACTTAAGAGTGTATTCATTAGACGTTAGGCGAAACACAAGCAACCAGTGGCTTCACGATATACTTGCAGGTGTTTACAATGCAAATAGTGTAGAGTGTAATGTGTGTGGTCGTTGAATTGCTATTACCACCTGTCTTTTGTGTACACAATTGCCGAAGCCTCCAATTTACACAGGGTCTAATGAGCAAACGTTTTGAACGAAACTGAAAAGAGAGAAAAGTTGGACGCTTTGTGTTTTCTTAAATGAGATGTCCAACAACGAAATAGCTTATAGCTCATCATTATCATGTACCATACTATTTGGCATAGGCGATCATGTTCTTTCACAACTCCCTATCTTCAGTACATCGTATCTATTATTTTGTGGACTTTTTACTATGCCTAAAAGACCAAGCTGTCTAGTATCTTCTCTCTTTGTTGTCCGCGATCACTATTTTCCTCTATCTTGCCAGTTGTAACCAAGTATTTCAACTTTCCTCTCCTCACGATGTACCCTAAAAATGTGGGTCTTGTTCTTATATTTGATGGGGCTCTCATTTTGTGTTGGCCTCTTTGAGAGTTTCCTCGTTTGTCTTTTTAGCTGTCCACGCAATTCTCTACATTCTTCTTAGAAATTCTATCTAAGTGGCCAATAATCGTTTTTTCATTCGTTTGTCTACTGTTCATGATTAACTTCAATATGTGTGTCTATAACTGGCTCTATATAACACTTCTGAACTTTCATTTTCCCTTTAATTAACATAACATTGTTTCACATGGTGTTTTTCATTCTCTGAAATGTTACTTTGACCTGTACTACATGCTATTATTTTGTTTTTTTTTAATTTCTGTGATTTATCTTCTGTCTAATGTGTTATTAATGTTCCCGTGTATCTAAGGCTCTGCACTTGTTTCAGTTTTGTATTGTGTGCTGTAAGTGGTGGACTGTGGTGGGGGAGTATCTCTCTTCGATACACTCATTACAATGGTTAATTTGACAGCCTTTGTTTACGCATTTCTATGTTTATTTCATTACTGATGGCTCATTCCCGTCTGGAAGGTGACCGTGATGAACTAGCTAAAACTACATAATTAGATAACTAAACTAGACAAGACTAGACTAAACTAACTACTACATAATTAGATAACTAAACTAGACAAGACTAGACTAAACTAACTCTCTTCTACCTTTTAGCTCCCAGTGGAGCATAGGTCTTCAACAAACACTTTCCAAGTCGTTCTGTTTTTTGCAATTCTTTTAAGATCATTCCATGTCTTCCCCATCATCTTCATCTCTGCTTCAATCTGTCTTCTCCAAGAATTCCTTGGTCTTCCTCTTTGTCTTTTCCCCTGGGGATTCCAAAAAAGGGCCTGTTGTGTAATACTCTCAGTTGGTTTCCGTAGTGTGTGTCCTATCCATCGCCATCGTCTTCGCTGTATTTCTTTATCCACTGGTATTTGACCGGTACATTTCCATAATTCCACGTTTGTGACTTTGTCCTGCCATTTCCATCCCTTTATTCTGCGCAAGCATCCATTAATGAAAGTCTGTACCTTCGTGATTGTCAATTTTGTTATTCTCCATGTTACACAGCCATATAATAGAACCGACTTAACATTGGAGTTGAAAATTTGTATTTTTGTATTTAGCCTAATTTCTTTGGATTTCCATATGTTTCCCAGTGCAATGAAAGCTCCTCTTGCTTTTGATATCCTTATTTTGGTATCGTTTTCTGTTCCTCCCTCTTTATCTATATTACTGCCCAGATATATATAAGATTGTACGTCTAGTAGAGGTATTTCTCCTAGTTTTATTTGGTTATTGCCAACTGCATTAATTCTCATAATGTTGGTCTTATCTCTATTAATCTTTAGTCCTAGCTGTTGTGATCTCTCATCTAATATACTCATTTTATCTTGCATCTGTTGGTGGCTGTGTGATAGGAGAGCTATGTCATCAGCAAAGTCTAAATCATCAAGTTGTTTGGTCAGTGACCACTGGATCCCATTTCTGTTGTTTTGAGTTATTTTCATAATCCAATCTATGGCCAGTAGAAAGAGAAATGGAGACAGAAGGCATCCTTGCCTTACTCCTGTTCTTATTTCAAATGCTTCTGTAAGCTGTCCTTCATGCACCACACTACATTTTGTTCCTTCATACATTGTTTTTATCAGGTTAATAAACTTTATGGGGATTCCATAATGACTCAGCAACTTCCAAAGCATTCTTCTGTCTAAACTATCAAATGCCTTTTCGTAATCTATGAATCCAATATAAAGTGGGGATTTTAGTTCTAAACTTTGTTCAACTATTATACGTAGAGTAGTTATTTGATCAGCACATGATCTGTTCTTCCTAAAACCTGCTTGTTCATCTCTCAAGTGTTTCTCTATAGCCTCTTTAGTCTCTCCAGAATGATTCCGCCTAATATTTTTCCTGGCACTGATAGTAGCATAATTCCCCTATAATTTGTGCACTCCTGTAAACTTCCTTTCTTTGGTAGTTTGATCATATAACCTTCTCTCCAGTCTTTAGGTATTTCTTCCCTCTCCCAAATTTTATCCAATAGATTATGTAACATCTTGGTAGAGGTGATAATATCTGCTTTGATGGCTTCCGAAGGAATTTCATCTGGTCCTGTGGCTTTACCATCTTTTAACAGTTTGATGGCTTTCATTATTTCTTCTTTGCTTGGTTTTCCGCAGTTAACGTGTAATTCTTCTTCTGCTGGTAGTATATCTGGAGGATTATTTGAGCCAGGTCCGTTCAAAAGTTCTTCAAAGTGCTCCTTCCATCTCTCCATTTGTTCCTTTATATTACTAAGCAGATTTCCTTTCTTATCTTTGATAAAGGCGTTGATCTGTTTGTATTTTCCACCTAATTTCTTTGTGCTGTTGTACAGTTCTTTCATATTCCCTTTATTTGCTGCTTCTTCTGCCTCTTTAGCTAATTCATCTATATATTTCCTCTTATCCCTTTTAATGCATCTTCTCACTTCTTTGTTCACCTCTGTGTAAGCTTCCTGTGTCTTGGCTTTATTACTTCTTGTTTTGCTTTTATTTATGTCTGCTTTCTTGTTCTTTCTTTCTTTAATTTTATCCAGGGTCTCTGCTGTCATCCATGCCTTATTCTGGCGTTCTCTTTTCATCAGTGTTTCTTCGCATGTCTCTTTCCATATATTTTTTACCTGTTTCCAATGATCTTCTATATTTATTGTATTTTCTAGTTGTTGGAGGACTTGGTATTTGTTTGATATTGTGACTGCGAATTTATCTTTAATTCCTTGTTCTTTAAGAAACCCTACATTGAAATATGTTCTGCCCTTATTCGTTGTAGTATACCTTTTTAATTTAATTTTAAGTTTGGCTAACAGCAGATGATGATCAGAAGCTATATCTGCCCCTCTATATACTTTTACATCCTGTAAGGATGACTTAAACTTATTATTAATACATATGTGATCAATTTGATTTTCCGTTCTATGATCTGGTGACACCCATGTAGCTTTGTGTATTCTTTTATGTTGGAATATTGTTCCTCCTAGGCTCATTTGATTAAGGGCGCAGAAATTCACAAATATCTCTCCATTCTCGTTTATATCTCCAAGTCCATGTTTTCCCATAATCTCTTCAAAGCCTCTGTTGTCTGATCCTACCTTAGCATTTAGGTCTCCCATCAAGATTATAATATCCTTGGCTCGTCTTGCATCCATCTGGCATTGTAGCTGTTTATAAAAATCATCTTTAACTGAGTCATCTTTATCGTTGGTTGGTGCATAGCATTGTATAATGTGTAATTTTTGACGCAATCCGGAGAAAGCCATAAGGAGTCCGGGTTGCCGACTCACCCTTTGTCTACCAGGAAATCATCCAGAATTGGCACCTGGAATGTTCGTACCCTTAACGAACAGGGAAAAGCGGCACAAGTGGCAGCAGAAATGAACAACTACAAGATAGATATTCTGGGAATGTGTGAAACAAGATGGCTGGGAGCGGAGAGAATAAAATTGAATACAGGGGAGATGATTTTATCATCAGGACACCAGGAACCAGGAGCACAACATAGCGAAGGGGTAGCTATAATGCTATCAAAGAATGCACAGAAGACACTAATAGAATGGGAGGCAGTGGGACCAAGACTGGTGAGAGCAACATTTAGAACAACCAAAAAAAAAATATAAAAAAAATTACTAAACTAACTATTACATAATTATTTAACTAATCTAGACACGACTAGACTAAACTAACTATTACATAATTATTTAACTAATCTAGACACGACTAGACTAAACTAACTATTACATAATTATTTAACTAAACTAGACAAGACTAGACTAAACTAACTATTATATAATTATTTAACTAAACTAGACAAGACTAGACTAAACTAACTACTACATAATTATTTAACTAAACTAGACAAGACTAGACTAAACTAACTACTACATAATTATTTAACTAAACTAGACAAGACTAGGCGAGACTAGCTATTACATAATTAGATAACCAAACTAGACATGAATAGGCAAAACTAACTACAGTGTATTACATAATTAGATAACTAAACGAGACAAGACTAGGCTAAACTAACTACTACATAATTAGATAACTAAACTAGACATGAATAGGCAAAACTAACAATTACATAATTAGATAACTAAACGAGACAAGACTAGGCGAAACTAACTACTACATAATTAGATAACTAAACTATACATGAATAGGCAAAACTAACAATTACATAATTAGATAACTAAACGAGACAAGACTAGGCGAAACTAACTACTACATAATTAGATAACTAAACTAGACAACACTAGGCTAAACTAACTACTACATAATATGTTAAAAGTGTGCTACGTGTATGGTTCCTAGAAAATTGCATTCACTGACCTCTTTCAACACTTTGGAATGCTGCCATTGGGTGAGGTATTTCACGCCTCACTTCTGTTATACATCTACCGACGTTAGAAGAGAAAAGACGCATGAAAAAGGATGAAAACCCTGTGGATCAGTGGGCCTGACTTGTTCATTCTGTGGCCGTGTGTGTTTGTCAAACATTAGTAAAACTAGCCACGAGAGAAGCTGTTCGACAAAAACAAAACCACAAAAGAATACACAATAGCCCGCACTAGACCCTCTAACAAGACGAAAAAAGCCATATATATATGACGTTACAGTCCTTCCTATTTCGTGGGCCTCTTAATTCTTTAACTTTAGACCAACATTCCTGACGATCCTAAAGTAGAATGGTGAAATGTTTGTAACGTTCCCTTGAATTATTTCTTTGTTAGCATTCTCTCTCTTCAAATGGACTTATACTTCCGTAAGTTTCGTTTATATATACATGTTGGGCATGTGATGAGGAGAGATAATAACCGAATAACAAAGCAAGCCCTCATGTGGGAAACAACAGGTAAGAGGAAAAGATGGCCTACCCAGAGAGACACCGAGAAGAACATTGATAATAGAGGCAAGAGCAGCAGGAATCGGCTCTTTCAATGAGATAGAGTTGCTTTCACAGAACAGAGACAAATGGCGAGATTTGATAAAAGATCTTTACAAGGATTGAAAACTGTTAAATTAAAAATTGTGATAAGAGAAAGAGTATTTGGGTGTATGTCCTATGGGCCGGCTACGGCTCGAAAGGTCAATAGATAGATAGTTAGAAGTTTCGTTTACAAATACATTTTATGTAGGAGGTTATTCTTTATCGAGAAGCCACGATGGTCGAGAAGTTAGTACATTCACTACTGAGCTGATGGTCCTAGTTCTAATACCCTGGTATCGATATTTTACTTCCTCCGACATTGCGTTCGTTACCATTGAGATTCATGCAGCTACTGAAAATGGGTACCGAGTATGTGTATGTGTGTTTGTGTTATTTTTTCAAGAAAAGTAGATCGGCCTGACGTGATACTGACAACGTTATCCACTTTGTTGGTGGTTGTATAAAACCTTACAGGATTCGTACGCCTTATGTTGTGTAGCGAACTTACGTATTTGCTTTACTTACTGTTACTTACACTAAATGGCTTACAGTAGTCCATAATTTCAAGTCCAATAAATTAGTATCTTCATCTGATGCGTTTATTTAACAACTAATCTTCTTTTTTCTAGTGCGTTCATTTAACGACTAGTCTTCATTTTTTTTTCTTGGTGCGTTCATTTAACGACTAGTCTTCCTCATTGTCCGCACATAAAATATGGCGCGGGCTCTATGTGTCGCAAATTTACGACATGCAGCAACAGCAGCGCATTTTTATTTGGTCATTACCTTCGTCAACATGGCAGTTTTAGGGGCAGAGTTGTCTTCCCTCGAGCCTGACTTGTTTGTTCAGACTTGATCATTTTTAGGGGCACAGTGCGAGATGGAGTAAGATCTAGATTTAGTTTTGATGTCCGCTGATCCTGAACGATGCGGTCAGCTATGAGTTGCTGACAGCTTTCAGCCACTGGCGGGCATCTTGACCGCTCATTTGTTCTCAAACCAGCAAAATAAATGTCTAATTAAGACGTCTATACCGCCATATTTACATAAATTGTGCAGGAAATATGCAATGAAAAACGTAAAAGGGAGAAGTAATGTAGATTTACAAGTGTTGACGTATCGTAAAGATGTGAATGAATTGTTATTGCCAAATAAAACACGCGGTTAACATCTCTTAAGTTAAGATTGGCAATTCACTTGAGAGGTACATCGCCATCTTGGTTTTCTGACTAATTCCCCATCAATTGGTGAAAAGTCTGTTTTACTGGAGTGGGGCTGACGTAGTTGTTAGCGCCTTGGCTCCTTGACCCGAGAATCATTGGTTTATTTTCTGGCCGGTAATCTCTAGCCGATCTAGGCTGTTGAGCTTGTGATTTATAGAGTTAGGGTTGGTACTAGATGAAATATGCTGGATATTTTACCTCACAATAATAAGTAACTAAGTAAAGGTACGTTCCATGCCTTGCTAGGCGTATGGGGAATATGATGTTAGTGACCATATTTTTCTATGACCACGGCATATTTTTGAGTGATGTGGCTGGTATCACGCCAGGTCGCCTTTACTTCCCAGAAAAATCTCAGGTAACAATTTTTGTATAGGCTGGGTGAACCCCGGAGCCTTGTCAGTCAAAAAAAAAATCCGCCACTGCTTGGGACCGAACCCTAGCCCTTCTAAATAATGCTCCTTGGGAAAGTTAATGGCGAGGCAGCTTTGTGAGCATGTTATACCGAAAATTGAAATGTTTTATCCTCAAGTGGTAATCACTCTAGTTATGATGAACTCGATGCCTTTACTTGCTGTTATTGTCTTGCATAATTACTCAGGCTAGTCTATCTATCTATTGACCTTTCGAGCCGTGGCCGGCCCATAGGGTATATACTCAGATACACTTCCTCTTTTTCTAAATTTTCTTTCTGGCAGTCTCAATCCGGTGAACTTCCGGCGCCATGGCGGCTAGGTGTTGGTCGTTTTTATAATTCGGCTCTTGCTGATATACTTAAATGATTTACACGACAGTCTAGTTGTGAAATTATGTGTTGCTATTCACCGTTTGGTGTATGTTTTACTTCTGACGAGTGGATGGACTGTGACCGTTACCGATATTTCAGTGAAATATGATTTATTCTTCTTTGTGTCGTGTGTTCTCGGTTCAACAGGCAAACACATAGTTCGACAACAATGTTGCCGGGCGGTTATGTCCAAACCGAATGTAAAAAGTCTGTGATGGTGGATGGGGCGGAAGAATCGGAAATTATCAACGGCCCAGATAGCGAAAACAGCAAAGTGTGTGGTACACATGAGGCATATTCAGGACACGAAAGACGAATATGGCAGACCACCGTGAAAGAGATTATGGCCTCATCACGTAACTTTCCAAAGAAAGTCATGGAGAGAAATTCTAAGTGAAAAGAGAACTACTAAACACAATTAGAACAAGACAAATTAAATTTGTGGGGCATGTTAAAAGACACATCAGCCTAATAAAAGTACTATTGGAAGAGAAAATACAAGGTAAAATAGGCAGAGGCAGACCAATACTAACATGGACGAGTAACATCGAAAGATGGACAAGTAAGACTATGACAATCTGCACCATCAAAGCAAGAGACAGAGGCAGACCAATACTAACATGGACGAGTAACATCGAAAGATGGACAAGTAAGACTATGACAATCTGCACCATCAAAGCAAGAGACAGAGGCAGACCAATACTAACATGGACGAGTAACATCAAAAGGTGGACAAGTAAGACTATGACAATCTGCACCATCAAAGCAAGAGACAGAGTGGAGCGGCGCTTCATGGCAGCCAACTTTCGATGTGGAGACGGTGCTCAATGATGAGTCTCAATTCTATGTAGATCTTTTATCAAATCATTATCATTTGTATACGCTCTTGAGTTATTTGCAGGTCATCATCATTGCACTCCGAACATACGTGCCTGTTTTCTGTGCAAGCAGAATCTCATTGAGGGAGCCGATTCCTGCTGCTTTCGACTCTCTGATCAATGTTCTTCTCAGTGTCTCTCTGGGTCGGCCTCTTTTTTCCTCCTACCTGTTGTTTCCTGCATGATGGCCTGCTTTGCTATTCGGTTATTATCTCTTCTCTTCACATGTCCAACATATGTCCAACGCCATTTCTTGATTACTGATGATACTAGAGATTGATGTATACAAGCTAGTATCCACTTCTTTATTGTACGCTTGAGTGGACTGGTGAGTGCCCGGTACTGTGATGTTTATATTTTGTTCTCGGAGGATGTATACGTGGTTTGATTTGTTTATTGGTGCTGTCCATCCCTGTAGTGATATTCTCTCTGGATCGCCCATCTGTTATTACTATGCTGCACGTGGAGGTGATTAGTGTTCCTGTGCTACACGTGGAGGTGATTAGTGTCCCTGTGCTACACGTGGAGGTGATTAGTGTTCCCGTGCTACACGTAGAGGTGATTAGTGTTCCTATGCTACACGTAGAGGTGATTAGTGTTCCTGTGCAACACGTGGAGGTGATTAGTGTTACTATGCTACACGTAGTGGTGATTGGTGTTCCTAAGCTACACGTGGAGGTGATTGGTGTTGCTATGCTACATGTAGTGGTGATTGGTGTTCTTGTGCTACACGTGGAAGCGATTGGTGTTACTATGCTACACGTTGAAGTGATTGGTGTTCCTGTGCTACACGTAGAGGTGATTGGTGTTACTATGCTACACGTAGTGGTGATTGGTGTTCCTAAGCTACACGTGGAGTGATTGGTGTTGCTATGCTACACGTGGAGGTGGTTGGTGTTCCTGTGCTACACGTAGAGGTGATTGGTGTTACTATGCTACACGTAGTGGTGATTGGTGTTCCTAAGCTACACGTGGAGTGATTGGTGTTGCTATGCTACACGTGGAGGTGATTGGTCTTCCTATGCTACACGTAGAGGTGATTTGTATTCCTACGCTACACGTAGAGGTGATTGGTGTTCCTATGCTACACGTGCAGGTGATTGGTGATGCTGCTAATGCTGCTTCTCTATTGTGACCAATGCGTGGTTCTGTTTGTTTATTTTATTTACCTCCACATTCTTGAAGACTTGTCTGATTTCTTCTGTCTAGGACCACCAGTAATTAAATTAAAATTCATTACACCAGAAATATTTCACAAAACTGGGACACTTTCTTCTTTCTACGGCCGTCTGTGTTTAAGTCAAAATAAATAACGGCATCACTAACTTCTCAAACCTTATTTCTTGTTGGAAGGGATTGTACTGGAGCATGTTGAAGATACAGTGAGCAGGTCATAAGAGCAACGAAGTCTTTTTCTCTATCTTTCTCTCTCTCTCTCTCTCTCTCTCTTTCTCTCTCTCTCTCTTCATGTGATAAGTTTTTGATCATGCTAGTATTTCTCTTACACTGTCGCCAGAACGAAGAGCCTGTGAGCCCTCTCCATGTCCTCGTATTGTCCCCACATGTCGTGTTGATTGTCGATGGGCCAGGTTTAACGTTCTAAAAAGAGGCCAAATCAAAATGAGTTTTTTTAAATGAATATCAGGAGGAAACATTCATCTTGTTTGGTCACCTAATAAAAAGGAAACAGCTGGAATATAATGTGACAATAAGAAAAAATTCGAGGGAAGAGGTGATAACAAGAGAAGCAAAACAGCTGAATAGAGAGGATAACATATGCGACTGGTGAGATGATGGTAGTAGGTCAACAACTGAGGGGATAACAAGCTGGAGATGCATTGAAGTGTGATCACCTACGCCAGCAGTACTTGGTGACCTCACTGAACTTTCATTTCCCAGAAAACATTCATTAAACGCTGAGTATTGTTCATTGATCTTAAATGTTATATAGAGCCAGTCTTAACATATGGATGTGAATCATGGAGAATAGGACAACAAACAAGAGAACCACTGGAGTCTGTAGAAATGTGGTTTTACAGAAGAATGTTGAGAATACCATGGAGAGCTAAGAAGAGTAATGAAAATGTTCTGAAAGAGGTCAAAGCAAAAAAGAGAGTTAATATCCAATATTAGGAAGAAACAATCATCAGTTTTTAGCCATGTAATTAGAAGGGAAGAGCTGGAATATAGTGTGAAAACTGGGAAAATTGAGGGACGAAGAGATAGAGGGAAGCAAAGAGAAAAGATAGAGGCAAAGAGATAAAGAGGCTGTAGATATGTGGTTTTACAGAAGAATGGTGAGAATACCACGGACAGCTAAGAAGATTAACGAAAACGTTCTGAAAGAGGTCAAAGCAAAAAGAGAGCTAATTTCCAATATTAGAAAGAAATCATCATTTTTTGTCATGTAATGAGAAGAGAACAACTAAAATATATTGTAACGACTGAGAAAATTGAGGGACGAAGACATAGAGGGAAGCAAAGAAAAAAAATACCAGACAGCTTAAGAGAATGGCTTGGCAGAAAGTCAACAACAGAAATGATAAATAACTGTCGAGATCGAAAGATGTGGAGAGACATGATCACCTAGGCCAGCCCTGTACTCGAAGATGATGATGATGATGATGATGATGATGATGAAGATGATGATGATGATGATGATGATGATGATTGATGATGATGATGATTGTTCATTGCCTCATGTTTCTGATAGTTCTTTCAGTTATTGATTTTTGTGTTGGGTTCGATCTTTTCACTGCGAACATGTCCATAGATGGTCAGATTCCTTGCTAGCACGCCCCGCACTGTACAGTGACTGACGACTCCAGTTCTGTGTTGGTTGATAAGTCCCCTTATGTGCCCACTAATCCTCTCGTTTCTGGCTGTGTCCATCTTTACTCCCACCTCTTTCATCCGAAGGAGTGACGTGGACTCATGGTTGTCGAAGTCCTGTGGTCTCCCCCCCCCCCCGCCCACACCCCATCTCGAAGGGCATTAATGACGTCCGCCTGATCCATTTTTTGACCGCCCTAGATGACAGCAGTTAGACTGACTGTCCTTTCGTTCGTTTCCCCGTACTTGTTCTAGAAGTATATCAGTGAAATTATCTAATACTTTAAAGTGGATGTTTTATTACTTCATCGAACTATGATACAAATCATCTTGTCGTTAATAAATACAAATCCACTTAACAAATCAAAGTACACAGATCCTCCTTATGCTCGTGTTGTTAAAGATTCAGAAGATCCTTCGGTCCGATGCTATGTAGGTGTATCAGGCGGTATTTCTGAGTTCCGTTGTTGTTCTGTACAAGGTGTTCCGTTTATCAGGTCTTAGGAAGTAGAGCTGCTCTCATGTTAGTGAGTTTTAGATAGTCAAAATGGGATGTTCTACTATTTCATGTGGGTGTTCACAGAGTGGACATGCTAGAGTTTCGTTGTATTCTTTTGATGTGATTGCTCAATGGTATATGATTGTTAAGTGGTATATGATTGTTCAATGGTACATGATTGTCCAATGGTACATGATGGTCAATGGTACATGATTGTTCAATGGTACATGATTGTTCAGTGGTATATGATTGTTCAATGGTACATGATTGTCCAATGGTACATGATTGTTCAATGGTACATGATTGTCCAATGGTACATGATTGTTCAATGGTACATGATTGTTCAATGGTACATGATTGTCCAATGGTACATGATTGTTCAGTGGTACATGATTGTCCAGTGGTACATGATTGTCCAATGGTACATGATTGTCTAATGGTATACGACCGGAACTCAACCTTAAGATGGTTATTTAGTCTCTTCTTTTTATGGTGCAATTCTCGTCATGGGGTTCTGGCCTTGACATATATATTTTTTTTTAAAGACCTGTCCCTGTTTTTCCCATGTCCCATCCATTCAACCAATCTTCTCTACTGTTAGAGTTTATGATTTCTTTGGCTGTTTTTAATGAGATGTCTGTGTTTTCATTTTATGTCTGTCTGGATCCTCTCTTAGATCATGTATCTACCTTGTCATCTCCTGATGTGTTGAAGTGCCCTGCGATCCATCGCTAGCCTTATGTCATGTGTGTTAATGAGCTTATCTATGTCTATGGTCAGCTGTGTGAGTTCTGGATTGCTTGTCGTACTTCCTAGAGCCTGCACAGCTGATTTGGAGTCAGTAAATATGATTATACAGTCTTCCTTCGCTACTTCGCGGTTCATTTATCGCGGCCTCATTACATCGCGGATTGTTCAAAAATTCAAAATTGAGGAATTATTATTAAATAAAAAACAGTATTTGATGTATGTTATTTATAATATTAATATTTTATTGACATGTTTGAAACTATTCTTTAATGTTCTAATGATAACATATGCACTTATATGGTTTCATATACACTTATTGATATTATACTTACACACAAAATGTACGTATGTTAAAAATGAGAGGGCGACACTACTTCACGGTTTTTCACTTATCGCGGCCGGTTCTGGTCCCCATTAACCGCGATAACTGAGGGACTACTGTATTTCTTTTCTTTCATGGTATGGTATAAAAGAACAATATTCAGATGGCACATTGCTGTTTCTATGGTTGTTATTTCTGCTTTATAATTGTTGCTCTTAAAAAAACATCAGAAAGAAGCAATCAACACTTTTCGGGCACATCATGAGAAGAGGAAAGTTGGAATACTTGGTTACAACTGGCAAAATAAAAGGAAAGAGAGATCGCGGACGACAAAGAGAGAAAATACTGGATCGCTTGGTGTCATGGCATGGAAAACAGTCAACAACAGAACTGATACGATGCACTGTGGATAGAAGATTGTGGAGGGACATGATCGCCTACGCCAACCGGTATGGCACATGATTGATGATAATTGTTGCAGACTTCACCACATGGGCCACATAGTTCCTCTATTCCATCTGGATAATGCATCAAAATACCATATCCAGTTTTGAAATTTGCCTTTATGACTCCACCATCAGTATAACCATGTATCCAGTCATCTGGATAAGTATCGGTGGTTTTCCTTGCAGTGGTTGTTATCTATCCTGGTCAGCATGTTCTCTATTCTCTCATATATTTCTATACAGATTTCTGGATTTATGTAATATGCATTTGGTGACAGTTCTTTGATGACTCTTGATGCTTATTGACTTTTCTCATGTAGATGTTATTTCTCTGATGTGCTCCTGACATGCTGCAAAGGTGAGATCTGTTTGATTCTTTGATTAGGAACCCATGTATCCACTAACTTTCTGTTAGGATGGTCCTTCTTCATTCTTTTTTGTCTTTCGCATAGCACCATAGTAGCTTTATCTCTTCTCATCTCTAAAGCTTCCACACTGCAGTGTATTACCCATGCTGCCTTAGGTGTGGACCTCGTTGACCCCACGGATGAGCCGTAGTGCACTGTTTTGTATCCTGTTCAGTGACATGTTGGTTGTACTAGTAACGAACTACCATGTTCCAGAATAGAGCGAACATAACCCAAATAGAGCTTCCTTAGAGTTTCTTTATCTGCTCCCCATGAAGTACTAGAAAGCCGTTTCATAAGCTGTAGTCTTTGTGTTGTCTTCTTAGTCAGGTTTTGCACATGTTTCAGTCGACTGCTTAATTGTACATCTAAATGTATTGGGTGCTCCTAGTTGTATAGACCTCCCTGTTGGAGATTCGGCCGAATATATGCCCTGTTTTGTTACTTCTGGTAAAGATTCTGTATACTGTCTTCTGTGTATTGATCTTTAGTTTCCAGGTATTACAGTATAGGGAGCCGCGATAGCTCAGTAGTTAGTGAACTGGACTACAAAGGATAAGGGGTAGGGTTCGATCCCAACCGACGACTTCCAGGTTCACCTAGCCTTAAATGAGTACCGGATTTTTTTTTTTTCTGGGAAAGTAAATCAGCACGGGTGTAATATCCACCTCATTACCCCAAAAATCATGTGCCGAAGGTCTGTACAATTTATGGTCACTAACACCATATTCGCTATACGCCACTTGGCGTGACGGGGGTACTTTACTTGTTACTTTTATTACAGTATACTTCTAGGCGGTTCAGGTCTTTATTTGCTTGTGATTCAGCTATCCTAATGTTTTCGTTTGTATGCCAGATAACTAGGTCATCGGCATAGACAAATCCTCTATTTAAAGAAAATATTTTATTTTGTCACTGTTTTCTTCTTCTTCTTTTTCATCATCATCTTCTTCAATTACTCGACAGATCTTGGATTACTCGACAGATCTTGGATTACTCGACAGATCTTAGATTACTCGACAGATCTTAGATTACTCGACAGATCTTAGATTACTCGATAGATCTTGGATTACTCGCCAGATCATAGATTGCTCCCAAGATCTTGAATTACTCGCCAAATCTTGGAATACTCGCCAGATCATAGATTGCTCCCAAGATCTTGAATTACTCGCCAAATCTTGGAATACTCGCCAGATCATAGATTGCTCCCAAGATCTTGAATTACTCTCCAGATCTTGGATTACTCGCCAGATCTTGGATTACTCGCCAGATCTTGGATTACTCGCCAGATCTTGGATTACTCGCCAGATCTTGGATTACTCGCCAGATCTTGGATTACTCGACAGATCTTGGATTACTCGCCAGATCTTGGATTACTCGCCAGATCTTGATTAAAACTAACATGTACTTCCTGCTGGAATTTTTTTGCTGGGTTTTCCCTTCCATCTCTTTCATCTTCTCTTTCTGGACATGTCCTTTTCTCTCACCCTTACATCTGCTCTTTCTGGACATGTCCTTTTCTCTCACTCTTTCATCTTCTCTTTCTGGACATGTCCTTTTCTCTCACTCGTTCATCTTTTCTTTCTGGACATGTCCATTTCTCTCACTCTTACATCTGCTCTTTCTGGACATGTCCTTTTCTCTCACTCTTACATCTGCTCTTTCTGGACATGTCCTTTTCTCTCACTCTTTCATCTTTTCTTTCTGGACATGTCCTTTTCTCTCACTCTTACATCTGCTCTTTCTGGACATGTCCTTTTCTCTCACTCTTATATCTGCTCTTTCTGGACATGTCCTTTTCTCTCACTCTTTCATCTTTTCTTTCTGGACATGTCCTTTTCTCTCACTCTTACATCTGCTCTTTCTGGACATGTCCTTTTCTCTCACTCTTACATCTGCTCTTTCTGGACATGTCCTTTTCTCTCACTCTTTCATCTTCTCTTTCTGGACATGTCCTTTTCTCTCACTCTTTCCTCTGCCCTATCTGGACGTGACTTTTTCTCTCACCCTTACATCTGCTCTTTCTGGACATGTCCTTTTCTCTCACTCGTTCATCTTTTCTTTCTGGACATGTCCTTTTCTCTCACTCTTACATCTGCTCTTTCTTTACATGTCCTTTTCTCTCA
Source organism: Megaustenia siamemsis (assembly GCA_032433765.1). NCBI lineage: Eukaryota > Metazoa > Mollusca > Gastropoda > Stylommatophora > Ariophantidae > Megaustenia > Megaustenia siamemsis. The sequence continues at coordinate 18,921,244 of JAVIAB010000024.1, read as the reverse complement.
CTCTTACATCTGCTCTTTCTGGACATGTCCTTTTCTCTCACTCTTACATCTGCTCTTTCTGGACATGTAGTTTTCTCTCACCCTTACATCTGCCCTTTCTGGACATGTCCTTTTCTCTCACTCTTACATCTTCTCTTTCTGGACATGTCCTTTTCTCTCACCCTTACATCTGCCCTTTCTGGACATGTCCTTTTCTCTCACTCTTACATCTTCTCTTTCTGGACATGTCCTTTTCTCTCACTCTTACATCTGCCCTTTCTGGACATGTCCTTTTATCTCACTCTTACATCTTCTCTTTCTGGATATGTACTTTTCTCTCACCCTTACATCTTCTCTTTCTGGACATGTCCTTTTCTCTCACCCTTACATCTTCTCTTTCTGGACATCTCCTTTTCTCTCACTCTTACATCTGCCCTTTCTGGACATGTCCTTTTCTCTCACTCTTTCATCATCTCTTTCTGGACATGTACTTTTCTCTCACTCTTACATCTGCCGTTTCTGGACATGTCCTTTTCTCTCACTCTTTTATCTTCTCTTTCTGGACATGTCCTTTTCTCTCACTCTTACATCTGCTCTTACTGGACATGTCCTTATCTCTCACCCTTTCATCCTTGGTCCCTCTCAGCTTTCTCTTTCTCTCTCTTCTCCTCCGTTCTCTCTCTCCTTATCCCTCACTCTCGTTCTCTTTATCTTCCTATCAATCACTGTCTTTCCTTATCCATCTCTCACTTTCTTCCTGTCTTCCCAAATTTCTCCCCCCCCCCCCTCTCTCTCTCTCTCTCTTTCGTTCTCCGCCATCACTCCTACTCCCCCTCACTAACTCCCTTTTCCTCCATCATCTGAATACAACAGATTTATTCCTCCCTTCAGATTTATTACTCAAATCTCCCACAATGCACTCCTCCTAAAAGTGTACTTAACTTTAACCAACTTACAGACATCACCATTACCAGACTTACGTTTGCTGGTTCATTTTCAAATAATTCCGTCGGAATATAGAATTCCCGTTGTTTATGCCAGTCACAAGTACAATTTCCTCGTCTGCCTAATCGTTTATCTGCATTTGTAATTTGCTGTGAGCTGTGAACGGAACCTGATGCTAATCTAGCGCCGACTCCATGCGACTCTTGTAAGACAGCTTCTGCTTGGGCGGGTCAAGTGCACAATGCAAGCTGTATTGTCGAAGAGCTCCTCAAATTACTGCTACTGGGCATGCGTAATCGTGGGACCATCTCTTAAATGAAGTGCTCTTGCGTAGTGCAAAAACCTGGCCTCATTTTAATATCACGACTGCAAAGATCTCGAGGTTTTGTTTTTGTTTATGGCGATGGTGGTTTGAATTACGCGGGGAAATAGTTTAAACTGAGGGGTAGGGGTTCCTATGAAGGAGAAAGAGTTGCTATTTCCGGGGAACGGGTTTCTATAAGAGAGAAGGGGTTGTCATTTCCAGGAAAGGGGTTTCTGTGAGGGAGAAGAGGTTGTCATTTTCGGGAAAGGGGTTTATACGAGAGAGAAGGGGTTGCCATTTCCGGGAAAGGGGTTTCTATGAGAGAGAAGGGATTTCCATTTCCGGGAAAAAGGTTTCTTTGAGGGAGAAGGGGTTGTTATTTCCAGGAAAGGGGTTTCTATAAGAGAGAAGGGGTTGTCATTTCCAGGAAAGGGGTTTCTATGAGGGAGAAGGGTTGCCATTTCCGGGAAAGGGGTTTCTATGTGGAAGAAAGGGTTACCTTTTCCAGGAAACGGTTTATATTGAGGATTTATATTGCAGTGAGTTCAGATCTCTAACACTGTCAGTTTTTTTAATGCGGGGAAATGGATTTATATTGTAAGGAATAGGGTTTATTTTGAAAGTAATGAATCTATTTTGGAGAACAAGTTTAATATTGTAAGGGAAATTCTTTATGTTTTGAAGGATAGGTTTATTTCGTAGGGGAAATAATCTATATAGAAGGGGAAAGCTCTTTGAAAAAGAAATGTTATTTGGTTATGGAAGGCCCCGGTATCACTGCAAACGAATTAAAATCCATAATTGCTCAACCGCCCGTGCCAGTGGAATCATCCGAATTACTAACTCACCTCCCAAACAAAGAAAGGTAGCCGTAGTCCCCATCATAGCAGTCTCAGCACACGCCAAAAGACATAAGGCGAAACCGCACAGAAAGTGAACACGGCCAACTGTTCCCTGTCATACGATATCAGCATTCATCGTAAACAATTGGAATATCGGAACATGATCAAAACGGATGAAACACACAGCTCACTGTGTGCACAGAGCACTTAACTCAGTAGCTCATGCAACAAGCCGGAAAAGAAATGTATTGTGATGAACGTGTTGGTAATGAAATGGTGGATGTGGGAGAAAGGACAGGAAGTGAGTGATACGAAGGTAGCAGAGCTAAGAGAAGAACATTTGTTTTACAAATTAAGGAAAGTAATCGTACCTTGACAGAGCGGAATGACGCTCCTTTGTAGCAAATCTTCGATGCGGGAGACGACACTCAATGATGATGAATTGCAACTGGTCGGTGCAAGAACTTGTGTTTTCTATTTACGTGAGAAATGATCATCGTTTTTAAAGTTGCGAAAACGGAATTTGCTTTTGCCATCGAAAACGGAAAAGGGAAAGAATTTTTATTTAGATTAGGGAACGTGGATTTGTTTAGTGACTGGTAGAGCATAGGAGTTCCGTTCGGATTTGAAATAAGGGTTTTTATATTTGTACTTGGTAAAGATGATCTTGTATTTGTACTTCTTGGTAAAGATGATCTTGTGTTTGTACTTGGTAAAGATGATATTATATTTGTACTTGGTAAAGATGATATTATATTTGTATTTGCTAAAGAGGATCTTGTAATTGTACTTGGTAAAGATGATATTTTATTTGTACTTGGTAAAGATGATATTTTATTTGTACTTGGTAAAGATGATATTTTATTTGTACTTGGTAAAGATGATATTTTATTTGTACTTGGTAAAGATAATCTTGTAATTGTACTTGGTAAAGATGATATTTTATTTGTACTTGGTAAAGATAATCTTGTTATTGTACTTGGTAAAGATGATATTTTATCTGTACTTGGTAAAGATGATATTTTATTTGTACTTGGTAAAAATAATCTTGTAATTGTACTTGGTAAAGATAATCTTGTAATTGTACTTGGTAAAGATGATATTATATTTGTATTTGCTAAAGAGGATCTTGTAATTGTACTTGGTAAAGATGATATTTTATTTGTACTTGGTAAAGATGATCTTCCAGTATTTTCTCTCTTTGTCGTCCGCGATGTCTCCTTTTCTGTATTTTGCCTGTTGTAACCAAGTATTCCAACTTTCCTCTTCTCATGATGTGCCCGAAAAATGTTGATTGTTTCTTCCCGATGTTTCTTAGGAGCTCCCTTTTTGTGTTGGCCTCTTTGAGAAATTCCTCGTTGGTTTTTTTTTAGCTGTCCAGGGAACTTTCAACATTCTTCTGAGAAATCCCACCTCTGTGGACTCTAATCGTCTTTTCATTTGTTTGTTTACGGTCCATGATTCGCTTCCATAGGTCAGATTTGGCTCTATATAGAACCGAGGAACTCTCTTTCTCAGTTCTATTGACATAGATTTGTTACATAAGACGTTTTTCGTTTTCTGAAGTGCTCCTTTTGCCTGACCTATTCTGCTTTTTATTTCTGTTGTCCATCTTCCATCTGATGTTATTATTGTGCCCTATTATTTAACGCGTTGCACTTGTTTCATATTTGTCCTGTTTATTTTTATGCTGCATGATGGTGATGATTGTTTCTTCGATATAACCATTACTTCTGTTTTCTTACTATTCAGACTGAGACCTTTTTTGTTGCTTTATTTTACTATTATGTCTATCAATTCTTGTAGTGCATTATGTGTCAGTGCTCTGTCTCTATAGTAAACTTAAGAAAAGGAAAAACTACAATCAAATCCGGTTATGAAATACTTTCTATATGTTCTCTGGCAAAACAAACGTTTTTTTTTAAAGGAACGGCGCTGTTTACACACAGCATGCCTGCTTCTTCATACCTTGCAATCATCTTGATGGAATACATCTAGACTGGCACGAATCTTGATCAGTGCGATGCGTTTGAGATCATCTCTGGCTTGCCGTACTTTGTCCTGCAGGCTTACCTCTGTAGACCAGCGTTTCGTTCTTTGGCAGTTATGGTCGGTTGAGTTTTACAGTATATGTTCGGAAGTCTCCGTGAATGCTCGGAAGTCTCCATTAATGCTCGGAAGTCTCCGTGAATGCTCGGAAGTCTCCGTGAATGCTCGGAAGTCTCCGTGAATGTTCGGAAGTCTCCGTGAATGTTCGGAAGTCTCCGTGCATGCTCGGAAGTCTCCGTGCATGCTCGGAAGTCTCCGTGATTGCTCGAAAGTCTCCGTGAGTGATCCGTAGCCGTATTTAGCAAAGCCTCGAGAGTCCCATTTTTATGTAAGCGTGTTCCGCGGGCTACATTTGCCTCCTCTTTACTAAGGTTAAAGATTTGACTCTTGTCTTTTGACACGATTTATTTTTTATGTATTAGTTTATTGTATTTTGTTCAGACTTATATTTTCTGTTCCACGCTCTTCAGTCGAATGTTCCCTGTAGAATGTTCCCTGTAGAATGTTCCCTGTAGAATGTTCCCTGTAGAATTTTCCCTGTAGAATGTTCCCTATAGAATTTTCCCTGTAGAATGTTCCCTGTAGAATGTTCCCTATATAATGTTCCCTGTAGAATGTTCCCTATATAATTTTCCCTGTAGAATGTTCCCTATAGAATATTCCCTGTAGAATGTTCCCTGTAGAATGTTCCCTATATAATGTTCCCTGTAGAATGTTCCCTATAGAATGTTCCCTATAGAATGTTCCCTATAGAATGTTCCCTGTAGAATGTTCCCTGTAGAATGTTCCCTATATAATGTTCCCTGTAGAATGTTCCCTATAGAATGTTCCCTGTAGAATGTTCCCTATAGAATGTTCCCTGTAGAATGTTCCCTATAGAATGTTCCCTATAGAATGTTCCCTATAGAATGTTCCCTATAGAATGTTCCCTGTAGAATGTTCCCTGTAGAATGTTCCCTATAGAATGTTCCCTATAGAATGTTCCCTATAGAATGTTCCCTATAGAATGTTCCCTATAGAATGTTCCCTGTAGAATGTTCCCTGTAGAATGTTCCCTGTAGAATGTTCCCTATAGAATGTTCCCTGTAGAATGTTCCCTATAGAATGTTCCCTGTAGAATGTTCCCTGTAGAATGTTCCCTATAGAATGTTCCCTGCAGAATGTTCCCTATAGAATGTTCCCTGTAGAATGTTCCCTGTAGAATGTTCCCTGTAGAATGTTCCCTGTAGAATGTTCCCTATAGAATGTTCCCTGTAGAATGTTCCCTATAGAATGTTCCCTATAGAATGTTCCCTATAGAATGTTCCCTATAGAATGTTCCCTATAGAATGTTCCCTATAGAATGTTCCCTATAGAATGTTCCCTATAGAATGTTCCCTGTAGAATGTTCCCTATAGAATGTTCCCTGTAGAATGGTCGTTCCCAGGCCAGATGATGAAGACACGTGGTCGAACCATTTCATATTGCGCTTCTTGACACTACTCCAAAGATCATCATGCACTCCGACATTTTGTTGTATTATTTTGCAAGCTTTTTCATGTGTGATACATACAAATGTACGTCAAACATGGACATTAACAGTAAAAGAGAAGAGTTATAAACTGCAGAAAAGTGGTTTATCAAAAGACTTCTGACATCCGGTCAATATGGCGGATAGGCGGTAATGAGCAATTGAGGCACTGTCTGAGAATCTTCACTGTTGCAGTTTCCTCGTATTCCAAGTCCAGCTCACTGCAGAAGCTACTGAGATTAGTGCTCTGTGCACACCGTGAGCTGTGTGTTTCATCGGATAGTGTTTCTATATTCAGATTCTTCTTCCTCTTCTACCTTTCAGCTCCCTGAGGAGCATAGGTCTTCAACAAACTCTTTCCATGTCGTTCTGTTTCTTGCCATTCTTTTAAGATCATTCCATGGCTTCCCCATTATCTTCATCTCTGCTTCTATCTGTCTTCTCCAAGAATTCTTTGGTCTTCCTCTTTCTCTTTTCCCCTGGGGATTCCAAAAAAGGGTCTGTTGTGTAATACTCTCAGTTGGCTTCCACAATGTGTGTCCTATCCAGCGCCATCGTCTTCGCTGTATCTCTTTATCCACTGGTATTTGACTGGTACATTTCCATAATTCTATGTTAGTGAATTTGCCCTGCCATGTCCATCCTTTTATTCTGCGTAAGCATCCATTAATGAAAGTCTGTATCTTCATGATTGTCAATTTTGTTGTTCTCCATGATTCACAGCCATATAATAGGACTAGCTTAACATTGGAGTTGAAAATTTTTATTTTTGTATTTATATTCAGATTCTTTACTGTGAATGATGATATCGTATGAGGAAGGACAGTTCAGTTGTGTTCACTATCGGTGCTACTATGTCTTATTTCTTTTGACGTGTCGAATGTTTGATACGGTGGAGACTGTAACTTCTTTTTTTGTTTGGATATTCGATGAAATGTTAATTCTGATGATTCCACGGGCGGTTGAGCAATTATGGATTTGAATTCTTTGCAGTGATACCGGGGGCCTTCGAATAACCATAACTATAACTTCTGATACTCCAGTATAGGAGAATCCGATGATTTTAGCGAACGAGAAGATGTTAACTCTGAGCTACATCCTCCAACACCTAATTCAGAGGTTAAATCCACTGCTACCACTAGCATCAGCCTCTGTGACTGAAAGGTTAGTGTGATCCTGACTAATCAGAAGGGGTCTGAGTTCAAATCGTAGATATGGCCAATCTTATATTTTTTATCCAACAAGGCTTCTGAGTTCACTAGCCTCTAGAAATTGGTACCAGAGATTTTTGTGGGATTTAAGGGAGGCCTTGCGTATTGTCTACTAAACCACGTAAAATGTGCAGTTCGTGGCGTAAAAATGTCTTCTCTAACGTCATATTCCCCAGGCGCCTATTTAAGATATGGAGGGAAGCCTATACTGACCTTCACCCCTACCAAGAAACTGCACCTCGGGTACGAGCTTTACAACTAATTAAAATGTCAAAACAAAAGTAGAAAAGAAATATCTTTCATGTAATAAACGAAATATCAAACGTCAAACAAAATACAGATCTTTTAAATAACACTTGACTTTTCGTGTCAGACACAAAATAACTGAGAACATAGCTGGCTATAAAGTCATTACAAAAATAAAACATGTCTTATTACAGCTTTACTGCATAACTTTGGCATCACAATATACAAATCTCAAGTACTGGCCAGGATTCCATCTTTTTTGGTAATAAACACTTCAAACGTAAAACACAAGTGAAGAGAAATGCGACCGCGGTGCGCTCAAATTACAGCTCCCAATGTAGATCTAAACTGTGTGTAGATTAGGATGAGTATAAAGCTCGTCTGTATGCCGCTCTTTAGCGTTTTCATTCAAATGCAAAAACTGCAAGCGCCGTTAACATTGGCTAAACTACGTGGAGAAGATAACGCTCGTGTCGATGCTTTTCATGTTGTCTTTTGACTGCACTTTCATGAAAATTGTTGATCCACAGTTTTTGTTGAGATCGTTTTGGTTTTAGAAGACTGTGTTTGATGTCCTCGTGTGGCGACGGTGGACTGTTGGTCAACAAAAATAGAATAACAGTCGACAATGATCAGTGTTCACTTTCGAAATGTTAAACCTAATTATAAACGAACAGCAGCTGGACTTCCGGTCAATATGGCGGATAGGTGACAGGAACTGTTGAGGCTCTGTCTGAAGAGTATTCCTTGTTGCAGTTTCCTCATATTCCAAGTCCGGTTTACTGCAGGAGCTACTGAGTTTAGTGCTCTATGCACACCGTGAGCTGTGTTTTTCATCCGGATCATGTTTCGATATTCCGATTGTTTACGATGATTGATGATATCGTATGATGAAGGGCAGTCCAGCTATGGTCAATTTCGGTACCGCTTTGCCTTAGGTTTTTTGGCGTGTGGTGTAGCTGCTATGATGGAGACTGCAGCTGCCTTCTTTGTTTGAATCCTTCAATGAGAGGAGATGTTAATTCTGATGATTACACTGGCACGGGCCGTGGAGCAATTATGGGTTTTAATTCGGTTGCAGTGATACCGGGGCCCTCGACTAACTACAACGGCTGGTCAAAATCCTACTCCACATCCTGACTACAAAATAGAAAAACCGGTCTGAGGAAACGTGTAGAAGATGGAAGGCAACCCAGTAAGTCGGATGTGTTGGGAGAAAAGAGTGCAGATATCACAACTTGATGTAAGCTACAGTAAAGCGCAACTACATATAAATGAAGTCTTTATAAGGACGTACGATGACAAGGAGTTAATGTCCAGCAGTAAGGAAGAAACGAAGGAGAGGAAGGAAGGAAGGGGCGAAAGGAAGGAAAGGAATGAAGGAGTAGGGAGAAAGGCTGGAGGGAAGGAAGGAAGTAGCGAAAGGAAGTAAAGGAATAAAGGAGTAGGGAAAAAGGCTGGAGGGAAGGAATGAAGGAAAGATAGAAATAGGAATGAAGGAAGGAAGTAGCGAAAGGAAGTAAAGGAGTAGGGAAAAATGCTGGAGGGAGGGAAGGAAGGAAGGATAGAAATAAGGAATGAAGGAAGGAAAAAAGGAAATTAATGAAGGAGTAGGGAGAAAGGCTGGAGGGAAGGAAGGAAAGGCTGGAGGGAAGGAAGGAAAGGCCGGAAGGAAGGAAGGAAGGAAGGAAGGGAGGGAGGGAGGGAGGGAGGGAGGAAGGGAGGAAGGGAGGAAGGGAGGAAGGAAGGAAGGAAGGAAGGAAGGAAGGAAGGAAGGAAGGAAGGAAGGAAGGAAGGAAGGAAGGAAGGAAGGAAGGAAGGAAGGAAGGAAGGAAGGAAGGAAGGAAGGAAGGAAGGAAGGAAGGAAGGAAGGAAGGAAGGAAGGAAGGAAGGAAGGAAGGAAGGAAGGAAGGAAGGAAGGAAGGAAGGGGCGAAAAGAAGGAAAGGAAAGATGAAGTAGGGAGAAAGGCTGGAGGGAGGGAGGGAATGAAGGAAAGGAGGGAAGGAGGAATAACGAAAAAAGTACAGTTAATTTGTTTCCATTATTTTTTTCTGCATTCTAGTACTGAGTATATGCTAATACATTACAGGAACGTCAAAGAAAACTAAAAACTAAGGATGCAGTCCCGAAAAGCAAATGCAAGCTAATGACGAATGCACTGGACCATTGGATGCAAAACATAGTGCAATATAACGCAATAATAATAAAATGAAGAAGAAGAAGAAATACCTACTCTCTGTGAAGAAGAAAATGATAATAATAATAATAATAACAATATTACTGTTTGTCCGCGTGGAGAGACCGGTAGCGTTGTGGTAAGTGCACACGCCTGCCGACTACACGCTCGTGGTTCAAATGCCACATAGGACAAAAGTTCTTTATTCAGGACAAAAGTTCTTTATTCAGGACAAAAGTTCTTTATTCAGGACAAAAGTTCTTTATTCAGGACAAAAGTTCTTTATTCAGGACAAAAGTTCTTTATTCCGAATCCAGCTTTTTGAAATTGGTTCCAGAGCTTTCTCTGGAAAGGAAAGGCAGCGAGGAAGGGAACTGACCGCCTCATGAGGCTGAGGCTTACAGTACGATGAAGTCACTAGCATCTCATTACTCGAGACCAATTGCTATATGACTATCTTTACATATGTTTACCCGCGTAGTAGAACATAACTGAAAGTCATCTTGTAGGGGAAAGTACAAGGATATTGAGGTACAAACAGACCAGTACTAACGTGGATGATAAGATCAAATGTTGAAGAGGTAAACCTATGGCAACGCGCACCATCAAGGCAAGAGACAGAATAAAATGGAGTGTCAAGGTAGCGGAGAATGTGGAGATGGCACCCGATGAATGAAAGTAGAATATTTCTTTTAACTTAAGTTTCATGATCAAGTGACAAGTCAAAGGCAACAAAGCGATGTCTTCTTAACCATCAACAAATCTTTTCTCTAGATGCTGGAAGGAAAACGAAGGAATGAAGAAGATACATATTATTAGCTCTTTCATTCATCATCATCATCATGCGCCTTACCGGTTGGCGTAGGTGATAGTGTCCCTCCACAATCTTCTATCTACAGTGCATCGTATCAGTTCTGTTGTTGACTGTTTTCCATGCCATGACACCAAGCTATCCAGTATTTTCTCTCTTTGTCGTCCGTGATCTCTCTTTCCTTTTATTTTGCCAGTTGTAACCAAGTATTCCAACTTTCCTCTTCTCATGATGTGCCCGAAAAATGTTGATTGTTTCTTTCTGATGTTTTTTTAAGTGCTCTATTTTTGTGTTGGCCTCTTTGAGAACTTCTTCATTGGTCTTTTTTAGCTGTCCAGGGAACTTTCAACATTCTTCTGAGAAATTCCATCTCTGTGGCCTCTAATCGTCTTTTCATTTGTTTGTCTACAGTCCATGATTCGCTTCCATAGGTCAGAATTGGTTCTATATAGCACAGATTAATTCTCTTTCTTATTTTTATTGACATAGATTTGTTGCATAAGATATTTTTCATTTTCTGAAATGCTATTTTGGCCTGAGCTATTCTGCTTGTTATTTCTGTGGAGTGTTTAACTCTTTCATTACGGAAGGTTTTTACCAATTTAGCGGTAGAGCTTTCAGAGAGTAATTGTTTCTTGGTTGTAAACATTCATCTACATGTTTATATTTACCTTAACTCTTTACAATACATGTGAATTTTTAGATAATTAAACAAGAAATTAGATTTCGCCAACACCAAGATGATACAAGACATATAAAAAGAATATGGTTTGATGACAGTTTACACTAATCAAATAGAGAGTGACGCACTGTGCGGCTAAACGTACGGAAAGAGTTAATACTTTTCTTTATTATTAGTCAGAGAAACTTTGCATATGACAAAAGAAGTGAGAGATCTGGCTAGTGATAGAGATCTCTTCAGACACACTCTGATCAGTGTAAAGTTCTGCAAAGTACGCGCAACCTGATGATGGTGGCTATTATATGTTAAAAGCAGCTAAATAAAGTGTTCTTTATCATTGAAGTTTAGAAACAATTGTTTTAATTTCACGTGGCCATGAGAGGACATCACATCTCTTACGTGACCCTTCTAGTGTTCCCGATTGACAGTCATACAACAATAACTCGTGTCTCAATAATGGGGAGATAACTTCAACATTGCCGTTAATGTGCAGCCATTTAGCTAACTGTTTCAGCTAATTATTTGTTGCTACGATGAATCAATTGCTCAAATAAATACGACGAATCTCAAACTGCGCGATATGGTAGCCTCCAAGGTTGCAGTTAGCATATGCCGAAAAGCAGACTATAATTGGAATCATGTTATGCCTTTGGAACTTTCATGAAAAATTATCTTTCGCCGGATCTTTACGGAGAGTGCAGTTACTAACTGAATTGTTTTGGGGTTATTTTGCCAATTTTATGGTGTGTCTCTTTGTGTGCGTGCGCGCATGTGTCCGTCAGTCGGTTCGTCCGTCCGTCGTCTCCAACTTATTTACCAGCACTAGAGTAAGGAAAAGACGGTAGTACTTATATCTAGTGAAGTGAAATCGTCGCCTCTGTAGCCGAGTATGGCTGGTATGGAATGTGCTCTTACTATCGAAATAACTTACCAATACTTGGGCACAATCATAACATCAGATGGAAGTTGCACCACAGAAATAAAAAGCATAATAGATCAGGCCAAAAAAGGAGTTCAAAAAATGAAAAATATCTATGGAACAAATCTATGTCAATAGATATGAGAAACAGAGTTCTTCGGTGCTATATAGAACCAATTCTGACCTACGGAAACGAATCATGGACAGTAGACAAGCAAATGAAAAGACGATTAGAGGCCACAGAGATGGGATTTCTCAGAAGAATGTTGAAAGTTCCCTGGACAGCTAAAAAGACCAATGAGGAAGTTCTCAAAGAGGCCAACACAAAAAGGGAGCTCTTAAAAAACATGAGAAAGAAACAATCAACATTTTTCGGGCATATCATGAGAAGAGGAAAGTTGGAATACTTGGTTACAACTGGCAGAATAAAAGGAAGGAGAGATCGCGGACGACAAAGAGAGAAAATACTGGATAGCTTGGTGTCATGGCATGGAAAACAGTCAACATCAGAACTGATACGGTGCACTGTAGATAGAAGATTACGGAAGGACATGCTCGCCTACGTCAACCGGTATGGCACATGATGATGATGAACGACATAACGCGTCACAAAGGCGACCCATATCTCTGAGTTCTACTTAACAGAGAGCATAGCCGCTTCAGCATTTTGGTTACTTTTGTTTTTTTTTATGTAATTTATTTTTTTTTCTGAAGAATTGGAGTGTATAGGTTTTTATGGAGATGTTTTCGCTTTGATGAAAGTCGTTTGGAATCATCGCCTTTGCAGCCGAATAGGGCATAGACAGTGATCAACAAGATTGTCGCAGTATTGACCAACCTATTTGGAAGATATTGTGACGAGAGGTAGAGCACCTATAGGGGCATCCTGAGTGCAGTTAAAACCCATTCAAACGATTAGATCAATTAAATGATTATGATGACCATGTTGAAAATATTGTTGTTGTTGATGATAATTATTATGATTGTGATTATAATGATCATGTTGATAAAGATGTTGTTGATGATATAATTGCACGGAATCATCGTGAACTACTTAGCACTTACATCCAGGAAGTTGATGTAAAAGAAAACATCCGAAATATAGTTAACAGTGTGAGACAGACTTAAAACACCAACTAATCATGGCATAGGTCGCGCGAAATGGAAAATACGTTATTGCTGCCCTACAACATAATACAGGCCTACCCGCCGCTGACTGTTTTGTCTGTGATCTAACTATAGAGACAGAACCTCGTCACGCCTCGTGTGTGATGTATAAGAGATCACGTGGTAGTGCCCAACGATGACGTTTCCTGATCGCTGATACGAGGTTATAAAGGGAGATAAACGATTAGGCAAACGAGGAAATTGTACTTGTGACTGGCATAAATAACAGGAATCACATATTCCGGCGGAATTATTTGAAAAAGAACAAACAAACGTTAAGTCTGGTATTGTGGTGTCTATAAGTTGGTTCAAGTTAAGTGCATTTTTAGGAGGAGTGCATTGTACAAGATTTGAGTAATAAATCTGAAGGGAGGAATAAATCTGAAGGGAGGAATAAATCTGTTGTATTCAGTTGATGGAGGAAAAGGGAGCATAAAAGTGGAAGTGGTAGCGGAGAAGGAGAGAAAGAGGGGGAAATAGGAAGTGAGGAAGAAAGAGAGCATTCTATGGAGAGAAGGGAATGATAGAAGTTAAAGAAAGAGAGAGAGAGAGAAGAGAGAGAGAGAGAGAGAGAAAATATATAAAGAGAGGACGAAAGAAAGAGAGTACTATTTATTATGTACTTACGATGTTATACTCCGGTGGTATAGAATGTATGTCAAAGTGTTCTTGACGGCCCCTCTCATCACGTGTTAAGACCTATTTTGAGACTTGCCATTAGTAATTTATGATCAATACTGGAATTAAATATTCCGAGGAATATAGGGCATATATACTATTTTAGCAGTAACGAAGTAAATATACGTCATGCTACAGGAACAGTTAGATCAGGAGAGACATAAGACAGTAAATTATGAACGCGTTCTGTGGAATAGACGTACTCTATAAACAAGAAAAATATATGTACGGACTTTCGGTCAATATGGCGGATAGGCGGCAGAAACCATTGAAGTCCAATCTGAAAAGTATTCATTGTTGCAGTTTCCTCATATTCCAAATCCGGTTTGCCGCCGGATGTACTGAGTTTAGTGCTTTGTGCACACCGTGAACTGTGTTTTTCATCCGGATACACAGCCAAACTGTCCTTCGTCATATGATATCATCATTCATCGTAAACAATCGGAATATCGAAACACTATCCGGAGAAATTGACATGAGAATACAAAAAGCAAATGCTGTCACATACCAGCTTTCGCCATTGCTAAGACATCCAAACATTTCTATGCCAGCTAAACAACAAATGATAAATATCATTTTCATACCAACTTTGTGCTATGAAAGTCAAACATGGACCCTTTCTAAATCACATTTAAGAAAGATCACTCGGGCAGATGGTGCTCGTAAACCTGGGAGGGTAGACCATCTAAGAGCAGAATCCCCCTACAGAAAAGACAATCTGCTGCCTTGCAGGAAGATTGGGGACAATCAAAGGCTAAGGAAAGCAAACCTGAAAAAATGCTGGCTGAAATCGGATGCACTGGGCCACTGGCGCAGAACACAGTGCAACGTATTAACGGGTGTTCAGTCAGAGTGGATCTGGCAGACTCTAATTGTGATGTTCTGTCTGTGGGGGCGATCAACATACTTAACCTGACAGTTGACTTCATGTGAGAGTCTGGAATCCTACTCTGATTGAGTCCTGATCGCAGAGAGAGAGAGAGAGAGAAAGATCAATACATGTGAGATGCGATGCTTGAGAAAAGTAACAAACAACACAAGAAGGGATAGAATACCAAATGAAACCATAAGAAAAATAGTAGGAACAAAACCCTGCCAAGAATATATAGAACAACAACAACTTAAATGGTTTGGCCACCTGGTCAGAATGAATCCTTATCAATCACCATCAAGGGCGTTCTTCTCGAGAATGCATGGAAAAAGACCAAGAGGAAGACCCAGAAGAAGATGGATAGATGCAGTGACAGAGACATGTAACAACAAAGGAAAACCACTAATTCAGACAGTTCGAGCAGCTCAAGAACGACAAATGATATAACCACGACACCCTTTAGGTATCAGTGAGAAGAGAAAAGAAGAAGAAGATCCGGATGAAATACACAGCTCACGGTAGGCACAGAGCACTAAACTCAGTAGCTCCGATTAAACTTGAAGAAAAGAAACCGGGGTCTATGCTAGATGAAGTGCTCCCCACAAATAAAATAAAATCTGATGATGAGGAAGTCACCAGGATGTGATGGTTATTAAAGTTATTGAGTTATTTGCGGGTCATCATCATTGCAATCCGAACATGTCCATAGTTGCTCAAATCCCCTCCTCAGCAAATCCGGCAGTGTCCAGCCACTGACGACTTCAGTTCTGTGATGGTACTCAAGCTGACCTGACTAAAAATAAATAGAGATAAGACCAAAATTATGAGAATTAATAACCAAATAAAAATAGGAGAAATACCTCTACTAGACGTACAATCTTACATATATCTGGACAGTAATATAGACAATGAGGGAGGAACAGAAAATGATACCAAAATAAGGATATCAAAAGCAAGAGGAGCATTTATTGCACAGGGAAACATATGGAATTCCAAATAAATTAGGTTAAATACTAAAATAAAAATGTACAACTCCAATGTTAAGTCAGTCTTATTATATGGCTGTGAAACATGGAAAAACAACTAAAATGACAATCATGAAGATACAGACTTTCATTAATGGATGCTTACGCAGAATAAAAGGATGGAAATGGCAGGACAAAATTACGAACATAGAATTATGGAAATGTACCAGTCAATTACCAGTGGAGAAAAAGATACATCGAAAGCGATGGTGCTGAATATGGTCATGAGAAATGTCATGAGAACATCATGAGAAATGGCATGAGAACATCATGAGAAATGTCATGAGAACATCACGAGAAATGGCATGAGAAATAGCATGAGACCAACATGAGAAATGTCATGAGAACATCATGAGAAATGGCATGAGACCATCATGAGAAATGTCATGAGAACATCATGAGAAATGTCAGAAGTGATAATAATTGTTGTGAAGCTCTTACCCTCCCACAATAAATGGCAGCATAATGCCAGAACTCAGATACGCTGATAGCAACAGTTCTGCTTTTCAAAAGTGCAAAGGGATTAGAAGAGCTATTCGAGTCGATTAAAACACGAAGAAGAGCAAAGCTTTTATTTAAATATTCAGAAAACAGAGATAATATTCATCGACAAAGTAAAATGCCTGAAAACAGCAACTATTAACCGTTGAAACATCATACCATATTGCTGAAACAGAAAATAATTTTAAACCAACAGAAAATAATTTTAAACCAACAGAAAATAATTTTAAACCAACAGAAAATAATTTTAAACCAACAGAAAATAATTTTAAACCAACAGAAAATTTTTTTTAAACTAACAGAAAATAATTTTAGAAACAGTAGACTGTATTGATGGAAACAGCATACAGTAATGATAACAGCAAACAATAATCGGAGAAACAGCAGACAGTCGTGGTTGAAACAGCAGACATTAATGGTACAAAAAGCAGGCACTAATGGTAGAAACAGGAGACATTAATGAAAGAAACAGCAGACATTGATCACATAAACAGCAGACAGGAGTGGTAGAAACAGTAGACAGCAATGGTCGAAACAGCAGGATGTAATGGCAGAAACAGCAGGCAGTAATTGTAGAAACAACAGGCAGTAACGGTAGAAACAGCAGGCAGTAACTGTGGAAATTACAGGTAGTAATGGCAGTGGCAGAAGGCAGTTATAGTAGAAATAGCAGGCAGTAATGGTATAAACAGCAGGCAGTATAGTAGGAACCGCAGGCAGTAACGGTAGAAACAGAAGGCAGTAACGGTAGAAATAGCAAGTAGTAATGGTAGAAACAACAGGTCGCAACGATAGAAACAGCATGCAGTAATGGTAGAAACAGCAGGCAGTAACCGCAGACAGTAACGGTAGAAACAGCAGGTAGTAATGGTAGAAACAACAGGCAGTAACGGTAGAAACAGCAGGCAGTAACGGTAGAAACAGCAGGCAGTAACAGCAGACAGTAACGGTAGAAACAGCAGGTATTAATGGTAGAAACAACAGGCAGTAACGGTAGAAACAGCAGGCAGTAACAGCAGACAGTAACGGTAGAAACAGCAGGTAGTAACGGTAGAAACAACAGGTAGTAACAGCAGGTAGTAACTGTAGAAACAGCAGGCAGTAACGGTAGAAACAGCAGGTAGTAACAGCAGGTAGTAACGGTAGAAACAGCAGGCAGTAACGGTAGAAACAGCAGGCAGTAACAGCAGACAGTAACGGTAGAAACAGCAGGTAGTAACGGTAGAAACAACAGGTAGTAACAGCAGGTAGTAACGGTAGAAACAGCAGGCAGTAACGGTAGAAACAGCAGGTAGTAACAGCAGGTAGTAACGGTAGAAACAGCAGACAGTAACGGTAGAAACAGCAGGTAGTAACAGCAGGTAGTAACGGTAGAAACAGCAGACAGTAACGGTAGAAACAGCAGGTAGTAACGCTCAGATAAGAATAAGAAACCTCAGCTGTTGGTCCCAAATTTGATAGCGAAAGTGCTCAGCCCTTCAACATCCGATCCTCTGTCTCTCTTTTCCGATGCACACACACACACACAAGTGGGCGTGGCCGGCTATCTTTAAGCTTGTCGTGACAATCTTCCTCTGTTGTGACGATTATTTACCCCAGACCGTACGGCTTAAGCTGAGCTAAGGTAATGAGATATTTGCTGCCATTATTAGCGTTAAAATGGCGTGAGCTAGAGTATTGGGCGCGTATATGCTTGATGTGTGCTTTCTGTCTTTTCATTGGCTTGGTCTCAGCCAATAGGAATGTAGTTCTATATTGCATGACATCACGCTAGCTTAGTGGTTCTTAAGATTTGGCAGGTTACAGACCCCTTCTGAAATCTGATTAAATTTACTGATCCCTTTTCAAAAAATGTAATCATAAATCAAGCTAGATATAATATTGCATTCAATTTGATGCACTCAGAAATAATTTCCTTCCGAGCAGGCTTTCGAGGGCTTAAATAGTAGAGGCATTGCGTGGTTGCTATATTGAATTTACTGGTGAGAAATATGTCAAGAAACAGCATTCGAGTAGGCTGTTTCAATGTTGAGTAGTATTTGTTGTACATCGCCAATACAAGCATCACGGTCAGTGTTTGTGCCAATAGAAATGTGATAATATATTAATTTGACAATAGAAACATGACAATATATTAATTTAACAATAGAAAAGTGACAATATATTAATTTAACAATAGAAAAGTGACAATATATTAATTTGACAATAGAAACATGACAATATATTAATTTGACAATAGACAAGTGACAATATATTAATTTGACAATACAAAAGTGACAATATATTAATTTGACAATAGACAAGTGACAATATATTAATTTGACAATAGACAAGTGACAATATATTAATTTGACAATACAAAAGTGGCAATATATTAATTTGACAATAGACAAGTGACAATATATTAATTTGGCAATAGACAAGTGACAATATATTAATTTGACAATAGAAAAGTGACAATATATTAATTTGACATTAGACAAGTGACAACATATTAATTTGACAATAGACAAGTGACAATATATTAATTTGAAAATAGGCAAGTGACAATATATTAATTTGACAATAGACAAGTGACAATATATTAATTTGACAATAGAAACATGACAATATATTAATTTGACAATAGACAAATGACAATATATTACTTTGACAATACAAAAGTGACAATATATTAATTTGACAATAGGAAAGTGACAGTATATTAATTTGACAATACAAAAGTGGCTGTATATTAATTTGACAATAGGAAAGTGACAATATATTAATTTGACAATACAAAAGTGGCAATATATTAATTTGACAATAGGAACATGACAATGTATTAATTTGACAATAGGAAAGTGACAGTATATTAATTTGACAATACAAAAGTGGCTATATATTAATTTGACAATAGGAAAGTGACAATATATTAATTTGACAATACAAAAGTGACAATATATTAATTTGACAATAGGAACATGACAATATATTAATTTGACAATAGAAAAGTGAGAAGAGACAAGCGCTGCTTGTAGCTTCGTTAGCTCACTGGTTAGTGAATTGGACTACTAAAGAAAAAAGAAGTCTGGTTCAATAACGATCACGGAAAAAAATGACAAATAATCAACAACAGAAAAAAAGAACAATATATGGTCCGAAGCAGAATCGAAACCGTACTCAGTGGCACAGCGCCTTGCCACGAGAAGCCAAACGCTAGTGAACACTGCCAACTCAGCTAACTAAAGTTAACTAATGGCACATAACACAGGTGGCATGGACAGCCCAACTATGACACCAATATAAGGCTGGGTGAACCTAGAAGCCGCTGATCAGTATGGAAACAAATAATAATAAATGAATATTATTATAGAGGGAAACTTCCGAAGCGATTATCAGCGAACCATTTCAGATGAAGAGGTATGTTTACAGTACTCTGTTAGACAAACTATAATTAAACCATAGCTTTCAAATTAGGCTTTCTTTGAGCGTTGAGTATTAGGTGAGAGTCTCTATAGGATGAGAGTTGA
>JAVIAB010000024.1:18891815-18896815 GCA_032433765.1 Megaustenia siamemsis | reverse complement strand
ACAGAACTACAATATAGACAGACAAATATACTATCTTTGTTTAATGTGGTCAATGAAACTTAGAAAAAGTATTCTTTAGTCAATGTAATATGAAACCTGTCTTGGCGTATTAATCGGAAAATATGAAAACAAAACAAAATCCTTGAGGGTCAAACAATGTGAGAAGCATTTTGAGAAAACTAAGGACAACTAACAAGAACAGTGGGGGTTCTGAAAGAAACCAACGGGAAAAATATAGAAAGCAGACTTCCAACGAACAGCAGTAGAAGAAAATAATAAGTACCAACGTTTGCTGCAACAAAGACAAAGAAACGTAGTGACAGAAGCGAGCAATCAATTATCTCAATGAAATAGTCGTCATTTTGTTAATACTTTGGGAGAAGGTAAAAAGTGGACAATTTTGTGGGAGCAGGAAAGAATCAAGGGGAAAAAAAGCTAAGAAGAGAAATCAAATTGAGCCTAAGATAAGGCTGGTAGGAAGGCAACATTACAACACATAACCGCTTTAGAGACAGTAGGTGCTGTCCTTTCAGTGATGTAATTCGAAATTGTCGCCTATGCAGCCGAATATATCCAACACGGAGTTCGACCTTACTAGCGATATAACTCACATGGTTGCACACGTTTTGCAGACTAGCGTAGTCGCTGGAATAGTTTCTGCTGCTTTCTTTGTCTTCAATTTGTTTCTTTTTTCGAAGTGACTGAAGTGCGGAAGTCGCTTTACACTCGATGGAAGTCGTTTGGAATTGTCGTCAATGCATCCGTTGAAGTCACTGCATGGAAATCGATTTTGTCAACAGAATTTGCCAGTTGTTAGAGAGCATTGAGGGGGGGGGGGTAATTTTGAGCAGGTATGGGGAATTCACTACTGCAGTGAAGTTGATTCCGTGGATAGAATACATTAGAATAGATAGAAAGTTGTGGAGCGGCATGGTCGCCTACGCTAGCAGACGTCATAAAAAAAAAAAGTCAAGTACCCCCGTCACGCCAAGTGGCGTATAGGGAATATGGTGTTAGTGACCATAAATTTGTATAGACCTTCGGTACATGATTTTTTTTTTTGTAATGTGGTCGGTACTACGTCCGTGCTGCTAGCAGACGTGGTACTTGGTAATTATTTTGATCAATGCAATCTTGTGACGATCTGCGTAAGGAAATCTCAATGATTTTCCAAAAATCTCATCTTTATTTTTCCTCTGCCCCACCGATATTTCTTGTTCGTCTCACTTCTCGTTTTGAGATCATCTCTTGTATCTGTCAGTAAATATATCAATGTCTGACATTGGTAGCATCATATAGGAAGAAACAATACATCTATCAATCTCATATATAATTGCATGGTTAACACATTCATGTTTCAGTGTTTTGTATTTAGTGTTGTTTTGTTTTCTGCATTATGGTTTCAATCCTTTCTTTTTTTATTTTATGTTGCCGTGTGTCATTTATGTTATATGTTCCATTCCTTTCATGGAATCTGTTGCATTGGAGTTGGGGTATTCCCATACCTGCTGCACCGCCCGTGCCAGCATTTCTCAAAACCTATGCAGACTGATTGTTCCTGTGATCGTCTTCTTTTCCCACTAAGAACTCCGGATCCAGCAGAACCCTTTTCCAAGCACATCGTCATAGTGCTCATCATGAACTTATATATATCTTTGGGGAAAGCAACAGTAAAGATACAAATGTACACAATCTAAATCAAGACAGGGAAATATTGGTAAACACATTCTGTGGAAATGTGGTTTTACAGAAGAATATTGAGAATACCATGGACAGCTAATAAAAGTAATGAAAACGTTCTGAAAGAGGTCAAAGCAAAAAGAGAGCGAATATCCAATATAAAGAAAAAAACATTCATTACTTTTTGGCCATGTAATGAGAAGGAAACAGTTGGAATATATGGTAACAACTGGGAAAATTGAGGGATGAAGAGATAGAGGGAAGCAAAGAGAAAAGATACCAGACAGCTTAAGAGAATGGCTTGGCAGAAGGTCAACAACAAAAATGATACACAACTGTTGAGATCGAAAGTTGTGGAGAGACATGATCACCTACGTCAGCAGGTCCGGTACTTGATGATGATGATGATGATGATGATGGTGATGATGATGATGATGGTGGTGGTGATGGTAATGATGTGTGAAAAACAGGGGGAGAATTTGATTTCATCCAATTAAATGAAATGGCATAGTATGAAATCAAGAGCTGAATTGGTAAACACATGAAGAAACGGAATAATCTGGAGAGACATGATCACCCCGCCAGCAAGCATGAAACTTAATAATGATGTGTGACAGTTTTGTGAAGCTGAAGTTTAGAATCATTGGCGTGTAAATGTGATAGTTTATTAAAGTGAAGTGTAGAATCGCTCAGTCGTGCTGACTTGACTGTAGCCCTCTATTATCAATGACTGACCTCAGCAACGCGATCCTTATATTCTGTGATGTTTCAACCTTGTCCCGTCTCTACGATGTGATGGGAATTAACTAGCGCTGATCCTGGGTTATAGAACTTGAATATTTCTACACTTTTCGAGATTGGATGCTGACGATCAATGAAGAAACCATTCTGTTAATGGCGCTTAGTAAAGACAACTCTCGATTTACGTAAACGTTCCTTTCATGAAACGAGTACGTAAATCGATTGCTGCGTAAGTCAGAAATTGACCTCGCCTAACCCACTAATCATAGCCTATGTGTCTACTTCAGTGCTCTACAGCAACTTGTGGGAGATTTCAATTTTCAGAAGGACGACTCAAAACTTCATGCTGTATTTAAAACAACCAGAATATACAATAAAACATCCAGGATATACAATAAAACATCAGAATATAAAACACCCAGAATATACAATAAAACATCCAGGATGTAAAACACCCAGAATATACAATAAGACAACCAGGATAAACAATAAAACATCCAGGATATACAATAAAACATCAAGGATATAAAACACCCAGAATATACAATAAAACATCCAGGATATAAAACACCCAGAATAAACAATAAAACATCCAGGATAAACAATAAAACATCCAGGATATACAATAAAACATCCAGGATATAAAACACCCAGAATATACAATAAAATATCCAGGATATAAAACACCCAGAATATACAATAAAACATCCAGGATATAAAACACCCAGAATATACAATAAAACATCCAGGATATAAAACACCAAGAATATACAATAAAACATCCAGGATATAAAACACCCAGAATATACAATAAAACATCCACGATTTAAAACACCAAGAATATACAATAAAACATCCAGGATATAAAACACCCAGAATATACAATAAAACATCCAGGATTTAAAACACCCAGAATATACAATAAAACATCCAGGATATACAATAAAACATCCTGGATATAAAACACCCAGAATATACAATAAAACATCCAAGATTTAAAACACCCAGAATATACAATAAAACATCCAGGATTTAAAACACCCAGAATATACCATAAAACATCCAGGATTTAAAACACCCAGGATATACCATAAAACATCCAGGATTTAAAACACCCAGAATATACCATAAAACATCCAGGATTTAAAACACCCGGAATATACCATAAAACATCCAGGATTTAAAACACCCAGAATATACCATAAAACATCCAGGATTTAAAACACCC
The DNA here is from genome assembly GCA_032433765.1 of Megaustenia siamemsis. Lineage (NCBI taxonomy): Eukaryota > Metazoa > Mollusca > Gastropoda > Stylommatophora > Ariophantidae > Megaustenia > Megaustenia siamemsis. The sequence goes on along the minus strand of JAVIAB010000024.1, from coordinate 18,893,166 downwards.
AGAATATACCATAAAACATCCAGGATTTAAAACACCCAGGATATACAATAAAACATGCAGGATATACAATAAAACATGCAGGATATACAAACTCAGCTGGGAAAATGTGTGTGAGAAGAAAACTTTGGGATTGTTTTAGAGAAATGAATTTGAATTATACAACATTCCTGTATGGGGCAGAAATATGGAAATCAGACAAGAAGACAGAGCAGAAAAATAAAGCCTTTGATATGTGAATATATAGAAGAATAGGTAGAACTGGATGAAAAGAAAAGAAACAAATGATAAAGTCTTAAGACAACTAAAAATGAAAAGAGAACTACTAAATACAATTTAAACAAGACAAATGCGATTTTGGGAGCATGTTAAAAGACACAACAGCCTAAAAAAAAGTAATTTTGGAAAGGAAAATACAAGGCAAAAGAAGCAGAGTGGAAGACTAAGACTAATGTGAACGAGTAACATCAAAAGATGGACAAGTCAACCTATGACAACCTGCACCATCAAAGCAAGAGACAGCAGAATGGCGCTCCATGGTAGCCAACCATCGATGCGGACACGGCACTCAATGATGATGATGATGATTTGAATTATTAAATAAGATACGAGCTATGGAGAAGAATAGTGACACTGTGACCTTCCAAGCAAGAGGCGACTAAGGAGGTTGATCGATACCTTGACAAGCTGTCATTGTAAAAGCTATTGTTATGGAAACAGAGCCATAGATTTTAGAAGCAGTGATCTCTGCAATATGTGCCATTTTGACACGCAAGGTTTCTGTTTTTGAGATTCTGGTTCTGCCCTATGTGCCGTCTTCGGTTCGAAAGGACAATAGATAGATAGATAGATAGATATGGAGATGAAATGCTATACCAGGGCTATGAGCATCAATTACGTATATCTTGTCAGGAATGAAAATCCCTCAAAGGGATACAACATATATATCGAAGCATATGGTGATGTTTTGATTATTGTGGAGAATCGCAAAATGAAATTATGGCCACTCATCTCGATCTCATGACTTGTAAAAGTACACCTCGCAAGAACAGGCTTTGACTATGCAGAGTACCAAAGAATTGCTGAAAATAGAGATAAATGAAGTAGGTTGATGCCCTAACAAGGTTATAGGATGACAAGAAATAACTACATAATGTATGGCCCTTTTCGTCTTGTCAGACGGTCTAGTGGAGACTATTGTGTATTTTTTTTTGCAGGTTTTGTTTTTGTCGAACAGCTTCTCTCGTGGCTAATTCTACCAATGTTTGACAAACACACGCGGTCACAGAATGAACAAGTCTGACCCACTGGTCCACAGGGTTTTCCATCCTTTTTCATGAGTCTCTTCTCTTCT